>JAVRXN010000011.1:52145025-52745025 GCA_033556935.1 Timema podura | reverse complement strand
ACCGAGATTCTAACCTCGATCTCCCCGTCCTCAGCGGTCAAGCTCAACACGACTAGCGCGTTAGCCAATTGAACTAACTACATTAATGTGTTAAGGATGAGTAAGGTTTAACTAAGAGGAAGTGTACCCGAATTTGCGTGGCGGGAGAGTGAAAAAAACATATAGAAAAGATCACCCTCAGTACACCCAATTTAAATTCAAGTCTCGATATCCCTGTCATCGGCAGTTCAGTTCATTGTGAAAGGGACAACTTGGACCATTCGACCACTAAGCAGGTGCCTGTTTAGTTGTCCATATATCCAGTTGCTCACCTGTTAAAGTGTCCACATGTTCAGTTGTTCATCTACTCAGTTGTATATTTGTTCAGTTGTTTAATTGTTCAGGTTTTTTTAGCATTCCATCTTACTACCCGTTTGGGTTATACGCCTATGTACTAATGCCTCTGATGTGTTAGGGATTAATTTAGAGAAAGTGCACCCGAATTTGCGTAGAGGGCGAGTGGAAAATAATTTAGAAAAAACCACCCTCAGTGCACCCGATCGGAACAGAACCCCGATCTTCCAGTCATTGGCAGCCAGTTTATTGCGAGATTAGCGACCTAGAGCACTTGGCTACCAAAGTAGGCTGTTCAGTTGTTCCTCAGGTCAATTGTGCAGCCATTCACTTGTCTATTTGTTCAGCTGTTCGTTTGTTCAGTTGCTCACCTATTCAATTACCCGCATGATCAATTATCCACTTGGTTAGTTGTTTATTGGTTCAGTTGTCACCCCCGCCCCCCTTCCCTTCGTCAAGGTTCTCTATCTCTTGTGAATTCACGATCCCGCCACCGTTCACTCGCACTTCCCAACGGGTGCCTTTAAACACCAATCACAGACCATCAACCTTCACCTAGATCACCAATCAACGGTGTGTACCTTGGATAAGGAAGTTATATTCTCGACGATGGTGCCTTATTTACCTACGCGGAGAAAGTGGCACAAGCGCAATAGCACTTAGCTTCATTTATTTATTTCTCTAGACTAAAAGGGACCTAACTGTTACCGTAACACCGATAAATAGTGGCTACACACTATCGTATTTATGACAACTTTACAACAGGGTTTGTATCAACACAGCGTCTTACTATCTTCCCAGGCTATACGCATATATTATGATAATAAGGGCTTGGACATTGAGGACATAAATATAATCAAATAATGACCTATAAAATTACATTCTTAAAAATTACTTCAAATTTTCAACAACAAAAAACCTAACGATATGAACAAAGAGTTGTAAAAAATGCACACGAATAAATCAAACACGTGCTTTACACCAGTAAATAATTTAAAATAAATATTTTTTATTAAAAGTCTTTTAACGAACTAAACGCTTGCATTCCGCTAAATATAATATTGGTTTTCAAATATGAGCTTCAGAAGTAATAGCTGCCCCTTACCAACGCAACCCTCTTCAGCATATTTGCAGCTTCTCACCAGGAATGTGTATTTTTACAACTACACAAGCAAAGAGGATAGAAAGTTCACTGCCTACATTATCTTCTCATTCCAAAAACTGTATGTTGATAGTATTAAAAAAATATACTTATTCAACATGTATGACTTAAAATGACTAAAAATGCCTAACAATGATTCTAAAGTTTCAAAATGATTAAAAAAAATTACATACAAACCTTATATTTCGAAAACCAGGTGATCATGAACAGAGTTTATGTACTTGTGAATATTGTATTTGATGATTGATGAACGAGAAAAAAAAGATAACATCTCATCAAAATTCGGGCCCTGATGATAATTTAATCTAATGGGGTAGGAATTAGGGAGGAAACATATTAGAGGTATTCTACCATAATTTTATGGAAAGGTGAGTGGGAAATAATTTAGGAAAACCCACCCTAGTAGATTCAAAACCTGAACTCATCATCAGCAGGCCAGTCTAACATGAGAGTGACGCTTTAGACCATTTGGCCACTGAAGCGGGTAATAGGTTTTATAGTTATGGTGCTATATTAGAAGAAATTCAAACAAAATAACCCATTCTGTAAAATGTTTGCTGCCTCGTCTTTCATTATGTGGGGAAATAGAGGTCTTAGAGACATAATTGAACTGAGATTAGTGAGATTCTGTTTTAACTTGAGCATTTGGTATTTCGTCTGTTTGTCCGAATATGTGTTCTACGATAACTGTAAAATGAGTGGACTAATTTTAGCAAAATTTAGCAAGGATATTCTTTGAAACTAGATCCGAACAAGGTATATACTACCGTACATGGTTTTTAAATTGGCTATCCATTTCAATATGGCGACTAAGTTTTTTTAGTTTATTTAAACTCACCTCAAGTGACTTGAATTTAAAATTCTAAGTATTCAATTGAGTAGGTACCTAGGGCGTATTATTTTTAATTTGGACTTAATTATATCGTGAGGTTGACGTCTTACCGCGTAAACAACGGTTTTTATCCATGGATATAATGTGATATTTAATATTGTATTAATTTGTTTTCTGTATAACTTTATCCCCAGGGAGAAATATCAAGTTCAAATCACAGGAAAATTATAGGAATATTTAATCTTGAAATCCAAAGAGAAATGCAAGTAGAAATACCAAACTTCAAATCACAGAAAAAATTATACAGAAGGTATTTAATCTTAAAATCCAAAGAGAAATGTTTAAGACTGTAGTAACGATACGAAAATGACATAATTCTTAACATGATGAACTTTGAAAAAAATAAATTGGCGAGAGCGAGGTCTATTATTCACAGAACTATTATTTTGAAAAAGTATAATGTTTTAAAATTTTAAAATTATTAATATCCATCCGGGATATCCGAATTTATTACACTAATCGGTTAGGAATGAGAGATATATAATTTAGAGGAAATTTGCCCTTATTTGCATAGAAGGAGTGTGGTAAACCATTTAAGAATTATATAGCCTAAATAAGTTTGAAGGGACGACCGGAAGGGTGATTGTTAAAAATCAATTTTAGACTAAACTACTCCAAGGATCGAATCAGAGATATACGCGCTGTACCTCGATAGTTGGTTACCTATTAACGATAGTATTCAATATCATTGTTGGGTATGCTGTCTAATTAGTCGGGCTCGAAATACTTTAGATTGTTTGTGACAACTGAAGGTCAAGGATCAAATCTTAGCTTAATGATGGGGGTCGGGGAGGCGGGATTTCTTACACACAATTATTTATCATTTATCCATGATAAAGTGGGTGCTCTTTCTCTAACTACACTTTAGCCCAAATAATAGATGAATCTATTATAATAGCATTATTATTATCACCACGTCTTACTAACCGTTCGGGTTATACGCACTTACGTTAATGTGTAATTGTAGGGTGATTGTGAGATGAAATGGAGGACCTACAGTTTAACGTGGAATCCGAACCACGGTGGAGGCCTGGCATTCCACACATTCACAAGTTGTGATTAATACTCGTCTTGTCAGAGGTGAAGGAAGGGTTTGGAGAATCAGATAAATCTGTGTGGGACCAAGGATTGAACCCCGGACCTCCAGCACAGAAGTCCGACACCTTACCTCTAGACCACCAGGTCAGCCTAATCCATTGACCCTTGTGTAAAAATTAGCCTAGTAGTATTTTTATATCACCGCGTCGTACTACTTCTTTTAGCACAGCATCTTAATACGTGTCCGGGTTTTACGCATGTGTATTAATCACGCTAATATACTAGGGCTAAGGAAAATTTGATTTTAGAGGAAGTGTATCACCATTTGAGTGGAGGGAGAGTGAAAAACAATTTTGTAAAAACCACCCTCGGTAGACCCAACCGAGATTCGAACCTCAATCTCTCAGTCATCGGCAGTCCAGTCTATTGCGAGAGTGACGATTTAGACCATGCGTCCACCGAAGCGAGTCCTAGTTGTAGTTGAATTCGATATAGTAACACCCGTATCGGTGGACACGTGATCAAATATCCGGCTCATTATTTGGTTTACCAATGACGGACGTGCTTTGAGTCCCAGCCGGATGTACTAGAGGTTTTTTTTTTTTGCCTGATTGGTTTCCCACTTTTCGTCTAGGCGAATTTGTGGTACGATCCCTCTTAATTCTACACTCCTCAATTTATAACCTCATTAGGGTAGTTAAAATTGGTATAGCACGAACGGGTATTAAGACACGCTGAGTGGGGGAAACTAAACAAACTATAAATATATCGAATGTTTAAGGAGTTTAGACCAATTTTCATAGGAAGGGCCTTTTGTAAAATACACACGCATTATTTTTTGTGGTCAACATATAAAAAAATTATCAGCTAATTAGTGTTATTTTATAAGTATTTATAATATCTATCAAAAGTGACACCTGCAAATTATGACTTGACACATGAATACGTAAAAGTAGATCTAATAACTTTTCCAGCGGTCAGATAAGGCTCTTCCGATGAGCATTTTACTGTAGATTACTTATCCGAGAACTAATATTTTGATTTAGACAACTTTTTCATCCACGTCACTTAAGGTCTCCACCAAGTTCTTATGAAAGATCGTTCTAAGTTCCTTGTCGGCCATAATACCGCCGCAATAAAACGGGACGGGGTGTTGACCGTGACCCTTTTATTACGCATGTCACTCCTTTTTATTTGTTCAACGATTTCTGATTCGTGAGTCGAGCTAAACTAACCTCACACATACCATATTAATAAGAACAAAAAAATAAAAATATGCCATTGCCGGAAATGGCTAAAGTCGCTACTTTATGGGCTGAGACTTTAAGGAAGTTAATAGATTTTTTTTTTGTCAGTTTGTGGATTAATGTAAATAAGGCAGTTATAATTCCGTAATATCTTAATAGATCAAATTTATCATCAAACGTAAATTGGTGCCCCGCCCAAAGTTGCGAATACATAACTAAACATTAATAAAACAAGCAGCGTTAGGGAATGGTTAGTTATCCTGACACTCCCTCGTTGGCGTAGTTGGTAAAGCACTAGTGTATGAGCTAGACCGCCGATAACGGATAGATCAGGTTCGAATCTCATCGGTTGAACTGATTGTTTTTCTAGAGGTTTTCCACCTTCTCCACGCAAATGCGGGTTCACTTCCTCTGGATTCAACCATCCCAATTCCTAATCCATTAGCGTAATTAGTACTTAAGCGTATAACCCGAACGGGTAATAAGACGCGATGCTAAATTAAATTGACATTACCCTGAGAAAAGGTAAATATTTTTGCAGTTTATTTTATCAAAACTTTTTTTAGCAAAATAAATCAAATATTTCTCAGCAAAAACAAAGAGTTTAATTAACTTTACATGGTGACCTCAACATTTCTTGACTATATGTAAAGAATGTCCTGAAATGTAATGACAACTTTTTCTCTTAATTTAAAGATTCATCAACTAATGCCGAAATGCTCGTGACAGATATTCAAACAACTGTTGATATCAACATGTAAGAAATTAAACTCTATGTTTATACTGGAGCAATATTTTATTATTCAGACAAAAAAAAGGTTTTGTTATAAAACTGGAAAACTACTGGCCGTTTTCTCACGTTCCCTACGATCCCCACCACCCTTAGTATGAAAATGTAGAGAATAAATATACACACTCAGCCCAGTGGCGTAGATGGGATATTTTATGGGGGTAGGACTGGGGTGATTCATCTAAATGAAATTTGTGTCCATTTTTATTTGATTAAAATACAAACTGATCTCAAGCGATTATTCAATTATTAAATTATTAATATTATTATTTTTAAAAACTTTTTGCGTTCCAAACCTAAACAGATACAAAGACCAGAATGAAGTAGAGGACCAAATAGGATTAAGAGCTGCTAGAATTATTATTTTGTTAGCTTTATTGATTGCGTAATACACTTATGTACTAATTAAGATAGTGTGCTAAGGATGATAAAGGTTGAATTTAGAAGACTTGAGTCATATTCGCGCAGAAGGAGAGTGGAAAGATATTTAGAAAAAGTCACTCCGACAGGGATTCAAATTCCGATCTACACATAACTGGCAATCTGTTCTATTGTGAAAGTGAAACCTTGCCTTAGACCATCGCACACTGAATATGGTCTTTAGAAATTGATGATAGTGAGCGTAAAGAATAAATATTATAAAGAAATATATTAAGAATACTATTAATAATTTAGAGATCTATTTTCTTTTCTCAACCAATAGATAAAAAATATGAAATAAATAAAGCAAATAACTTTGGCATGGCGAAATGCATTCAAAACGCCTTATTTCTAACGTCTGTAAGGTTCGAACACCCAAAAATACCCCCCTCCCCAAATCTCCCCCCCCTCTGCAACTCCACTGAAACACACAAATATAAACATGTATCCATATACGTACACGAAACTAGTGAACGTTTGATTGAATATTACCTACCCAAATAATGATTCATTTTAAGTCGGATGAAGGAAAAAGATAAACATCACGAAAACGTTATTTCCAAAGAGCAGATATGTAATTTTGAGACGTTTTTGTTGTTGCCTGACACGGGAATAAAGTAATCTGCTAATACCATAGCTAGTAAACCACTCATTGATTTTGTTTGGGTTTTAGCATCATGTTGCAAGGATGGGTAAAGTTAGCTACCCACGCGCCGGAAATACCTCTTAGTTTCATGAATACATTAGAGGAGAATTTACTGAAGAGAGGAGTTGATGGTACAGTACTCTTCAAAAATTAGTTCTCTCCTACGAACTTAGTAAACAAGTTAGGCATGTATCGTCGTTATGAACTGATTAAAAAATTAGGAGCCATATAACATTATATTACATAACATATAATTTGCTAAGCATTTAAATACATACATATGGACATGCGTGTAAAGGAGTCAGTCATGGAAAGGTTTAGTTTCAAATCCTGGTCCGGTATACTGAAGTGACTTTTACTAAATATTTTCCCACTCTTCCTCCTCCACGCAAATGTGGGTATACTTCCTCTCGTTTATACCTTCCTCACTTCTACCGCAGTGGTGCAAATATGAAGCTAGAACGAATGATTAATAAGACGAGGAGTATAGTGCGTATTTCCAAACCCCCAAAGAAGCACCATTATGGTAAACACTGATTAATTATTCTTACTTACGCTTTCACCCCACGCGAAGACCATTTACATTCTTGGTGGGACTCGAACTTAAGTCTCTTGGATGAGGTTAGACAACGTTTCAATCATAATGCTTTAATAATCATGCCGATGTCCAACGCGTACAAACTACTTGATATTTTTATATGTATCCGCTCATTGAAAGCAATTTTTGGTGCACTATTTGACCTTCCAATTCTGCTCATCAAAACTATAAACTTAACAATAGTACCATGTTTATTCTGTGAGTTATTTTCTACAAATAATGTACTGTATGTATTTAACTATACATATTTTTATGTGCGTAGTTCATCTTAAGGTGGGAGTGTGGGTATAGTGAGTTAGGGGCAATATTTTTGCAGTTTTTATAACAAAACTTTTTTTTTTCAAAAGAACTCAAATAATTATCCAGTAAAAACTAAGAGTTTAGTAATGTTCTTCATATGGAGACCTCAACAGTTTGTTGAAATCTGTCAAGGGTGTCCTGGAATTTAATGACAACTTTTTCTTTTCATTAAATAGGTTTCTTATCTAATGCCGCTATTCTCATGACAGATATTCAACAACAGTTGATATCATCATGTGAATAAGATTAAGCTCTATGTTTCTAATGGAGCAATATTTTACTTATTTTGTCAAAAAAAATTTTTTTTTTATAAAAACTGCAAAAATACTGACCTTGCCTCGCGTTACCTACACTCCCACCTTAATGTTTTTTATGCTGCCTGCTGCTCTTGGTGAAAAGAAGTACAAAGGGTGGAGTGTATTTCAAGATTATTTATTTTTATCTTTATTGTGCATTCATAAATATATTTTTCAATCCACCATGATATATATGTAAACAAACATTTTCACTCTAAGGTGGCTATTATTATTATTATTATTATTATTATTATTATTATTATTATTATTATTATTATTATTATTATTATTATTATTATTATTATTATTATTATTATTATAAGGTGTTCTGTCTTACGATAGGTCTGTTCCTTTTGTCAATAAATTTAGATTGCCAATGCACCCTGTCCTCTGCCTCCCCCCTGAGCTCTCAGAATTTTCTTCTTTTCTTCAAGTCGTCACCCGCCTCGGTGGCGTATTTGGCTAACGCGCCAGTCGTGTTGAGCTCGACCGCCGAGGACGGGGAGATCGAGGTTCGAATCTCGGTCGGGTGAACTGGGGGTGGTTTTTCCTAAATGGTTTTCCACTCTCCCTCCACGCAAATGCGGGTTCACTTCCTCTAAATTCAACCCTCCCAATTCCTAATCCATTAGAGTAATTAGTACTTAAGCGTATAACCCGAACGGGTAGTAAGACGCGGTGCTAAATATTATTCAAGTCGTCCGATATTTGAATCCTGCTTCTTCCTAATCTACTCTTTCCCTCACCCTTTCCTTTATGACGTCGTGCAGAAGACAGTTCCTCCTAAGGATGTGCCCGATCCAGTTCGCTTTATACCTAAGAATCACATCCTAAAAAAAGTTATCTTCTCACCCACTCTTCGTAGGACTACTTCATTTGTCATCCTGTATGTCCACCCGATTCTCTCAAGTCTTTTCCAGCACCACATTTCAAAGCTATCCAAGCATTTCTTTTCTATTTTCCTAAGAGTCTAATTTTCTGTTCCATACAACGCGACGCTCCAAATTTAACATTTCAACAGTTCCTTCCTCAGTTCCAAACTCTACTTGATGGTCAGCAGTAACCTCTTCTTGTTGAAAGCTTCCTTCGCCATGGTGATCCTAGACCTAATTTCCTTGGTGTGGTAGGCATTCTTTGTCAGCAAACTTCCCAGGTACGTGAACCGCTTTATGTTTTCCAGTTGCAAAAGATTTAAATAAAAATCATTCGACAAATTATAGTCCTCAATGGCCAATTTTGGATCGCAGCGATTCATCCCATTATTAACTATACGAAATTATGCTCAGTTTTAGCAAACTAAACGATATATTTGGTGTGGCAATGTAACCTTGCTACGCACATTAATATATCCCTTAGAGACACTGCGCTACCCGCAACAAAGAAGAATGTAAAGGCGGGTCAAGACTAGAACACCGAACAGAACATGTTCGCGAACATTTACAAATAACATATTCGTTATTTTGTTAGATGTAGATGGCGTGTCCAAACTTGAACAAAACATGTTCACAACGTATTCCCATGGCTGGTAGATAACCTCGTATTTTTTCCTCCCATATATCTCAGTTGTGCTTCAATATCAGTGGTGCAATGAGTACACGTGAGCAAGTAGCAACAACTGCATATAAATATATTTATCCATTGCTACCAAAGCTAAAAAAAAAGGGCCAAAACACCGTCGATGGCGGATTACAAGATTATACCATGGTAGGAATATGTATAGATTTGACAGATTTGTAATTCCAATTTTATTTGTTTCCCTTCTGGTTGCAGCCAACCAACTTTCTATTACTATTTCTTTGCGTTCGTTGGCATCCCTGTTCACTTTAACCCCAATCCCCTCCCACGAATCCTGTTTTTGATATTATTAAAGTGTGCAGTATTCTTAGGAATCAAAATTACGTAACGGTGTTTATAAAGGTTTATAAGATAAAGGTTTATTGATTTTCTTTGGACTACTTCATTTTTCTACAATCTGCTAAAATAAAGAAGATTTATTATTTTTAAACAGACAGACAAAAAATTCACTCGCCAAAAGATACAATAGACTCGCGATTTTACGCGGGTGGATTATCCGCTTTTCGGCTTAACCACGGAATCGCCAACAGCAGGGGGATTGGTTTTTGATACACTTGCCCAGAATGAGTCACGCAACAAATAAGCATCCCTACAAACAATGAACGAACCTCAATAAATGGGAAAACATCGATTAGCTCGTTGAGAACATCCTTCAGGACAACCAACAACTGAAGCTTAAAATATATCACCTTTCATTTCTTAAATCTGGGTGTCGGGCATTTCTACTGCTGGGGCATCTTACTCCTCTTCACCTTATTCATCCAATAAAAATATGGCTTTAAAATACTACTGATAATTATTACAAGTATTTACAGAATAAATCTGAAAATGATCTTCAAAGTTAAAATATAACCCCTTTAACAGGAATATCATCTTTAAAATGCATAAAAATTAAAACGCTTAATCTCATTTCTTAATTTGCACAGGCAAAGAGAACAGTTGTCACGTATAAAAACTAAACAAAAGAAGCACTCTACGTATAAAAACAAATGAAACAAGTAGCCATCTTTTAAAAAAAAAGAAGAGCGATACATACTTAACACAAAACTAAATATAGCAGGCTAAATAAATCACACACGTTACCAGCAAGGCTAAAAACATTAAATCTCAATATTTTAATAATATTCCATATTGAAGTAATCCAGTAAAGTCAACACTATTTTGACCAAACCTAACTTCAAACCACCCCTTCGACAATCTGATTTGGAATCGTCCGTCTGCCGAATCACTTCAGTTCTTCAATTCATTCAGCATAGATAACATCCTACATTCACGACAATACACGACAATAATAGCATCAAAGCTCAAGTAAGTGTAAATAAATTTTCTTTAGACACTATTCCATAATAGGAAAAGGGGAAAACTTCGTATTCCATTAGAATATAGACTTTAATACTTTCATAGCCTGTGTGTCGATTAGTCACTTTGTTGTGTTGTTGACAAACAAAAACTTACAATAATGTTTGTTATTTGTTAACTTAAACATTCCTTATGGAACGAGGAACATTTGTTTGAATGTATCCTTCTAATAGTTAATATTATGATTAACTTATATGCACTTTTGTTTACAGTGTTCAAACATGGCAAGACAATTGTCTCAGATTTGAAAATTTAGGTCTAGATAATAATTTTTTTATGTGAACAAGATTTTCATATATTTATAGCTCTTTAATGGAAACGATACAAAATAGAATATATTCAACGGGATGTAGTTAATCAAATCCACATTGAGTTAATTTATAAACGATAGTATGTAAAATTACAATTAATCACATATTAAGGTTGGATGTTTAAATCCAAAAAATAAAACTAAGATAGTGTTAGATCGCAAGGTAACTAAAAACTAATATAGAATTGTCTAAAGAAAATGAAATGCATGTAATGAGAGTTTTAAGAAATAATATTAATTCAATAAATATATTGATATATTGAATTGAATAAATTTATATTGAAATTTACAATGAAACCAATATTTTTTAGCTATTATTTGACTTGTTGAAACTCAGTATTCCCTTGAATTAGCAACGAAATGGGAGTTTAAATATATAGTTTTGTGTTTAAAATATTTTGTTCTTATTCTATTATTTCCTCTATTTACTCTATATCTCCTTTTTTTTTAAACGTACATATACAAATTCAGGTTTGATATAATTTTGTCTTACTTTTCTAAAAAAAAAAATCAAAAAATCAACATATATAAAGTCCTATTATCATAAGAAGACAGCTAGAAAAGATACACATCTATTCTCAGGTATTCATACGTCACCTCATGTGATCTGAAGCTATCACTTTTGATAGATAGTAATCAATACATATAAAACAACACTAATAAAATATCAACTTTTTTGGTCGCAAACTAATACGTTAATATTTTTGTAAAGGTCCTTTCTTTGAAAAATGGGAGAGTAGCAATCTTGACAGTCCTTACAAATATATTTTGTCATTGTTGGCATTTTACCTTCATTTGTGCATGCCATAAAAGTTTAAAAGATTATTCATATTGTGATACGACTATATTTTGTAAATAGTGAGCCTAGTTTCAAAATATTAAGCCATGGTTAGTCTTTTTAAATTATTATTTATTATTATTATTATTATTATTATCATCACCGCGTCTTACTACCCGTTCGGGCTATACGCACTTAGCTAATGTGTAATGGTAGGGTGATTGTGAGATGAAATGGAGGACCTACAGTTTAACGTGGGATCCGAACCACGGTAGAGGCCTGGCATTCTACACATTCACAAGTTGTGATTAATACACCTCTTGTCAGAGCTGAAGGAAGGGTTCGGCAATCAGATAAATCCATGCCGGGACCGAGGATGGAACCCCAGACCCCCAGCACAGAAGTCTGACACATTACCCCTAGACCACCAGGTCACCTAGGTCTTTTAAAAAGGGAGTGACTACCCCCCTTGAAGCCCCCTTATATAAAAATATGTTTAGGTTTTCCTATATTTACTTACAATGTTTAAAAGATTTAAGAGCTTGTGGTTTTAAAAACTATAGGCAAAACTTAGTTTTGGCTTTGTAGAAACGTATTAACTCCCAAGGTCATATTATAGTTTGATTTTAAATATTATAATCTTAACAATCGGATAAACTGCAACAAAAAAGTGTATCATGGCTTTCAAGAACAGAGTAGTACTTAGTTTTGTTATATTAAATATGTATAGATTGTACAACTATAGTAGATGAATGCGTGTTAAATTAATAGGCTATAAATAATTATAAAATAATCTTAATGAAACAC
This sequence comes from Timema podura, assembly GCA_033556935.1. Classification (NCBI taxonomy): domain Eukaryota; kingdom Metazoa; phylum Arthropoda; class Insecta; order Phasmatodea; family Timematidae; genus Timema; species Timema podura. Next base: position 52,732,474 of record JAVRXN010000011.1, on the reverse strand, counting down.
CTCCAAAGCTGTTATTCTAAGGACGCCACTGGTCTAAGCCTAATATCACCTATTCTAAAACTTTTTTTTGGTCCAGTTATATCTTGACTTAGGTACTGCTGCTCTCTTCCTCTCCTATCTTCTTTACCGACTCCTCCCCTCCCCTCCTCGTCCATAGAGTGGGAAAGAAGGAGGAGGGGAGAGGAGTATACGATGGCAAGACGAGAACAAGCCGTGAGACGCCGTCACCAGTTCGAGACTCGCCTCTGCCACGAGTAGTCGCGAGTGCGGTGGATGACAGTACAGCTATAAATCAAAAGAGAGATAGAGAGAGAAAACTATACATCTAAATAAGAGAGATAGAAGAGAGTAGTGGCTGCTAACAACGTTCAGTAGCTGCCGATACACGTGCTGTCCACATTACCGACAGCAGCGCAGTGGTTCGACGGCGCTAGGAACACACAGCGGGACGCTCCCAAAGGTCAGTCAATAATTTACGGGCGGACAAAATAGATTCCCAAGATGATTTATTGTACAGTTTGTTGTCTTCAGCCCTGGATGAGATCACTAAAATGGTGTTCTTTAGAGAGAATCTGGTTCGAATCTTGAGTGGGTCCGATAATTTATTCTTGCAGTGGTGCGATATTTGTGGAGGAGTGAGGCTTTTCAGACTGATGTGGTCTCAGGTGCATGGTAAAAACAATGATCAAATACTATATTTATAGCCTTTCGTGCGTAGCCTACATATTTCTATCATACTATCGTTTCTATACGTCAGTGAATATAAACTTACTTACTCTATATCATCAGAAACCCGAAATTCATTGCCACACTTACAAAAGTATGCCACATAGACCTAGCTCAAGCTAGTTCTCTCCAGTCGAACTCATTACACCCTATCTCTTTCTAATGTTATCCTCCCATTTGCGTCTAGGTCCTCCAAATGATCTCTTCCCATTGGGTTTACCAGTTAATACTCTGAATACGGTTCTAGATTCTCCCATTCGCGCTGCAAGTCCTGCCCATCGTAATTTACGAGACTAGATTATACTAACAATGTATTTTGATGATTAAAGGTTATGTAAATCATCATTATGTAACCTCCTCCACTATCTAATAGCCTTATACCTTTTTGGATCAAATATCTTCCTAAGCATCTTGTTTTCGAACACTCTAAAAAAGTTCAGGTAAGGTAATTATACCACGTTTAACTCCCATAGAGAACACAGTTTTATAACATAGATGTCCTATCTCGTCTCTAGAATATATCTATAAAACATGACTTTGTGTTCCGGTGGACCGCCCCCTTTCATATAATAAATTCTTAAGTCAACGATTGTGCGGTGTTTAAAGCCGTGTGGGTGCGGGGTAGGAAGAGTTTCTGAGTTCCTTTGTATCTAGAAGGTCGCTCTATCAAATAACCCAAGCATTTTTATTACAACCACCTGTGATTTACAGTATTACTGTGGATTTATGATCCCCTCTCTACGTTAATAGAGCTATGGACTGTATTTCCTCTAATACACCTTTATCGCCCTTTCTCCTTAAACTAAGCCGTTAAGAGCCATGGTACCTACTTTGGTGGCCGCAGGGTTCAAGGCGTCATTCTCATGTTAGATTAGACTGCCGAGGACAGGGAGAGGGAGATTGAATGCTGGTCGGGGTAGTGATGGGGGTTTTTCCAAAATTGTTTTTCACTCTTCCTTCACGCAAATGCGGATACACTTCCTCTAAATTCAGCCTTCCTCATCCCAAACTCAGTAGCGTAATTAGCACATATGCTTATAACCTTTAATAAACAAGGTGCTAAAAAAATCCATATTGTCAAACGTAATCAATTATAGAAACTCTTATTTGTCCAGAGCTCTTACAAACACAAATTTCAAAAATACATTACACATCTGTCGATTTAAAAAAAAATCTGTTAACATGAGTTAATATCAGGGCTTTGTCTATTATCAACCTAAACTATATAATCCAAGTGAACAGGATGACGAGGTTGAATTTCAAGACAATGAACCAGCAATGACCTGTGGAGAAAGGATCGGAAACCACATTGTATTAAAAGCTTCTAAAAATCTAGTCGATATATTTTTTTTAAAAACTAAGTTCTAGTTGTCAAAATACTTAAGATTATCTTCCAGGTTATGTTGATAATCGTAGGTCTATAGTGGTTGTAAAAAAATTTAAAAAAATTCTATAAAATAATTCAAAATTATCTTTTAATTCAAATAAATTGCATTTAATTAAATTTACTGGACAGCAAGATTTTTTTTTCACAATTTTTTTATTTCAAATGAAATGTGTTTTTGTTATTTAAAAATCAGCGTTTGGTTAATATATTGTACATAGTTTCTAAATACATCAAATAAATAAATATATACTATGAATATACAATAATTTCAAATAAACCCTATTTATAGAAGAACCCACCTACCTAAGAATTGATGAAAAAACAGATTTGTATGTGTTTGAGATAACAGTATACGTCATACCCCCACCCCGAGCACGCAAAAAATGCGTCAATATCATATTGTCAGGTTTGCTGGTGGTGGGGAAGTCAGAGGTGTGTATTAATATACATATATAATTACATACCTAATCACGCCGTTCCCTTACAAGAAACTGTGTGTATTGCTCAAGAAACAACTACGTACTTAATCCATCCTCACTAACTTTATCTACACTTCTCTATCCTTGCATACTCATTTCGTTTCAACAACATTCATACACCGAGACGTACATGCTATTTTATTCTTAAAACTCTTAATGTTTCTCTTTTTCACACAGCTGTCTACAACATTTAAAAAGTGTCTTATCTGCCTACTCCTTCTTTTGATCAACACACTCTACCTTCATATATTTGCTTCATCACTCGATCCCCACTCATCCTCTCAACATGCCTTACCAACGTAACAAGCTTCTTTCACATTGATTATTGGATTCTCTTTCAACCCGCACTCCTTAGCACCCATTCGTTACTAGCTCTGTCCATATAATTTATTGTAATCAGGTGTTGTTGATTTTTCTAAATAGTTCCCCACGCGCAAATTCTGATACACTTCCTCCAAGATTAATACTTCATTTAGTAAGAGGCAGAGCATTTTTTCCCCCCTAAGTCAGCCAACGCGAATTAAATGACTGCATGTGGTTTAAAAAGTATCAGATAAACGTCAAGGTAATGGTGGTCTGTGTCTTGAGTCGGGTCTAATCTTCTAGAGAAAAAAACCTCAACCAGAAAACGTTTAGGGGTTTTCATTATAGCTTTTAATGCCAGGGATTCACTGGGCCTCAATCATTATAAAATGGACTGTACAAGAAGCGCCGCCGACCACTTGAGTGATATTTCCTTTGAGTCATAGCACGGTTCGCCATCTTAGTATGGCGTGTCTGTATATCAAACTAAGAGCCCCGCTTTTTGTTTATTGCCCATGGCCGATAATGTAGAGCTAAAACAAAATATAATTTAGCTTCTTCCTCCCCCCCCCCACACTGCGTTTTACTACTCGTCAGCATTCAACTATTCTAATAGAGTAGACACGAGGAAGGTAGAATTTAGAGATAGTGTAAACCGATTTGTGTGCAGGTTAGTGAAAAACCATTTAGGGAAAACGTATTCAAATAGACCTGGCCAAAACTTGAACGCTTACTAGGATTTAAGTCTATTGCAAAAGACAGCGTTACCACTGATTGAGGTTTCTTTTGAGCTAAGTGATACCCACTTCCGTGGGCGAATGGTCTAAGGCGTCACTCTCGTGTTAGACTGGCTTGTAAATAACGGGGAGATCGGTTTTGAATCCCGGTTGGGTCTACTGAGGGGGGTTTTTACTAAATGATTTCCCACTCTTCTTCCACGCAAATGCGGGTAGATTACCTCTAAAATGTTTCCTTCCTCATTCTTATCCCATTAGAGTAGTTATCATATATGTTTATAACCTGAACAGATAGTGAGACGTGGTGATAAAAATATAAAATTCTTTTTGGGTGTACCGAGGGGATTTTTTTTAAACGTTTTCCCACTCTCCCTTCAAAACAAATGTGGGTGCATTTCTTCTAGATTCCACCTTCTTCATACCTACCCCATTAGTGTTAATACGTGAATAGCCTATACTGGTTGCAGGTTACGCTTCTCTCTTTCTTTCTCTCTCTCTCACACACAAAAACACTAAAGTTGATAGAGTCAATGCTTTTTCCCTTGATATATATTATATTCAATAAACTACTTACAATTTGTAATTTGTTTGTAAAATATTTGGGCATGTTGTATTGTCTAAAGTGTGGTTTATATTATTAATTATTAATACACTTACTCTATAAGTTGTGTGAACATAGATTAACAACAAATGAAATGGCATTTCATTTTCTAATTAGGGCCGTACTATTTTTACTGAATGTTCGTAAAGTTTATAGACACTTTTAAACACTTTCTACTACCTTCGAGCAACCAACATATCTCCCAACGCCCATAGTTTCTATGCAAATAAAATGCAACAAAAATATAGTTATCTTAAGAGATAAATATTATAATAAATAATTATAATTTTCATTGACCATCATTTATTCATCCTTTGGTACTGGACTATAGAACCTAAGAGGGTAGTTGAATATTTTCATATATTAAAAAATTATACAAAGTTTACCGGAAATTGTTTTTCCATGTTTTGATCAAATTTAAACCGCAATAGAAAAATGTCTTTACTTCCTATAGACTAGTTAGTTTAGTAGATTGATTAGATACGTCTATTTTTTTTAAATACACACATTTTTTTTTTCTATTTTGAAATTAATATATACATAGTTTTACGCTCTCCTTCGATGCAAATGAGGCTACATTGACTTTACATCCTACTTTATAATCTATAATCAATCAGTGTAAATATACGTGTTTGCCAGACGGGTATTAAGACGCGATTAACAGAAGGAAAAAAACACCATTCTGTTATGTGGTGTTCAAAATTTAATATTCCCTCAAATATAATTTATTTGAAAAAAATAAGAGGTGAAAAATTGTTTTACAGCAAATGTTTTCATAATTTGCTACGATCATACTTTTTTTCTAAAATTTAATATCAGCAGGTTCATAACTTTACTTACTTACTTACTTACTTTAATACATTAAAAAACTTGAAAGCTCATTAGCACACTTACTAAAGTACGCCACCTATCCATCTTGATCTAGTTCTATCAAGTCCACCTCATTACACCTATCTCTTTCAGGTCTATTCTAATGTTATTTTACCATCTGCGTTAGGCCTTACCAGTGTCACCTCCATTTTGGGTTTGCCAGTCAATAGCCTGAAGCGCTTCTAGATTCTCCCATTCACGCTGCATGTCCTGCCCACCGTATTTAGGAGATTTGATTACTCTAACAATGTCTTGTGACGATTACTAGGGTATGTACTACCTTATTATTATGTAAACTCCTCCACTTCCCAGTATCCTCATAGTTTTAACACTTTAATTTTCATCAAGAGTAAATTCAAAGTTTGGTACTTTTGAAAGATATTGCTACATTAGTAGAAGACTTACAAACTGGCTAAACCAACCACACTTACCAATAAACATCCGAACCTAGTACTATTGAAAATATTACCTAGGTAAAAGAAATAGGCCTTCCAAACAAATTCCAATTCACTATTTTAAGTACCTTACAGATATCGAACCAGGTTCTCTCGGAACTTTTATTCGTCCTTGAGGGGGTTGAAACCAATGCTTTATTTCCTTGTTATATAATACTCAGGGTGTACAAGAAAGAGAAAGGAAATTAAGTTGTGTTGATTAATCAATTAAATGTGAAGAGAGATTAAAACAAAACTATGCTTGTTTCAAAATCAAATTATTACTAGCCTTGAAAGATCAAAGTGATCAAGTAAGGTCGAATGATGAAATTTACCACGGGGAACATCAAGGTCGGTAATTTTTTTTTTATCGTGTTAACACGCGTGGCACTGTAATGGGTGGCTTTGAGAAATAGGCTTTCGATTTGTCATTTTTTTTTACTATTACATTTAACTACAAGCTTATTAACGGATTAATTATAGGTGTAAGTGAGAGCAAGGTTGTTTTAGAGGAAGTGCACACGTATTATTGTGGAGAAGAGATGGGAAAACCACAGGTATAAATCACATGCTAAAACCCCAAGTGCACCCGAACGAGATTCGAACTTTGCCCTCCTAGTCACCATAAATGTATCCAGTATGTTGCAAGAACAACGATTCAGATTTTATGACCACTGTAGCGCATAACAGGCTATTGAAAATATCAATGTATGACGTTGTTGTGGGCTTTCACGTATATTTTCAATTTGTTTGAAATCGGTTGATTAATTTAAAAAAATGCTGCAGTAGCCGCATGATCTAAGACGCCACTATCGTGTTAGACTAGACTGCCGATGACGGGGAGATCGTGGTTCGAATTCCGGTTGGGTGTACTGAGGTTATTTTTTACAACATGGTTTTCCATCCTCCCTCCACACAAATGTGGGTGAACTTCCTTTAAATTCAACCTTACTCATCCCCAACTCCCGATCGTAACTAGTATATATACGTATAGCCTGAACAGATAGTAATACGTTGTGTTAAATATAATAATAAAAAAACGCAATGGTGACCTTATGTTTCACATAAGACTTGGTCGCCTTTTACGTGGGAGGTCAGGGTTCTAATACCGACTGTGTGCAATAAAGGGTAAGAAAGGGCTCCACGCGTGTTCCATCACTGTGGGATTCTATTTCCATTCTAATACCACGCGAACACGGCTTAATTTCTTTTTTATCATGGAAGAAAGAAAACTCTTGTACAATAAATTGTGCACAACCAGCTAAGCCTGGGAGATCGAAATTATATTTAGGTTACGGATATATTCGTATTAATGGTTCAGTTGTAGAGCATCGGCTTAAGGGTTCCGGGTTTGATTACTGTGTACAGGTATGTATCATTTTTATATTTACAAAAATCTACAATCTATGTTTTACCTAGATATCTGAATAATCCTGTATATTTTCTTCTAAGTCAGATACAACTAGAATTTTAAAAACATATTTAAATTGTTTTATATTGAATAGTTATAGAGCTTTATAATGATAAATACTTTCTTATCTGAAAGAGTTACGGAGATATGACCAAAATTGAGGATATCTGCTTATGTGAAGTACCCCGTATGTCATTTTACCTGAAAAACCAGATGCGCCACTTTGGTTTTAATGCTAAACAATGCCTAGATACGAATTTTAATCAAAATAGACGTGACTAAATGTTGTAGACTAATGTGTGAAAAAGAGAAACATTAAGGCTGTTACATGGGGCGTTTGGAAATCCCGCATTTTTGAAGAAGTGGTTTCATATTTTTTTTAATGGTTTTCACCAAACTGTAGTCGAAATCTATCAACAGGTCCCTATCTCACTTTAAAGTTTAAATTTTAAGTTTAAATTTTTTAGAAAAAATTAACTACGTTTTAGGCAAATATTTGTACCTCTGAGATTAAAGTTAAACGATAGAGACCTAGAACTAGCCATCCTCTATCAAATAAAGTCACTTTTTGATAGGGTCACAACAAAAAATTTGAAGCTAATGCAGGATTGTTTTTTAAAGTTATATATAAGCTACCAGACTTTTTTTTAACTTTAAATATAAAGTTTAAAATCTTTAACTGGTCAAAACGCAAGCCTAAATGTTGTTGAAAACAATTTTAAGAAATATCAAACCACTTCGTAAATAATCCAGAATTTCGAAACAGCTGCAACGCTTTTAGTGCTCCCCATGTAACACCCTTAAGAGATTTAAGAATAAAAGAGCATGTGTGACTCAGTTTATGGATGTTATTGAGGCGAAGGGAGTATGCAAGGTTACGGAAGTGTGGAGAAAGCTAGTGAGGATGGATTAAGTACAGAGTTGTTTTTTGAAGTATATGCACAGTTTCTTGCCTAACTCGTAAGGGAACGGCGTGATTAGGTATGTATGCATGTATGCATTTAAAGCTGATTTCGATAAAACTGATTTTTTCTCTTTTCATCCTATGTAAACTATCCTTAAATTTAGGATTAACCATATAATTCTAAAAACCTTCTGGGAACCTAACTAAAACCATACATACCAAGTTTTAAACCGATCAGTAAAATTGTTTTGACTCTGGCCAAGCTACAAACACACAGACAGACGGGATTTAGAAAACCCTTTTGCCTGTTCATGGGATCATGAAACGTTGACAGCCATCAAAATCTCGAATTAGACTTTTTGGATGATACCATTACTAGATCTCTCGGAGGTGTCGCGAGAAAGTACAGGGTGGTCCACTGAAAAGTAGCCCGCCTCCTATATCCAGCAGGCGCCTCACTCTGAATTGGAGGAGGTCAATCCCCTTCCACCCCGTCTTGTGCTTTAGACAAGCAGTTCACTTGTTTATTCTTCATGTCACAATATGGGTGGAAGGGGAATTACCTCCTCCAATTCAGAGTGAAGCGCTTACTGTATATAGGAGGCGGGCTACTTTTCCGTGGGCCACCCTGTACTATCACCCTTGAACAAGTCATAGCCCGCATTGGTGGTCATTTGTTCTAAGGCGACACTCTGCAGTAAGCTGTATTGACAATGAAGAGGATCTCGGTGTTCAAATCCTAGTTGAGTGTACTGAAGTATGGATTACGTTTGATAGATGGTTTTCCACTCTACCAAACCGCCAATAAGGAAACAGTTCCTTTAAATTATACTCATACTCATCCCTACACAATTTTTAAAATTTATTTGAGGTATTTAACGTGCTCTTTCTGAACCGACTGATTATACCAGCACACGAGAATGTTTATGAGCAAGAGCGAGTGAGCCTATTGATTTTTGCCGGGAAAGGTATTTTCACGCACCGGTCAAGGTTATTTTACATGCCACAATTGACATGGTACCAATGGCCTTACTTACCCTCCGAAGGAAGCTGGGCTACGGATTTTATCGCTCAATAAAGATTCGTTGACGCCGGATGGATTTGAAGGCTCGAATATCGGTCCTGAGGCGAGCACTTTATCCCGAGACCACCGAGGTTGACCCTACATCATTAGTGTGTGGATAGCCTGAATGGGTAATAAGATGCTGAGCAGTGTGCATACAAAAAAAACAAACAAAAAAACTCATACATTCCTAAATGAGAGTGTATAATATATATAGAGCAGAACATGTGATAGATTAAAAGGCATCTGAATGTGCACTGTATCAACAAAGACCGCAGCTAGTGAACACACATTTTATACCAGTGTAATATGGTTGGTATGTCGAACACATAGTAGTTAAAATTACTCATAACTTGGGACATTAATGGTAAAATCGGCTATGAGCCCCAAAAAGAAAGTGGAGCATTGCTTGATCTACTTTAATTTCTCACACTACACCATGTGACAATTTCTAGTATTTCACGTTAGAAATTTCGGGTAGTAGATAATCCGACCATAACGACAATGCCATCCTTATTAGAATAAATCAACTTAAAAGAGTGCATCCATCACAGTGATGCAGTCGGCTAGGAATTGTAAATTTACACGAAAACTATTGCACGTGGATCATTTATGATTAAACATCAATGGAGATAAAGAGTTACTAGAGATTTCTATTACTGAACATTGTCGAAATATTAAATGATATTTGTATAAAAACTGTATTGAAAATGACGTTTTTTGACCATTTTTAGAATGGCTTCACAGATAAACATTGTGCACAAGTCTTCATTTTGTCACAAGAAACTTTGTCCTTCATCATCACGATGGAAAATTTCATGTGATTATTCGAGTACGAGTGAACTGCACACATTTCTGGAATATCGTCGGTCTTTTCTTTTCCTTTTAACTCCCATACCTTGCGCGAGCCGGGAGTTGAGTTGGGCCTGCTGTGATGAACGCTCTTAAGAGCCCATGCCACGAACAATTAACCCGAGATATTAGATACAAGATAACGCTTCAGCCATATATTGTATCGAAGTATGGTACATTACAAAAAAACAAATCTGGATCATTGAAATAGTTTCTTTATTTTAAAACAGTTATTATTTTTTACCAACTTCAGTGACCGAATGGTTCAAAGCGTCATTTTCGTGCTAGACTGGCCTGCTGAAGATGGGGAGATCAGAGTTTGAATCTCGGTCGGATCTATTGAGGGTGGTTTTTCCTAAACAGTTTCCCATTCTCCTTCCAAGCAAATTCGGGTAGATTACCTATAAAATGCTTCCTTCGTCATCCACACACACTATTAGAGTAAATTATCATGTATGCGAATAACCTGAACAGGTAGTTTGACGCGGTAACGAAAACAAATTATAATTTTCAATTTTGATGAATTCTATTACAAGGAAACAATGGGAACGGTGGAGATGAGTGACAAAAAAAAATAGATTCTGTAGGGAGAGAGCTGCTCCTCTTTTCCTTTCCAGTTGGTAACACCCTGAATCATTAATAGTCTGGCATCTGGTGTATGTGTGCTTAATTTTAAAATAAGCTCTAACTAATTTCATATTCTCTAAATTGAAAAACGACACCTAGACACGGGAATCGAAACCGAGACCTTTGACTTAGTACGCCAATGCTCTAACCACTGAGCTATCTATAAGTCTTCCCGTGCCCAGGGTCATTATTCACTCATATTTTAAGGCAGAGTCTGTGATGGACGTGTGGAAATTGTCAGCTACATATGTGCATGGCTAATTAAGATCACGAACTATCAGATAACGCAACCATCCTCGTCTCAGTGACGTTTTATGCTTCCAATAGTACAATGGTAGCTTTATGATTACGTATATCATGATGGATTAAATATCCAAGGTAATATATTTGTTAATTATGATGTCGTTTTTCAATATGACACTAATATTAGGCTATAAACATAGTAACAAATATAATAGCTTGTTTATTTAATCCATCTAACTAATTTGTTAGCAGTAAATCATACTAATGAAACCTCTCTAATTTAGCTTTTTCTAATCATTAATGGTAATGTGGTAAACCCTTGTTTTTGCAGAATATTTCATCGTGACATTCAACCAATGGAAAAGACCATTTAGAAGAAGAAAACGAACACGAACGAATAACCCTTTCTAACGTCTAACCTCTGACCCCCAAAATCTGACCATGATCTACCCGCCCAACTCGTCGGGAGGTTCGGGAGGTGGAGTGGGGTGCAGTAGGAATAGAGGGCCCAACCCCAGACCGGGGCCGAAGATCCGCGGGGGCGGTAGTGCCAGAAGTGGTGGTGGCGGGAAGAGTAAGCAGAATCAGCAGGTGGTCCAGTGGAAGCAGAGGAACGTGCAGGAAGGTATCGTCCTCGTGGATGAGGCGCAACTCTCCAAGCTCATCAAGAGGGAACCTATCCACAAGTACTACGACATGGATCCGGAGCCCTTCGCAAAGTGAGTCTTAACAACTATCAATATATTTATGGAGGGATTTATATTTGCAGCAAAACATTTTTTTGATAAAAATAAATCAAATATTGCTTCTATACAAACATAGAGTTTAGTTTTCTTCACATGTTGATATCAACATTTGTTGAATATTTGTCATGAGCATAATGGCATCATCAAACAAACTTTTTAAATGAAGAGAAAATGTTTTCATAAAATTCCAGGACACCTTTGACAGATATTCAACAACTGTTTAGCTCACAATGTGAAGAAAATTAAACTCTATGTTTGTATAGAGGCAATATTTGATTTATTTTTTACCAAGAATTTTTTTTTCCAGAAAAACTACAAATGCACTTTCCTTTCCTTGCCTTTCCTGTATCCCCACCTTAGGTTATTAACAAGAACCTTTATGACCTTTATGCTGTTGCCTTTTTTTTTTGGACCTGCAGGCTAGAAGCGTCTCGCCGGCTGAGAGTCCTTAGGATGAATTTTCTTTGATAAATATTATAAGCTGCCACTGCAGGTATTTACCTTCATCGTATGAGGGTGATACATATGAACGGTTAAGACCATTTAATTGAATCTAGGAGAAATTACATATTTATTAGTAAAGACATCCTTGTGAGGTATTGTAGTTTTGTTGCGAGATGAGATGATTAGACCGTCGGGGAAGTAAGGGCTTAAGTTAGCTTATATAAGTTTAGGGGGAAACTTTTTATCATATTTTGTCCAAACTAGACTAAGTTCCGCCTTAGCTTAGTCAGTTACTATATTTAAAACACAAACATTAACTAAATTATTCGACGTTTCACTAGAGTTTCGTCAGGCATATCAAGGTTAAAATAATAATTAAGCTATTCAACATTTTGCCTGAGTTTCGTTGGGAGTATTAAATTCAAAGTATTAACCATGCCAATTGATGTTTCCCCTGAATTTCATCAGGTATATTCTATCTAGCGTATTTATAAATCTATTTAATGTACTAAAGGCATATTAAGGACAAAATATTAACTAACATAATCGATGTTTGAAATGAGTTTTATTAGGCATATCATAGTCAAAATATAAGTAAAACTAGTCAGGCTTTATCTTGAAAGTTCACATTGAAACTCATGAAAAGATCGTCTAGTTTAATCACGATGTAAGAAAGGTTCAGTCAAGAAATATTATTCAAATATTTGTGTATCACAATATTTACTAGACTTTCCTCTATTTGTTGGTATGTCTTCATATTTTTCCTCAATTCAAGGGAAGTATATAAAGATAACGAAACCCTTTTGATTTGAATATAAGAGACGTGTCCAGGGAACAAGAACAGAATACGTATAGGAGCTAATCGAAAGAGTGGGGAATTGATAAACAAGGTCAATCACTTTTATATAATATATATAGTTAACGTCTGGCATCTACTTTTGTGTCATTTTTAGAGTAGGATTTAGGTAGGAAGTAACTTTTCGAAAACACAAGAAATTTTTGCAGTCAACAATAATAACATTTTACTTTGAAATATCTGTCAACAATGACTGTTGCAGACCACCTGAATTGACATATGAATACGTTAAAGTCGATCTAGTAGTTATTCTAGCTGTCATAATAATAAGACTTTCGCTATGAAAATTCGACTCGTTTATCGACTCACTATCTCGTTTTAAGATGTATGTGAAAATTGAAAATCCCACCAGTTGTGAATTACGGTCGTTACGATTTTTAAATGTGAATAATGTTCAACCAAAATAAATTTAAAGATAAATTACTTAAGCACATCGGGAGAGAATGCGAATGAATGTAGGAAATATCAGTATATAGCTTAGGTAGGGCGAATGTGTACGATGGTATTTGAAGAGTCCGTACGTCATTGATCACGGATGAATCGCAGGAAGGAGTTATTTCGAAAATTCGCGAAATCAACTTGTTTCTTTAAATGAAGACAATTTTATTCTGCCAGCATTTGAGCAGAGTTAGAGGTAAAACAAATTGTGATGAAGTGGATAAATGTTTTGAGGCAAATTTCTTCAAAGAGGACATTCAAAAACTTGTCCTTTGTCACAATAAATGTTCAGATTTAACTGGCATTTAGGTGGTGAAAAGTATGTAAAAAATTATGCAAAATTAGAACATTTTTAGATTTTTATTTTTTCATAGAGATTTAGTTCTTACTTTATGGACGCAACATCCGAATTTTGGATATTATTTGAACACTATATGGATATACACCTTTTCTTCAGTTAATCCTGCACTGGTGAAGTTCCTTAAAATTAGTTGTTTTCTTTCTGTTAATTTATTTTTAATAGCTATACCAGTGATAATTAGTGCTGGCACTAGAACCTGAGCATTTAAAAAGTATTGTACACACTCTTTTTACTACCCATCCAGGCTATCCACATATTTTCCCCAATGGGATTGGGATGATGATGATTATTATGAAAGCAGAATTTGAGAGGAAATATATCCGTATTTGTGTGGAGGAAGAGTAGGAGAAGATAATTGAGGAAAAAACACCTCCGCTGAAATTCAAACCCAACCTTTATATAAGGGGCAAACCTTACTACAGTAGCCCCATGGCTTCTTTGGTGCTGAGTGACAGCTCACAGCTGACAGCTGACGGCTTTGAAAAGTTACCAGACCAAATTATGTATCCCTACGCCGAACCATATGATCTGCAAAAACATGTGTTTAGCAGCTGTCACTTCTGACAGTAAAAATTTAGGTATATACCTAAATGTTGACTGTCAGAAGTCAGCTGTGAACTGTCAGTCAGCACCAAAGAAGCCACGGGGCTACTGTAGGTGAGAATGGTGGAGTTATCCGCGTGCCAACCTGTGAGGAGATGAAGATATTTACTTATTTAGTAAAAAAGTTAGTCCTACTACCCAATTAGTAAGTAGATGCCTGAACTGGGTGGGGAGTATAAATTTTACTGTCCTTGATTAAGCTGGCTTGCGAGTCACGTGTTTAGATAGTGCAAGTTAAATATGCCAATTAAAAATACTATTTCTCTTAAAGGCACCTCAAAATTTGTCAACGTCTCTAAATGTACTTGAACCGCAAACTAATATTAATTAAGTTCAGACTCACGACCTTTCACGTCCAGCTCAATGGATGTGTGAAAATTGTTTTAATATTATTCCAGCCTAACCTAACCTACACAAGGTAATCAACTCTTAGAGGTTAGGTCATGAAAGAGACTAATCCAGCCTGAAGGGACGCACGTGGCCACAATCAGGAAGTGCTCGTTTTCAGACTCCGCCTTCACCCATTACTAAAATAGACGTTCACGCCTTCTCGTTATGTCAAAGATAATTGAAAAAGTGGTGAATTCCAAATTATTATAATATTGTTTATCCTGAAGGAATATTTTTAACGGATAGTATAAAAAGCAAACATGAATAATAGGGACCTATATCAATTATTATTTTTCGATTGAATTTATATTGCGGGTAGAATTGGGAGAGGGTATGAAGGGGCACTAAAACATTATATTGGAGCAGATTTTTGAAAATTATTCTCAAAATAAAACATGAAAAAATGTAAATAAATGGAGTATAGTAATAATAATACGGCTTTAATAGTGAGGTTAAGGATTCCACCTTCTCCTATACCTAGCACGCGTGGGGATAGATTCCGTACTTAGTTCATTACAAGTCAACTATTACTACTCTTAGGAAAACTTGTTTGTAATTTTGTGGTATTAAAGGTCATAGTTTTCATCTATTTTTGAATACAGACTCAGGGAAGATACTACTGCTGTTAGGTACATTATCAAATTAAACAGTTATTTCCTTGTCTTTCAAACAAAAGTAAAACGTAATATGTGGTTTAGTTATATTTATTCGTTTAAGCAGTAACAATTTAAAAAATAATATTCTGGACTGTCTCAAAGTATACACATTATTTGTACTTACATACATTATTTTATAAGATTAATTTAATTTTTGTTAATCTAATCAACTACTCACAAAATCAAAATTAAAACAATGACCCTATAAATGTGCATCAAACGTTTTGCAGTAGCTAATTATTTGGTCATTTCATGATAAATTGACATCACTCTTGTGTTTAAAATCATTCGACAATTTGCACAATTTTAACAAATGCATAATTATAAGCTTTTAATAGTGATTAAATTATATCAAATCATTGCATTTCACGAGTTATATGGGGTCAAACTTGCTATTTTATGATTTTTGCTTACCATTGTTAAGGTAAAGTAATTAATTTATTGGGCTTGAAATTAGTATAACTAAACATTTACAAGGTGTAGGCCTACATAACGAAATTTTATAATATTAATGCTAAAAAGCTTAACTTAATCATTAATGCATTGCATCAAACGTGGATTAAAAATTGTATGAATAAAACAGTTCCTATTAATCACAACACTTCTTGAATATGTCATTAGTATAGTGGGATTCGATTAGAAACTTTTTAAATGTAGAAAAAAAATTAGCATAAAATTCTAGGACACCCTTGACAGATATTCAGTAACTGTTGTGATTACTATGTGTATACAATTAAACTAGATATTTATACTGGAACAATATTTTTCATTTTGGCCAACAACATTTTTTTTTGCTATAAAAAATTGAAAAAATACTGCCCTGAGATCGCGTTGGTTACCATCACACCTCAACTTTGCTTATATCAAGGGGAACCGCGTATCAAACCGTTACCATAATAAATTGGAATTATTTTCTTTATTGTTAAATTCAATAATTTAAAAACTATGTCCAACGTATTACTGCCGTCCAGATATCTCCATAGTTACATTAATGGGGTAGGGATGAGGATGGTAGAATTCAGAATAAATATAACCGGATTTGCGTGGATAAATGAAAGCTGTGAAATAATTAGTGAAAATCCACCTCAGTACACCTAACCGGGTTCCCCTTCACTGTCAAACCGGACAATACGAGACTGATGGGTTTGTCCGTGTGCCCATCAGACTGGGTTTAAATGGAAATGAAACATTTCTAAAAGCTACGAATAATAATTTCAGTTTATTTCTACTTGATTTGTATTATTATACTACAATATTTATTTAAAGTGAAGGTTAGCCTAATATACACCCGGAGTGGAGGATTTAATAATATTATTATATTTGTATCTTTAGAAACATAAGCATTTTATGGAACCGATCTCAAGCTCATAACGAAAGTAGATCTGTATCTTGAATCTGCAGGTTTATAAAGTTGTAAATAACGTTTAGTGATATCCTTATAGGTAAATACAAGCATAACGAGAGAGAGAGAGAAAAAGAGCAGCTTTTTCAATACATATATTTTTGAGATACGTTTTATTCTTAAAATAATAAAAATAAAAAACTACAAAAATTGGATGATATTCAAGGCCATCTAGGCCATTAAAATAAGCAGGTGGGGGGTACAGGCGTCAACGGAATTCAATGACCTAGGTCCCCCTCCGACCTGCGACTTGCGCAAGGTCCTCATCTGTGGGCTTCAATTTAATGGACGCTCGGGTATATTTTTTGTTGGTGTCTGGTACCACGTGGGCCTAGCTCCAAATATCGCGTGGGCCCGGCTGGGATATGGTAACACCACGTCTCGACCAGAATAATCACTCTCTTCGTCAATAAGGGGAAGAGGAGAGAGAGAGTAAAATAACAAGTTTAACATTACTGTATTTAAAACGCGATTTTAATAGAACAAAACCATTTATTTGTAAATGATACATTAAGGACTGGTTGGATAGATATTTCAAGATAATACACACTTTTTTTTATATATATAAAAATCATTTTCATGCACCGTGTCTTACTACTCGTTCGGAATATCCGTATATTTATACTCATGAGGTAAGGATGAGGAGGTCAAAATTTAGAGGATATGTAACCTAATTTGTTTTGTGAAATATTGGGTGGAAAAGCGTCTAAGAAAAAAAACAACCACAGTACACTTGGCTGGGACACGAATGCCGATTTCCCCATAATCGTCACACCAGTCTGTTTGTTCGACTTACACACATACATATTAATGCGCTAGTGTTTTAGGACTGAGAGCTGCATAATTTAAAGGAATTGTACCCGCATTTAGTGTAAATATGTGGATAGCCCGAATAGGTAGTAGGAAGGAGTGCAGATAACCAGTATTTCAGTTTGAGGGAATATGTTATATCTTTTGTTGGAAGTCTTTTAATTGAGTCGTGGATAGAATGTTACAGTAATTAAAAAAATCATTCTAAAGTAAGATTTTCTTTTAATCAGTAGACAGTTTGTATTTATTTTATATAATTTCCTCAAATGTTAGAAAATACGACCTTAGTAGGCCTACCTATGGGAAGCATTATAGCAAGAAAATATGTGACTAAAAATATGTTATAAAAACAATTAATGCTCTACATCAACATAGTACTTACACTGGTGTTCCCATGGTATAAGTTGTCAAGCTCGTAATAGACTGGATTAATACTGACAGTGGGTCCAAGGTTCTAGTCCCAGCCAAGTGAAACTAGGTTGGGATTTTTCACATGCGATTTATTACTGTCGATTCCCCTCCCCTATTCTCGCTAATGAGGGTGTAAGTAACTTATTTTGTTCCGTGGGCAATTTATTTGGTTAACTTATGCGGCCATTTTTTTCAAGCCGTGTAATTGTAATGGTTGATATTACCATAGGATATAATTTAATATAATATTTACTATGGTGTTAAATAATAAACGTTAGGATTATAATTTCCTCTCCTCCGCATCTTATTACTAGTTTGAGATATTCACATAGTTACACTGATAATGTATGTACGAAAATAATAATACTACTAATAATAATAATACTTAGCACTGCACCTTACTACCCGTTCGTGTTATACGTTTAAGTACTATTTACGCTAAAGGGTTAGGAATTGGGAAGGTTGTATATAGAGGAAGTGAACCCACATTTACGTGGAGGTAGAATGGAAAACCATTTAGGACCCCCCTCACCCCAGTTTACCCGACCGATATTCGAACCTTGATCTCCCCGTCCTCGGCAGTATAGTTTAACACGAAAGCATTGCGTTAGCTAACTACGCCACCAAGGCGGGTATGAGAAAAAATTATTTTAGATTAATTGTACACGCATTTGCGTGAAAGGAGATCGGTAAATCATTTAGTAGACCCTACACCTCAGTTCACCCATCTCGGGATTATAATTACTCCTACTTCCATTTCACCTTCAAACCCCAAGACAACACTTTAGTTCGCGTGTCCACCGTTGCAGCTGTTTATAAAATTAAGGTAAGGAATGTTTAGTTCGTATTTAAATAACTGAAATTTAAAAGATTTTGTTCCTTTTTTGTTTGAACATTATTTTTAGTTTGTAATATTATGATTTATTTTCTCACACTTTTAATTAAATTTGTGTCAAAATAATTAAGATCACGATAGTTTGAGAATTTACTCTTTGGCTTATCATAAAGATAGAATCAAAACAATAAAGTTAAGCTCTTTATAAACATTAATTCTGATAGAATCAGTTTTTTTTAAATATGTAGAGACGTTTCCGCTTGAATAGTTTGCAAAATTTTGGAACAACAATTTTAAAATGCAAATATTTACATTCACATAACCTATTTGAGGTGCCACTTTGTTTCTTTCTTGAATATAAATCTTATCTAACAAATGAATGAGAGGAATTAAATTTTATAAATCTTTTTAATATGACTTCAAAAAGGTTGATTTGAGATATTCGGACCTACTACAGAACCAATCACTCCGTATTAGATTTTGGGAAGATTAAGGTTTGAATTCTAGCTGAGAGTATTAAGATTTTTTCCCCTAAATGATTTTACACTCTCACTTTACAAAATGATGCTACATTTCTTCTAAGGTCTACCTTTCTAATAATGTTTAATTAAATATACGTATTTCAGAAGGGTATTATCACTTGTAAAATAGTACCATAGGTGTATATAGCTCATTATTATTGTTAAAAATATTTCTACTTTCTATCAAAAGGGATATCTACGAATCACATACTTTGAATTATGAATTTATGAAAGTATTTATCTATTTGTAGTAATTTACAGGCTCTTTCCGGACAAACTGATTACATAAGCACACATATTAAAAACTAAATTCATTCTAGAACAGACAACACCCAGTCCCCCGGTTGTCAATTCATCAGAATGAAAGAGGGAGGAGACTCAATCGTTTCGCCAGTGTTTAGGTCTTAGCAGAAATCAGCCTCGTTACACTTAGATCGTTAGACAGACGCCGCTCTACAGACTGAGCTGAGGTGTCGGAACTAAAGACAGTAGATTTAGTAACGTTTGTAACTGTAAGTTACTGCCTTTCTTCTTACTATGATGATGACTCATTTACTTCTCTCCTCTTGTGTCGGCCATGTAGAGAGGTTTCACTTGTCAGCGTTCACACGTGTCCAGTTACTAGTTCAGGTAGCTCACGATCAGCATTCTTACAACTCCCGGCTTTCCTGACACTTCCGCTGAACGACCAGCTTCCGCCGAGGACACGGAATCATCGAGGCACCAGCCCCTCATGCTAATGACCAACAACCTATCTGAGAAACTTTGGCTTAAAGCCTGGTGGGGTTGAAGATTTAACTTTACCACGTAAGATACGAGCTATCTATAGAATGAGTCGAGTATGTTCCCTACTGTTCTAATATAATTATTAATAATGCTGATACCCTCTTCGTTTGCCGCATGGTCTAATGTGTTACTCTCGTGTTAGATTAGACTGCCAAAGACGGGATATCGAAGTTCGAATTCAGTCGGTGTATTGAGGTTTATTGGTTTTCCACTCTCCCTCTACGCAAATGAGGGTGAACTTTCTTTAAACTAAACCTTCTTAATCCCTAACACACTAGTGCAATTAGTACATAGGCGTATAATCCAAACGGGTAGTAAGACGTGGTGTTAAAAAAAAGTTTTTAAACTTGTTAGGAAATCTCAAATATTAAAAATATTGATTGAATCATTAAATTCTGGGATACACTATAGTTTTTTTTAAATTTAAACCCCGATGAGATCTCGATACATCTCTAACTCGCTACATATAAACATTATTTTATATAATTTAGTGAATTAAACATTAACAATGGAGTCATCAGTGCTGTGATTTAATGATAGCTCTAGGAATCGAAGAAACCACACGTCCATCAAGACTCTTCCTTAAACTATGGGTGAATGACTCTGAGAATGGAACAGTTTCTGGATAGCTCAGTGTTTTACCAATAAAGCGCTGACCTAAAGGTCCCGAATTCAATACTCGTGTCCAGGTGAAGTTTTTACAACTATATTTAATTTATTTGAAATCCGCTTCAGTGGCAGCGTGTCTAACGCGCTACTCTCGCAGTAGATAAGACTGCCGATGACGGAGAGATCACGGTTTGAATCTCGGTCGGGTGTACTGAGGGTGTTTTTTCCAAAATTGTTTTCCACTCAAATGCAGGTACATTTCCTTTAAACATAGCCTTCCCAATCCCTTAAACCATTAGCGTAATTAGTACATAAGTGTATAACCCGAACGGATAGTAAGACGTGGTGCAAACATTTAAAAAATATATATATATATCCAATGATGGCTGCATATGTAACGAAGACTAGCTTCCACCTTCCTTAGAACATTATGTTCCGACATAATAATAAAATAATAATCTCCTAACGGATGTTGTAAATGGAACTGGTTTTATTGTTTGTCTACCTACGCTATCTTCAGATACATGAGTAATATCGTTCCTGCCTCAACAGACTTATAAGCCTTATTTTTACATAAAAAAAATATGAAGTTGATCACTTTCAAAAACAATCCAGTTTCAAACCTTGAACAAATGACAAGAGGAAAAAAAACCAATGCGGGGAGGAGCGAGTATATGGAGTGTCCGATGAATCAGGTATATGTGTGCTGAACATAATTTTAAGGTGTTCTCTTGCAGCCATGAAGGGAAGTACTTAAGTTGGGATGGAAGGGGACGCAAGAAAATGAAAGTGTTTTTGCATTTTTATGGCAAAATTTTTTGGAGGGGGCTAAAATAAATCAAATATTACTCCAGTACAAATATAAGAGTTTAATTTTCTTCACATAGTGATAATTAACAGCTATTGAATATCTGTCATGAGCATAGCGGCATTAGATGATAAACTGTTTAAATGAGGAGCGAAAGTTCTCATTAAATTCCAGGACATCATTAACGGATATTTAAGAAATTTCAAGGTCACAATGGGAAGAAAATTAAACTGGAGCAATATTTTTATTATTATAGCCTTAAAAAAAGTGTTGACATAAAAACTGCAAAAAAACACTGGCTTTTTCTCGCATTCCCCTCCATTCCAAATTAAGGTGGGATGGAAGGGAATTCTAGTTAAGGTATGTATATTTGCAGTTTTTATAACAAAACAACATATGCAAAATAAACAAATATCGCTTCATTAGATATGTTTAGTTTAGTTTTCTACGTACAGTTAGTTATCTTAACAGGTTTTAATTTAATATCCGTCAATCTTCATGGACATCACGGAATTTGAACAAAAGTTTTTTATTTTAATTTAAAAGGTTTCCATTAAAATCCACCATGCCCTTACAAACATTCAAACATTTTTATGTTACTCTATGTAGAAAATTAAGATAAACGTTAACCGCTTCGGTGGCCGCGTGGTCTAACGCGCTACTCTTGCAGTAGACTAGTTGGCCAATGATGGGGAAATCGAGGTTCGAATCTCGATCAGCTGTATCGAGGGTAGTTTTACTCTCTCCCTCCACGCAACTGCGGGTACAATTCCTCTGAATATAACCTTCCTAATCCTTAAACCCATTAGCGTAACTAATACATAAGTGTATAAGCCGAACGGGTAGTAACATGCGATGATAAATAAAAAAAAGATGAATGTTTCTACTGAAGCAATATTTTATTCATTTTGTCCAAAAAGTTTTATGCTATACAAACTGTTAAAACAAGGACATTGACGTGTGTTCCTTTCCACCTCACCTTAATGTGTTATGTTCGGGTAGCCGTCAAGGTTAGTTGTATTTTGTATGTTGCACGTTCAATACGAAGGCAAACTGGCCTCATGATAGAGTGGCTGCTGACCTAAAGTACCTGGTTTGATTCCCGGCTGGTACCGGGTGATTTTTCCCGAAATAGAAATAATTCCCGTGGTCACCATAATTTGGTTAGTTAGGTTTAGGCTAGGTTTAAGATCTTCATTGGATCCATATCCTCATATTCACTATCATCATCTCCTCGTCTCATCGCGACATTGAAAGAGACTCCACGGAAAGAATGTACGATGGGTATATTCGGGTCGTCCCCTGTACATTAGTACTGGCTAATTATTCTGCAAACTGAGCTACATATTGATAGAGCCCAGACACGCCGTTATTATAATAATGCAAAGGTTATAAAATAATTGCTTTAAGGGGTAGGGACGATAAAAAAGGGTAGTTTTAGAGGAAACGCAATTGCATTAGCGTGAGAAAGTGGATTAATAAATCAAAGCGAAAACCTCACGTAATTATTCACCACATTATATGCACCCGACCTTGTGAAACTTTCCCTTAGCACCTCGCACATCTATCCCCACCAACCCCCTTTTCCCGTTGCTCACCTTCAATGGTAATCGAGCTCGATACGAGCCTAGACCACTAAGTCACAAGTAAGGTAGACGCTCGTACTAGGACATTATCCGTCTAGACGTTACCTCGTGGTGCTGTAGCCTGGCGACTCCATTATATACCAGTTGATTGGAATCATTGAGATCAGCGAATCTTTTTTTTTTAGCACTGTGTATAACCAACCGTTGAGGGCAGTTGTACACGTACCGATATTATCGGTGCCGGCACCGATTTCATTGTTGGCACCGTCACCAGCTAGGGTGCTTGTACACCCACCGACAAGATCGTTGTCGGACAATGAGAGGCAGGCAGTTTTTCGTGGGTAGTTCCGACTTTTGATTGCTCCTTTTTTGTCCAGTTTCATAAAGTAAGGAGTACACCTCAAGCCAAAGCTTGTTTTTTTTTAACTCCTCCCCTGTTTTGTCCCGCAAACATACTGTTCTCCACCAATTCGATCAAGGACACAATGTTATACTTAAAGCTTCTAAACATTTTTACCCAACAAAAATACTACACAGCTATATAAAACCTTTTAAAGACTGACCAACAATGCCACATCTGGATCTGAGTGCGGAACTATTTTGCGCACCGATATCGGTGTATTTATCGAGGGGGATGGGGCATACCTCCGGCATGTCGGTGGTCGCCACGATAATGTTGATGATGTTGTCGTGTCGGCATCGTGTACAGCGTTGCCATAAGATTACATGGGACCTCAGTTCCATCGATATCGGCGCCGACACAAACACCGACACCGACACTTTCGGTACATGTACAACCGCCCAGGGTTATACGCTTATGTACTAATTACACCAATGATTTTAGAGATTAGGAAGATTATATTTATAAGAAGTTTACCCACATTTGCGTGGAGGGAGAATGGAAAAACATTTAGGAAAAAACACTCTCAGTACACCTGACCGAGATTAGAACCTAGATCTCCCCATCATCGGTAGTCTAGTCTACTGCGAGAGTAACGCGTTAAACCATGCGGACACCGAATCAGGTGAAATCATTTTACCATTTTTTTTAAAATACTACAAAAAAAGTAATCATCTTAGAATAAAAAACTTATTTTGCTGATCACAGTTTCGCTCTTGTAAAGTGAATACATTTTTTTAAGAACTTCAATTCGTTTTCTAGTTTAAGCGTAGTTATTATTATTATTATTATTATTATTATTATTATTATTATTATTATTATTATTATTATTATTTGCACCGCGTCTTACTACCCGTTCGGGCTATACGCACTTACGCTAGTGTGTAATGGTAGGGTGATTGTGAGATGAAATGGAGGGTCTAAAGTTTAACGTGGGATCCGAACCACTGTGGAGGCCTGGCATTTCACACATTCACAAGGTGTGATTAATACACGTCTTGTCAGAGGTGAAGGAAGGGTTTGGCAATCAAATAAATTTGTGCCGGGATTGAACCCTGGACCCCCCAGCACAGAAGTCTAATACCTTACCCCTAAACCATCAGGTCACGTTTAAGCGTTATCATATTTCTAATATCCCGGTTAGTCGGATTTGAGATATTAATCACTAATGGTTGAAGAGAAGTCTAATTTTCCAACGCAATGGTTTCCCATCCTCTTTTCAGGCAAATGCCACTTTATCTAGAGTAAAATAATCCCTAATAATCAACAGGCTAGCATCAAATATTAAATAAACAAATTTTATTTATTTTTTCATATTGCATAAGAGTATATTAAAATGTTAAAAACTCGCTTCGGTGACCGAATGGTCTAAGACGTCACTCTTCTGTTAGACTGGCCTACTGAAGACGGGGAGATCGGGGTTTTAATCCCAGTCGGATCTATTCAGAGTGGTTTTCTTTAAGTTGTCTCCTAGTCTCCTTTCACACAAATGCGGGTAGACTACCTCTAAAATGTTTCATTCCTCACCCCTTCACCGTTAGAGTAATATATATGCATATATAACCTGATCAGGTATTAGGACACAGTGATAGATAAATATATATATATTTAATGCATCCGTGGCTACGCGGACTAATATCAAGATCATTTAGTAGTCTAGCCCGGCGTATGAGATCAATTTGACCTTTGACCCCGACGCTGATTGGTTGCTATAATTAGACCCCCCCCCCTCCCCCCCTCCCTCCTCCACCCCCTCCCCACCCCTCCGCTCTGATTACAAAATCTCCACCAGTTGATTACGAAATTTCCTCCCCTACAACCCCTCCCCCTACAACCCCCTCCCCTACAACCCCCCCTCCCCTACAACCCCACCACACCTTGAACATGTTAGTACTTGTGCGGGCTTTTTTTTCTTAATTATTGTTGCGTGGTAATTAATTATTCATGTCTGCTAATTGATTATTGATGTGTGCTAATTAATTATTCATGTATGGGTAGGGGGAAGGACATTGGAGTATATTTTATTTGGATGGTGAGCATACGTCTCTGCACGAACCTCTCGCTACGACTGCGTGGTGTAGAGTGAGGAGCATCTTATTTGGGGGAACATGCAGCCCGAGGCGTCAGGCGCTCCTCCCGTGGCATGAGAAGGAACACGGAGCAGGAACCTTTTCCCGACGGCCGCTTAGCGAAGAGTGTGGCCGCTGAGAAACTGACAGCGTATCACGGCCTTATGACCCCCTTTCACTTTTCCCCCTCACTCCCCCCTCCTTCAAGGCAACCCCCTATGTGGTAAAGGGTTTTTTCCAGTGTCGCAAGCCCTTATTTGGTAATGGGTTTGCCCGGTGTCGCAACCCAGCGCAAGTTTGACGGGTTGACAAGACAAGTCGAGACAAGAATAGATCACGATGTCGTAATCCTCTACCCCTATGTGGTAATGGGTTTTCTCCGACAAGCATTGACACAGCTAGGGCCTTGGAATGCTCAGTTAGGGGCCTCCATCCCCCACCGCTAAAGTCTACTAAAATTGGTTGTATGATATCGTCTGTCGACATGCGCGGATGTAGGTATCAGTCATGAGGGAAGAAATATCTACACTTTACACTGCAGGGATTCAATTTCCCTCAGCTGGAATTATATGTACCTGACATTTAGACGGCGTGCACACCGGGACTCAAACCGCGATATCTTTAGCACTGCTAGTGTCTGCTATAGCGGCCGTACTTCCTGCACCCCCACCATTTTGCAGGTCGACCAAGTAGAATGTGTACCCGCATTTGCTTCAAACGTCAATCACCGGCCGTCTAGTGGCGCCTTAGAACATGCGACCATAGATGGCACTCACATCTGGACTCAAACCTCGATATCTTTAGCACAGCTATTGTCTGTTAGAACGGTCGTACTTCATGCACACCCGCCATTTTGAAAGGTTGACCAGGTAGAATGTGTACCCGCATTTGCTAGGAGTGAAAAAATCAAACGTTGATCACTCTGTCATCGGTCATCTAGTGACACCTTAAACCATGCGACCGTCGATGCATTGTGACGGTAGATAAAGTGAAAGCAGGCGTTTTATTCCTCGAGATATTTAATGTTCTCATGTGAGGAATGTCGGGCCTCCACCATGGTTCGGTTTCCGCGTTAAACTGTAGGTCCTCACAATCACCCTACATTAGCGTAAGTGCTTATAACCGAACGGGTAGTAAGACGTGGCACTAATAATGATATCACTCTTACATCAATTCATAAGTAATATCGAATTTAATGTTCGCAACATATATTTTGACGTGATAGTATATATCTACATCAGGCTTGAGGGAGATATAAAATATATACTTGTATTTGTGCGACACGGCCGACCTGGATCCAATACCCCCTACCTCCCCCTGCTAATAGCCAAGAAGTTAGCGCGTCACTGACAATCGAACCCTCTAACACCGCCTGAATGAGAGATAAAATAATAAAATTAGTGATGTACCCTCATTTACGGAGGGTTGAAATGTGAAAACAGTCAAAGCTATTATTTATGCTTACTCCTGCTAGATATCTTTAACAGGAGTCGAACCGGGGACTTTTGGCGTAACAGTATAGGGTTTGTCGACCTTGCAATTTGCCTAGAAATAACCAGGAGGATAAAAAAAGTATTCAGGGTGCATAAAAAATATGCGTGTTTTTATGTAGAAAAAAAATAGCTCAAAATCTTTGAAAAAATTGTCTGTCTAAAAAAGATTATTCAGCCCACGGGATTAGAACCAGACCCCGTGACTGATAAGCACCGATCTCTAGATAAAAAAACGAAACTAGTCCGATTGGCGAGTCGAAGTCCTTACCCCTACAGTCACAGAGCGTGATGTGTACCAGCAATTGTGCTGCCGGAAAAAAAATAAACACGCAGGCATTTCTAATACTATAGCTAAACTTCAAAATATAACAACATACATATATATCTTATTGAGGCTATTGTCTAGAATTAATCAAGTAGGTGCGCGTCCGTCCAATGCTTCAGGCAAGTTGAAAAATGCACCCCACATTTGCGAGAGTGAAAAAAAAAGGGTTTTGCTCAGATATCATCGACGGGAATCGAACCAGGGACTTTTGGCGTTTGTCGAGTCAACGTCCTTACCCCCTCCAGTCACGGGGCGAGATGTGAACCAGCATTTGCACGCCCGACTATCATAGGATCCACCCCTAGACAGCGCTGAAGAAAGACCTCCGTCCTCTATGAAAGCTTTAACGCAAATGCAATATAACGGTACTTACACGGACCGGGTAGGCTCCGATGCGGAAATGACTCTGGAACCTTTGCAGAGTGTGTGTAATAAAATAAACTTGAACCCTAGGACAGCTTCAAATACAGTCTAGGGCAGTTAATGTATCACTATGAAAGGTTAAACCCCTCATTTTCACCCCATGTCTGGAATCGAACTAGGGTCCTTGGCTAGGCAAACAAACAAATTATCATGCGCGAAGAGCACGCTTTGGGAGCCTCCTGGCTATACGACCCATTCGAACTCCCTGAGACAGCTCGTCTGAAATTGATGAGGTAATCTGGTAACCTGGAGACCTGATCTGAATATTTATCTTTTATCTAAACTGTATCTAGACAATCCATCATCAGAAACTATTATTAACTCTCAGAAAGGACCGCTTTTAAATTGATTGTATTTTTTTTATTCTACTCAAGACAGTCAATATTTTCTTTAAAGTTACCTACCTAATAAATATGGAGAATTATTTTAAACTACTCAAAACATTTTAAATTTTGATTTTTATGGCATAATAGTAGTAGAATCTAGTTTCTAATATTTCAAGGCAGCACGTTTATTTAAATATATAAATGTACTTATATTCGGGCCATACGAGCTGAACCTACTAGCTACAGACTATACTACCCGGGTTTTAGACCCACAGGTAGATTTAACAGTCAACTGTTTCCATCATTCCATTGTTTTATTTTCTCATTATCACCTTCCCCCACAGTATTTTTGAAAAGCACCACGTCTCACTTCTTATTCAGGCTATACAAATATTTACTAACTACGCTAGTGAGCGAAAGATGAGGACGGATGAATTTAGAGGAAGTGTACTAGCATTTACGTGGATAGAGAATGTAAATTAATTTTTTTTTATAAACTACCCTCAGCACACCTGACCAGGATTCGAACACCAAACTCCCTGTCATTGGCATAGGCACGAGAGTGATGTCTTAGACCATGCGACCACCAAAGTAGGTAAGTATTTATTACAAATTAATCAATGAATCTTCCTAATTAAATGTGTGTATTTGATCCCTTTTCCATGTGTTCGGGGCTATATTTTTTCGCATTAATTCTCAAGTTTATTAAACCTAATATATATGATTTGTGTTCAGTACTTTCTGAGATTTTGTTTGGTTAAAATAGTCTTTCAATGCTTTTCTATGATAAATGTAAGCGTTTCATGTTGAAATCCAACTAATATGAAACATAGTGTTTCTCAATCCGGCCCGCAAGAGAGAAAACATATATATGCAAGAATAATCTCAATAGCGAGATTTATTCCCACTGCACCCCAACGAGATTCAAACCGAATCCTAGAGATGAACATGCCAGCCGAGCACTGTCACCGAACTACAGACCCATTTTCATAGGAACAGCCACTAGATCTAATTTCACGTATTCATACGTCAAGTAGCCTGATGCGAGTGTAGAGCGTTAGACCATGCGGGCACCGAGGCAGTGATTACTACTTTGTTCTCTAGTATAGGCCGGTTTGCTATCTATTACTCTTTTTAGCACTGCGTCTTACCAACCGTTCGGGTACGCTTAAGTACTATTTACACTAAAGGATTAGGAATTGGGACCCTTGGACCCGCATTTGCGTGGAAATAAAGTGGAAAACACGCCTAGTTTATCCGCCCGAGATTCGAGCCTCGAACTTCTTAAGTATTAATAACGCTAACGGATTGATAATTGCTAAGTTTGAATTTAAGGGAAGTGTGCCCGTATTTGCACAACAATATAGGATTTGTCAGCCTTGTAGGGATTGAACCCTCCTACCTCCTTACGTCACAGGGCGTGATGTGTACCCGCATTTGCGCGGATGGAAAAAAATAAACACGCCCGCAGAGGCTCCATCGGTTAAAGAACGGCAAATTTACCATTTAGACGATATATCTCGTCTGACAGTGAACCCCTCCCTAAGAAATAGATGAACCTGACATTTAGACGGCATGCCCATTCTAGCATTTACGTGGATGGAGAGTGTAAAACAATTTTTTATAAACTATCCTCAGCACACCTGACTAGGATTTGAACACCAAACTCCCTGTCGTTGGCATAGGCACGAGAGTGACGTCTTAGACCATGCGACCACTAAAGTAGGTAAGTATTTATTACAAATTAATCATTGAATCTTCCTAATTAAATGTGTGTATTTTATCCCTTTTCCATGTGTGCGTGGCTATAATTTTTCACATTACTTTTCAAGTTTATTAAAGCTAATATATATGATCTGTGTTCAATACTTTCTGAGATTTTGTTTGGTTAAAATAGTCTTCCCCCTTAGTGCGAGCCTGACGTCTTGTACCCCCGCGACCATCGGTGTATAAAATATTAGTGTAACTATGAGAGGGTGAAAAAACTTATTTGCGTGGAAGGAAAGTGGTAACCCATTTAGGGAAAAACCACCCTCAGTTCACCTGACCAAGATTTGAACCTCGAACTCCCGCATCGAAGCGGGTATATATCACTATGCACTCTTTTTAGAGAGTTAACAATATTTACGAGGCTGACTCTTCAACCAACCCAAATATTACAAAAAATCGAAAGAAGAAGCAGAACCGCGAGTCCCGCTGTATTCGGAATTGGGAAGGTTGAATCCACATTTGTGTTTTGGGGGGGAGTAAGGAAATGTTCCAGCGTTTACGTGGAGGGAGAGCGGGAAAACATTTAGTGAGAACTACCAACAGTACACCTCAGCGGGTATTCGAATCCCCAACACAGATTCGAACCCCGATATCTTTTGCCGGTTGCTTCATGTTCTTTAGTTACCAAACACAAGAGAAGAATAAGGTGTTTCGCCTGTTCTGACCCTAAAATACGTTGTGACAGAAAGGCGCCGGCAATATACACGTGTCAGCTTTGCCGGAATAAAATATTAAAGAGCGCAGAAGTGAGCCCGCATTTGTATAGAGGGAGAGTGAAAAACTACCCCCGAGGTCAAGACAGCACTCTCACAATATACTAAACTGCCGAGGGATTCGAATCCTGGTCCACTGGCTACCACACGCTAATGGATTGATAATTGGGAGGTTTGAGCCCGCATTTGCATAGAGGGAGAGTTAAAAACACCCCTAGTTTACCCGACCGAGATTTGAACCTCGAACTCCTTAAGTATTAATAACGCTAACAGATTGATATTTGGTAAGTTTGAATTTAGAAGAAGTGTGCCCATATTTGCGCGGAGAGAATGGAAAGTCTATTAGAAAAAAAACCTCCCTAAATACGCTCGACGCTGATGAAGGAATCTCTAATATTGAGTACCTATATCTCACACCACGAAAAGTATACTTGGAATATTTACACAAATCAAAGTTTTTACAAATATATCTCACACCCTGAAAAGTATACTTGGAAAAATATTTATTTACACAAATCAAAGTTTTTACAAATATATCTCATACTACGAAAAGTATACTTGGAATATTTATTTACAAATATATCTCATACCATGAAACGTATACTTGGAATATTTGTTCACACAAATCAATGTTTCTACAAATACATCCCATACCGCGGAAAGTATGCTTGGAATATTTATTTACAAAAAAATTATATATATATTATGGAAACAATAATCAATTTCTTGAGCTCGTAGCGGGAATAGTGGCCTCGGTACTAATTTTATAAAGTCCAGTTTAAAAAGTATTTTAACATATGGTTTCAAATTTGATTAGAATTAAAATATATATACAACCAAATTTGACTAGAATTAAAATATATACAAAAAACTAATTTTATTTGACTAGAAATAACCAGGTAGGTGGAGATTTATAATGGCGGATAAAAAAACATAAAAAAATATCCCGGATACATAATATAAATCAATAAAAAAATATGCTTGTTTTCATGCAGAAAAAAAATATGAAAAAAAAATTTCAAATCTTTGAAAAAATGGTCCTGTAGACTTTATTCTGCGAAACGGTACATACAGTCGCAAGACCTTTTCTTACAATTTTGTGCGGTATCTGTATGTATCTTTCCGCGGCTTGTTCAGTGACCATCGCTTTCAAAACGTCAAAATTAACGTCGTTCCTGTTGCCGTAGTCTAGCTCAGCACAAATCTAGCGCGTTAGCCACAGTACACCTCGACAGGTATTCAAACCCCCCCCAACACGGACTCGAACCCCGATATCTTTCGCCTTGTGCTTCATGCCCTCTAATAAACAAACCCATTCTTTTCCCTAAAATACGTTGTGACAGAAAGGCGCTGGCAATATACACGTAACAGCTTTGCCGGAATAAAATATTAAATATCGCAGAAGTGAGCTCGCATTTGCGTAGAGAGAGAGTGACAAACTACCCCAGGTCTAAGACAACACTATCGCAAAATACTAAATTGCACGCAGTTCGAATCCTGGTCCACTGGCTGGCACTTTCATTGGCCAAATGATTATATTTGACATAGGTTTGATAACAGCATAATTACTTTTATTTTGAAAATTACTCTAGTTATTCACAAAACCCTGTCCTTCCTAATTTATCACTATGAAAGTTGCGACCAACAGGTTTTTTTTTTTCTTAAAGCTACAAGCAGCTTTGGGAATAGAAAGGGAAATTTTGATGTTGCAAGCATCTTCTATCTTACAAGTCTCTAGGAGCATTGACATTCAAGTATATTTCTGTCACAAATGGTCTTGTAAATACGCAGCTTTGACCTCTGAAAAACATGCGGGAATTCCCAAGCCCTCGGTGATTCATAATGGGCCGTTCAAATTGGAACCCCCGAATTTAGCATGTATGAACCCAGCTATCTTTTGTAATGTACATCATGACATAACTTGAGATCCAAAGGAGTTTTTAGCATCGCTAATGACTGCTGGAACGGTAATTCCTTCCAACGTCTTTACGTTGATAAATGCATCGTCATTTGCGCAACCGAATATTTAATACACATTAGTACTAATTATATCATGATTTTAGAGATTTGTAAAGCTATATTTAGAGGAAAAGTAACCGCATTTGCGTAGAGAAAGAGTTGAAAACAGGCATCAGTACACTCTACTGGTATTTGAACTTCGATCTCCCTGTCAGCAGTAGTCTTGTCTATCACGAGAGTAGTGCATTAGACCATACTGTCACCGAGTTGGGTGAAATCATGTTGACAAAATTAAATGATGCCGCAAAGGTTTTCCAAATATTAATTGTCTCATTTCACCTTAGTTCTAGCTAGTATTGGATAATCACTGAAAAAAAGTACAATTAAAAGGTCTGCACTTTACCTCTGTCGTTAGTGTGTTTGCCTACTAAGCAATAGGTCCTGGATTCGATCCCCTGAATGCCCTGAAAATGATTCATTAGTGGGATATGGCTTTCCCCCCTTTCATAGTGATTCATTTGCGGTAGGGGGGAATGGGTGTTCTGTATGTTATAGATTTGTTAGATTGTAAGTTGTGTGCTGATATAATCAGTCGGACGAATGTTAAAATAACATGGTATTGTTGGGTGCCACTGTCCCCCGACAAATTTGCTACGTGCTTGTAAAAGAATGTAGATATACCTTTCTCTCTCTCTCTCTCTCTCTGAAGAAGCGACTGAGACTGGTATTTGTCTGTTAATAGAAATTTGATTTAATCTCTGTCGAGCGTCTCGCGTCATTGGTCAAGACGTCTAAGAATTCACTTGTGAAAGGTCACTCACTTTAAGTGAGGAGTTAGCATGTCTGCCCACCGAGCCAAGTGTCCAGAGATAGATTTCCAGTATGGATGAAAATGCAGGTTTAACCTTTCATAGTGATAAATTAGGAAGGACAGGGTTTTGTGAATAACTAGAGTAATTTTCAAAATAAAAGTAATTATGCTGTTATCAAACCTATGTCAAATATAATCATTTGGCCAATGAAAGTGCCAGCCAGTGGACCAGGATTCGAACTGCGTGCAATTTAGTATTTTGCGATAGTGTTGTCTTAGACCTGGGGTAGTTTGTCACTCTCTCTCTACGCAAATGCGAGCTCACTTCTGCGATATTTAATATTTTATTCCGGCAAAGCTGTTACGTGTATATTGCCCGCGCCTTTCTGTCACAACGTATTTTAGGGAAAAGAATGGGTTTGTTAATTAGAGGGCATGAAGCACAAGGCGAAAGATATCGGGGTTCGAGTCCGTGTTGGGGGGGGGTTTGAATACCTGTCGAGGTGTACTGTGGCTAACGCGCTAGATTTGTGCTGAGCTAGACTACGGCAACAGGAACGACGTTAATTTTGACGTTTTGAAAGCGATGGTCACTGAACAAGCCGCGGAAAGATACATACAGATACCGCACAAAATTGTAAGAAAAGGTCTTGCGACTGTATGTACCGTTTCGCAGAATAAAGTCTACAGGACCATTTTTTCAAAGATTTGAAATTTTTTTTTCATATTTTTTTTCTGCATGAAAACAAGCATATTTTTTTATTGATTTATATTATGTATCCGGGATATTTTTTTTATGTTTTTTTATCCGCCATTATAAATCTCCACCTACCTGGTTATTTCTAGTCAAATAAAATTAGTTTTTTTGTATATATTTTAATTCTAGTCAAATTTGGTTGTATATATATTTTAATTCTAATCAAATTTGAAACCATATGTTAAAATACTTTTTAAACTGGACTTTATAAAATTAGTACCGAGGCCACTATTCCCGCTACGAGCTCAAGAAATTGATTATTGTTTCCATAATATATATATAATTTTTTGTAAATAAATATTCCAAGCATACTTTCCGCGGTATGGGATGTATTTGTAGAAACATTGATTTGTGTGAACAAATATTCCAAGTATACGTTTCATGGTATGAGATATATTTGTAAATAAATATTCCAAGTATACTTTTCGTAGTATGAGATATATTTGTAAAAACTTTGATTTGTGTAAATAAATATTTTTCCAAGTATACTTTTCAGGGTGTGAGATATATTTGTAAAAACTTTGATTTGTGTAAATATTCCAAGTATACTTTTCGTGGTGTGAGATATAGGTACTCAATATTAGAGATTCCTTCATCAGCGTCGAGCGTATTTAGGGAGGTTTTTTTTTCTAATAGACTTTCCATTCTCTCCGCGCAAATATGGGCACACTTCTTCTAAATTCAAACTTACCAAATATCAATCTGTTAGCGTTATTAATACTTAAGGAGTTCGAGGTTCAAATCTCGGTCGGGTAAACTAGGGGTGTTTTTAACTCTCCCTCTATGCAAATGCGGGCTCAAACCTCCCAATTATCAATCCATTAGCGTGTGGTAGCCAGTGGACCAGGATTCGAATCCCTCGGCAGTTTAGTATATTGTGAGAGTGCTGTCTTGACCTCGGGGGTAGTTTTTCACTCTCCCTCTATACAAATGCGGGCTCACTTCTGCGCTCTTTAATATTTTATTCCGGCAAAGCTGACACGTGTATATTGCCGGCGCCTTTCTGTCACAACGTATTTTAGGGTCAGAACAGGCGAAACACCTTATTCTTCTCTTGTGTTTGGTAACTAAAGAACATGAAGCAACCGGCAAAAGATATCGGGGTTCGAATCTGTGTTGGGGATTCGAATACCCGCTGAGGTGTACTGTTGGTAGTTCTCACTAAATGTTTTCCCGCTCTCCCTCCACGTAAACGCTGGAACATTTCCTTACTCCCCCCAAAACACAAATGTGGATTCAACCTTCCCAATTCCGAATACAGCGGGACTCGCGGTTCTGCTTCTTCTTTCGATTTTTTGTAATATTTGGGTTGGTTGAAGAGTCAGCCTCGTAAATATTGTTAACTCTCTAAAAAGAGTGCATCGTGATATATACCCGCTTCGATGCGGGAGTTCGAGGTTCAAATCTTGGTCAGGTGAACTGAGGGTGGTTTTTCCCTAAATGGGTTACCACTTTCCTTCCACGCAAATAAGTTTTTTCACCCTCTCATAGTTACACTAATATTTTATACACCGGTGGTCGCGGGGTACAAGACGTCAGGCTCGCACTAAGGGGGGAAGACTATTTTAACCAAACAAAATCTCAGAAAGTATTGAACACAGATCATATATATTAGCTTTAATAAACTTGAAAAGTAATGTGAAAAATTATAGCCACGCACACATGGAAAAGGGATAAAATACACACATTTAATTAGGAAGATTCAATGATTAATTTGTAATAAATACTTACCTACTTTAGTGGTCGCATGGTCTAAGACGTCACTCTCGTGCCTATGCCAACGACAGGGAGTTTGGTGTTCAAATCCTAGTCAGGTGTGCTGAGGATAGTTTATAAAAAATTGTTTTACACTCTCCATCCACGTAAATGCTAGAATGGGCATGCCGTCTAAATGTCAGGTTCATCTATTTCTTAGGGAGGGGGTTCACTGTCAGACGAGATATATCGTCTAAATGGTAAATTTGCCGTTCTTTAACCGATGGAGCCTCTGCGGGCGTGTTTATTTTTTCCATCCGCGCAAATGCGGGTACACATCACGCCCTGTGACGTAAGGAGGTAGGAGGGTTCAATCCCTACAAGGCTGACAAATCCTATATTGTTGTGCAAATACGGGCACACTTCCCTTAAATTCAAACTTAGCAATTATCAATCCGTTAGCGTTATTAATACTTAAGAAGTTCGAGGCTCGAATCTCGGGCGGATAAACTAGGCGTGTTTTCCACTTTATTTCCACGCAAATGCGGGTCCAAGGATCCCAATTCCTAATCCTTTAGTGTAAATAGTACTTAAGCGTACCCGAACGGTTGGTAAGACGCAGTGCTAAAAAGAGTAATAGATAGCAAACCGGCCTATACTAGAGAACAAAGTAGTAATCACTGCCTCGGTGCCCGCATGGTCTAACGCTCTACACTCGCATCAGGCTACTTGACGTATGAATACGTGAAATTAGATCTAGTGGCTGTTCCTATGAAAATGGGTCTGTAGTTCGGTGACAGTGCTCGGCTGGCATGTTCATCTCTAGGATTCGGTTTGAATCTCGTTGGGGTGCAGTGGGAATAAATCTCGCTATTGAGATTATTCTTGCATATATATGTTTTCTCTCTTGCGGGCCGGATTGAGAAACACTATGTTTCATATTAGTTGGATTTCAACATGAAACGCTTACATTTATCATAGAAAAGCATTGAAAGACTATTTTAACCAAACAAAATCTCAGAAAGTACTGAACACAAATCATATATATTAGGTTTAATAAACTTGAGAATTAATGCGAAAAAATATAGCCCCGAACACATGGAAAAGGGATCAAATACACACATTTAATTAGGAAGATTCATTGATTAATTTGTAATAAATACTTACCTACTTTGGTGGTCGCATGGTCTAAGACATCACTCTCGTGCCTATGCCAATGACAGGGAGTTTGGTGTTCGAATCCTGGTCAGGTGTGCTGAGGGTAGTTTATAAAAAAATTGATTTACACTCTCTATCCACGTAAATGCTAGTACACTTCCTCTAAATTCATCCGTCCTCATCTTTCGCTCACTAGCGTAGTTAGTAAATATTTGTATAGCCTGAATAAGAAGTGAGACGTGGTGCTTTTCAAAAATACTGTGGGGGAAGGTGATAATGAGAAAATAAACAATGGAATGAAGGAAGCAGTTGACTGTTAAATCTACCTGTGGGTCTAAAACCCGGGTAGTATAGTCTGTAGCTAGTAGGTTCAGCTCGTATGGGCCGAATATAAGTACATTTATATATTTAAATAAACGTGCTGCCTTGAAATATTAGAAACTAGATTCTACTACTATTATGCCATAAAAATCAAAATTTAAAATGTTTTGAGTAGTTTAAAATAATTCTCCATATTTATTAGGTAGGTAACTTTAAAGAAAATATTGACTGTCTTGAGTAGAATAAAAAAAATACAATCAATTTAAAAGCGGTCCTTTCTGAGAGTTAATAATAGTTTCTGATGATGGATTGTCTAGATACAGTTTAGATAAAAGATAAATATTCAGATCAGGTCTCCAGGTTACCAGATTACCTCATCAATTTCAGACGAGCTGTCTCAGGGAGTTCGAATGGGTCGTATAGCCAGGAGGCTCCCAAAGCGTGCTCTTCGCGCATGATAATTTGTTTGTTTGCCTAGCCAAGGACCCTAGTTCGATTCCAGACATGGGGTGAAAATGAGGGGTTTAACCTTTCATAGTGATACATTAACTGCCCTAGACTGTATTTGAAGCTGTCCTAGGGTTCAAGTTTATTTTATTACACACACTCTGCAAAGGTTCCAGAGTCATTTCCGCATCGGAGCCTACCCGGTCCGTGTAAGTACCGTTATATTGCATTTGCGTTAAAGCTTTCATAGAGGACGGAGGTCTTTCTTCAGCGCTGTCTAGGGGTGGATCCTATGACAGTCGGGCGTGCAAATGCTGGTTCACATCTCGCCCCGTGACTGGAGGGGGTAAGGACGTTGACTCGACAAACGCCAAAAGTCCCTGGTTCGATTCCCGTCGATGATATCTGAGCAAAACCCTTTTTTTTTCACTCTCGCAAATGTGGGGTGCATTTTTCAACTTGCCTGAAGCATTGGACGGACGCGCACCTACTTGATTAATTCTAGACAATAGCCTCAATAAGATATATATGTATGTTGTTATATTTTGAAGTTTAGCTATAGTATTAGAAATGCCTGCGTGTTTATTTTTTTTCCGGCAGCACAATTGCTGGTACACATCACGCTCTGTGACTGTAGGGGTAAGGACTTCGACTCGCCAATCGGACTAGTTTCGTTTTTTTATCTAGAGATCGGTGCTTATCAGTCACGGGGTCTGGTTCTAATCCCGTGGGCTGAATAATCTTTTTTAGACAGACAATTTTTTCAAAGATTTTGAGCTATTTTTTTTCTACATAAAAACACGCATATTTTTTATGCACCCTGAATACTTTTTTTATCCTCCTGGTTATTTCTAGGCAAATTGCAAGGTCGACAAACCCTATACTGTTACGCCAAAAGTCCCCGGTTCGACTCCTGTCAAAGATATCTAGCAGGAGTAAGCATAAATAATAGCTTTGACTGTTTTCACATTTCAACCCTCCGTAAATGAGGGTACATCACTAATTTTATTATTTTATCTCTCATTCAGGCGGTGTTAGAGGGTTCGATTGTCAGTGACGCGCTAACTTCTTGGCTATTAGCAGGGGGAGGTAGGGGGTATTGGATCCAGGTCGGCCGTGTCGCACAAATACAAGTATATATTTTATATCTCCCTCAAGCCTGATGTAGATATATACTATCACGTCAAAATATAGTTGCGAACATTAAATTCGATATTACTTATGAATTGATGTAAGAGTGATATCATTATTAGTGCCACGTCTTACTACCCGTTCGGTTATAAGCACTTACGCTAATGTAGGGTGATTGTGAGGACCTACAGTTTAACGCGGAAACCGAACCATGGTGGAGGCCCGACATTCCTCACATGAGAACATTAAATATCTCGAGGAATAAAACGCCTGCTTTCACTTTATCTACCGTCACAATGCATCGACGGTCGCATGGTTTAAGGTGTCACTAGATGACCGATGACAGAGTGATCAACGTTTGATTTTTTCACTCCTAGCAAATGCGGGTACA
Organism: Timema podura; assembly: GCA_033556935.1. Classification (NCBI taxonomy): domain Eukaryota; kingdom Metazoa; phylum Arthropoda; class Insecta; order Phasmatodea; family Timematidae; genus Timema; species Timema podura. The sequence continues at coordinate 52,693,386 of JAVRXN010000011.1, read as the reverse complement.
CATTCTACCTGGTCAACCTTTCAAAATGGCGGGTGTGCATGAAGTACGACCGTTCTAACAGACAATAGCTGTGCTAAAGATATCGAGGTTTGAGTCCAGATGTGAGTGCCATCTATGGTCGCATGTTCTAAGGCGCCACTAGACGGCCGGTGATTGACGTTTGAAGCAAATGCGGGTACACATTCTACTTGGTCGACCTGCAAAATGGTGGGGGTGCAGGAAGTACGGCCGCTATAGCAGACACTAGCAGTGCTAAAGATATCGCGGTTTGAGTCCCGGTGTGCACGCCGTCTAAATGTCAGGTACATATAATTCCAGCTGAGGGAAATTGAATCCCTGCAGTGTAAAGTGTAGATATTTCTTCCCTCATGACTGATACCTACATCCGCGCATGTCGACAGACGATATCATACAACCAATTTTAGTAGACTTTAGCGGTGGGGGATGGAGGCCCCTAACTGAGCATTCCAAGGCCCTAGCTGTGTCAATGCTTGTCGGAGAAAACCCATTACCACATAGGGGTAGAGGATTACGACATCGTGATCTATTCTTGTCTCGACTTGTCTTGTCAACCCGTCAAACTTGCGCTGGGTTGCGACACCGGGCAAACCCATTACCAAATAAGGGCTTGCGACACTGGAAAAAACCCTTTACCACATAGGGGGTTGCCTTGAAGGAGGGGGGAGTGAGGGGGAAAAGTGAAAGGGGGTCATAAGGCCGTGATACGCTGTCAGTTTCTCAGCGGCCACACTCTTCGCTAAGCGGCCGTCGGGAAAAGGTTCCTGCTCCGTGTTCCTTCTCATGCCACGGGAGGAGCGCCTGACGCCTCGGGCTGCATGTTCCCCCAAATAAGATGCTCCTCACTCTACACCACGCAGTCGTAGCGAGAGGTTCGTGCAGAGACGTATGCTCACCATCCAAATAAAATATACTCCAATGTCCTTCCCCCTACCCATACATGAATAATTAATTAGCACACATCAATAATCAATTAGCAGACATGAATAATTAATTACCACGCAACAATAATTAAGAAAAAAAAGCCCGCACAAGTACTAACATGTTCAAGGTGTGGTGGGGTTGTAGGGGAGGGGGGGTTGTAGGGGAGGGGGTTGTAGGGGGAGGGGTTGTAGGGGAGGAAATTTCGTAATCAACTGGTGGAGATTTTGTAATCAGAGCGGAGGGGTGGGGAGGGGGTGGAGGAGGGAGGGGGGGAGGGGGGGGGTCTAATTATAGCAACCAATCAGCGTCGGGGTCAAAGGTCAAATTGATCTCATACGCCGGGCTAGACTACTTCATTTTGACTGGTTTGCTGATGTCAGAGAGGTCATTTGAATCCAAGACTTGTAAACAGTTTTTTTTAAACGCTTCTCTCTCTCTCTCTCTCTCTCCACGCAAATGTTGGTACATCTCCTTTTAAGTCTACTTTTCTCATCCATAATACATAGGTGTAGTTAAATTCGATTAGCTTGAATGGGTAGTTAGACACGGTGTATAAACCAACTAATTGAGTACTTGTTTGACCTGTGTCTTTAGAAAGCGAATGTTACATACTTCATTAAAAAAATCTCTAAAGCTCCACCGAATAGTTTTACAAAAGGTGTTGTTGACTCTTCACACTTTAGCTGAAGTTTTGCCATGAGCGTCTGTGTGTAACAGTTTCGTAAACAGGTGCTCAGCCAAAGAGCTAGCTGTTCTCGAGAGCCGGCCTTGCGGCGAACCCACGATCTCCAACCTCTCGTCTCCCCCTACGATCTTAATACGACCATAAACACGTCGCGATTTGATTGGTTGAATGTGACCTAGGCCACGATCATAGGAGCAGCCCACAGTCGTGTATGTGTCGTTAGTTACAAGTCCTATTTAGATAGAAAAAGAACCTTTTGGACAGTTGTAAAAGTTATTAAAACAAATTTTCATATATTTATACATAACGGCATGTGGTCTGAAATATCGCTTTTCAAAGATAATTTAAACTTCTTAAAATAATGCTAATAATAAAGATAAATTCACCAACGTTGACCATAAAAAAACGTTAATAGTTCGTTTGCCAAAATCGTACTATAACTAGAATTCATCCATGATTAAGGGTGGAGAGTAGGGGACGTATTTGTGGTTTTTTTATCAACACTTTTTTTAGGTCGAAATAAATCAAATAATTACCAGTAGAAACCTAGTTTAATTTTCTTCACATGGTTATACAACAGTTCTTGAAAATCTTCAAGGGAATTTAATGACAACTTTCTCTCTTAAATTTAAAATGTTTATATCTAATGCCACTATGCTTATGACAGATAGTCAACAACTGTTCATATCACCATGTGAAGAAAATTAAACTCTATGTTTCTACTGGAACGATATTTAATTATTTTGGCTAAAGAAATGTTTTGTTAAAAAACTACAAAAACATACCTTAACTAACGTTTCCTACAGCCCCACCTCAAATACATTTTTGTGTGTGACTGTATCTTACTTTCAGTGTAGCTATCCGCATATTTATGCTTAAGAGGAAGTATATCCCCACATTTGCATAGGGTAAGAGAGGGAAACCATTTAGGGAAAAAAACTTCCTCAGTGTACCAATCAGATTCGACCCCGATCTTCCCGTCACAGCAATCCAGTCTATTTCTAGAATGATCCTGAAACCAGGGATCTCCAAACCTTTTGCTAAGTGGGCCACATAATATATTTTAACATTTTCGCGGGCCAAAGTAACGTACAACTGTTCTTCAAGTATCATTCTTATTGCCCTGAATGCCTTGACATGCGCGAATAGATCACAAATCAAATTTGTTTCGACATGCAAATTTAGATTCAAGTAATATGGCCGTCACGTCTGTATGAAAATGCCACTTTCCAAAGCAGGTCAGTGTTTGATAAAAGTTATTGAGGTTGATTCTTCTCTGTGAGAAATTAATCAATTTATATGTAATAAATTATATTTATAATAATTAGTTAATATAATTACTTATTTTTAAAATTAGGTAACATCTTTCGGGATTTTCTATTATAACCCTCTGCAGGGAGACTTGGGACTACCGAAAAATCATCACAAGCCGTTCTGTTGTAGGTAAAATAATTACGCCTGCGATTTGTAAATGAGGGTTTGCAATTCCCACGACTCTGGCTTGGTGTCATGGAGGAAGCACACGTGTGGACAGGAACTGGACAATGCAAATATATTGCGTGGTTAATAAATAACAAAGAGAAACAATTAATTAGTTTTTTGATAAACTCTTGGGACGGAACCAGATATAATCTTGTGGTCGGGCCGATGTGGCCCCGGGCCGTAGTTTGAGACCCCAGCCTTAGACAATTCGACCACTGAACCGGTTGCAACGTTTCTTCCAAACCCGTTCTGGCTATCCCCATATATTCACACTAAAGTGGTATAGGGGTAGGTATGAGGAAGGTACTTGCATTTGCGGGGAGATGAGATTGGGAAACAGTTTAGAAAAATAACACTTTCAGCACATCTTACTGGGATTCGAACCCCCAACCTTACATCACGTCACCATAAATGTAGATTAGATGAGAGTGACCACCACCCGCTTTAGTGGCCGAATGGTCTAAGGCATCACTCTTGTGTTATACTGGTTTTTTTTTATGATGGGGAGATCAAGGTTCAAATCCCGGTTGGATCTACTAAGGGTGTTTTTCCCTAAAGGGTCTCCCCACTCTACTTCCACGCCAATGTGTGTAGATAACCTCTAAAATGTTTCCTTCTTCAACCCTACCCCAATTAGCGTAATTATACATGCGTATGACCTGAACAGGTAGTAAGACGTGGTGATAAACAAAAGAGACCTACCCATGTGGATTTTAGGCTTGTTCCTTTTTAATAAGCAGTAATTTGACGGGTTGTATTCTGACTGTTGTGCTGGTCCTAAATAGCAAAATACATTTATACTAATTATACTAAAAAATTAAATAATTGTGACATACAATCCAACCAGTCCCGGAGCTCACGCGTTTAAGTGGTACATTAGTTACCTTTGTCAAATTACGCGTAACAATGCTCAATGTATACTTTGACCTGTCCTCATTTTGAAAGAAAAAAAAAAGAAGAAGAAAGACCTTGACTTTGAATGAAAAGTTTCAGGGTGTGCATTACGATGGTTAGGGATAGTTTGTAACTGAGATGGCCGGCACGTGATCAAGTCAGCAATTAAATGTAAAACTATGTAAATACAAGATAATATAAAGGTGACTCACCATAACAACCCATATAAGAAAATGCGAAAGTGAAGAAATTCAAGAAGTAATAACTGTAAAAAAAAATTAAAGGGGAGGGGACATTATGCGCGGGTGGATAATTGGCAGGTTCCGCCCGAAAGGTAGTGTGTATGTTTCTTTTTATTGACAGATGGGGTAATGTGTATCGTATTCACAAGTTTCAGATCAGCGAAATATATTTTTTTTCTTTTATTTTTACCCGGGTCAAGGCGGGTTTTTCATCTCAACCTTTTTAAGAATAGCAGACATGCGATTTTTATTTTGCAAGTAGGGCATAGACCATGGTCACGTGGGAGGGGGAGTGAAATCATAGTTTCCTCATAATTATTTACTTTCTACTAAAGGTGGGAGAGTTGGGAACTTCAGGAAAGGACCATGTTTTTGAATTTTTTATAGCAAAACTTTTTTTTAACAAAATATTTAAAATAGTTTTTCATTAGAAACATAGATTTTAATTTTATTAACATGCTGATATATACTATTTTTCCTTTATTTGAGGTATTTAACGTGCACTTTCTGAACCAAAGTATTATATCGGCACACGACTTACGAACTAACATAAATCTAGAACAGACACAATATCCAACCCCGGGCCGTTTAATTCATCACTGTGAAATAGGAAACCCACATTTCACGTATGACACATTTTTCGTCCATGCCGGGAATTGAACCCGGTATCCTTATCCAAGTATACAGACACACAACCGACTGAATTAAGGTATCAAACCCGATATATCTGTCTAGGGTGTCTTGGAATTAATGACTTTTATCTTCATTTAAAACGTTTCTTATCGAATGCTAATAAAATATATTTCAAAACCGTTAATGTTGCAACGTGAAGAATATTAAACTCTATGCTTCTACTGGAGCAATATTTGATTTATTTTGCCAATAAAAAAAAGTTTGCGATAAAAACTGCAAAAACACTTAAGACTCTACATTTTCTTGATTGCGCTACCAACATTCCCACCTTAAAAAGGTGGGATGCCTACTGTAATGCCGGACGCATTACAGACGATCATAAATCTTCATTCTTTGAAAAGGGTTTGTTATTTTAAAATTATATTTCTCCATAATGAATGTAAAAGGTTTCTTAATCTTACTCTAACATTAATAATCAGGAAGTTTTCTTTAATATGAGGGGTAAAATCAACTAGCTTTCAACGACGTTTCACGCAATATATCGCAGTTCAGAGACTAAGGTAGATGTTGAGAAACATATATTCAGCCATACTTGATAAATAAAGTCAATTTTTAACATAACAATAACAGAATATTTTCAAAAAACTGAGATTTGTTTTATTTGTTTTGGAGCTCCAGAACTTCCTTTATAGAAAGCATTACCTCAGTGTTAGGATATTTACTTTCAAGTACAGTTCTAGACGGTAAGACACTTTTTGACAGTTACAAAAGTAATTAAAACAACTTTCATATATTTATACGCACCATGTGATCTGCAGCTGTCACTTTTGATAGATAATATCTATGAAATAATACTAATAATAAAGAATCTATCAATGTTCTCACTCACTTCGGTGGTCGAATGGTTTAAGGCTTCACTATCGTGCTAGATTGGCCTGTTGATGACGAGGATATTGGTATTCAAATCCCGGTCAGGTCTACTAAAGGTTGTTTTTCCTAAATGGTTTCCCACTTTTCTTCTACGAAAATGCGGTTAGATTGTTTCTAAAATGCTTCCTTTCTCATCCCTGACCCATTAGAGTAACTATTATCATACATAGTCATACGTATTACCTGAACAGGTAATAAAAAAATTAAAAAATATTAATAAGAGATATAAGGGAAAAGGAAGTGGTAAGTTTAGCATAAAGGTAAATAACGAATTAAAAATTTAGAGATTCTGTCCTAGAGGAAATGCACCCACATTAGTTTGGTGAAGGAATGGGGAAACCTAAGGTTTTTTCCCACAACGCGTCTTACTACTAGTTCGAACAATAAGCATTTTATTTACTTTAAAGCGGTAGATATGAGGAAGACAAAATTTAAAAAAAAATACCTGCATTTTCACTTAGGGAGAGTTGGAAACCATATAGGTAAAACCCCCCTCAGTACACTGGGATCCAAACCCAGAAATCTCTGTAACTAGCAAACTAGACCACACTATAAACTACACTAATATTACACTAGCACTCAAAAAACACTTAGCCTTGTTTCTCTCACACCTTCCAAAACTTTCACTAACTAACAATATTATAGCAGTAAAATAGCACATCATAGGTCTTGCATAACTGTTCTGAAACTAACACTTACACTAACACTAAACTATGCAGTCAAACAACCCATTATTATAACATAACCTTACTTAATTACACTAAACTCACTACACTACACTCACAAAACAACCCTCAGCCCCGTCCTTGCATATCTCACGTAAACTACACTATCCTCAAACAACCCTCAGCCCCGTCCTTGCATATCTTACGTCACTACACTAGCACTACATTATTACTCAAACAACCCTCAACCCATTTGCATACCTTACTTAAACTACACTATCACTCAAACAACCCTATCCCCTCCTCGCACACCACCCTATATAAGTAGCAACGTAAACTCCCTCCAAAGCAGTCCCTTGTCGTCACTCCCTGGGGGACCATCGGTAGCCGAGATACCGGAGTTAGTAGAGTTACTTCGCTATTAAACGTCCGTCAGTCTGTCGAGATCTCGTACTAGATGTTCTTTCACCAGCTTCACAACTGGCTTCACCCAGAACGCTAGGGGCCTCGGACAACTGACAACTTGACACAAGAATAAATTGGACGGTCTAGTCGTCCCTTGTGCAACAAGCGTGCAAAGGTCCATGTCGGAATCTATATACTTCCCCATCGTTACAACTTGAGCGTTGTCATCTTAGGTCTTCGTCGGTGCTAGGAGAGTATGGATGATTTTAGATTAAACAAAACTCGCCGAAAGTGAAGCTACCCGCATCGGTGCGCCCATGGACAAAATCAGGCACATCTAGTATGGTTTTTACCGGTGCTAAGGAGGTCGTGGCTCGAATGCCAACCTGGTGAATGGAGACTTTATTTTTATTAAATGGTTTCTTTCTCTTCCACCACTTAACGACGGGGATTTTTCCTTAAAATTCAACTTTTTATTGCTGACCCTATTAGTGTAGTTAAAATGCGTGTGTCCCGGGTGGATAGTAAGACACGGTGTATAGAAAAAAATGTTGAAACCACATTTTTTGTAATACATTGAGTGCAAGTGTTTTTAAGTGTTTTAAAAACACTTGAACTCTTTCAAAAGACTTAACTTACTCAATGGTATTAGGTATAGCGAAAGTTCAATGTTGAATCCTACAAAAGTAAGCCATCTATACCTATCTTGAGATAGTTATATTCAGTCCACCTCATTAACCCTACCCCTCATTTTCAGTCCATCATCTAAGGCGATCATGAAAGAGATTATCAAGTGATCTAAGATCACAATGTCCTGTGATGAGTAAGGGTATAAGCCTATATATCTCGTAATTATGTAACCTCCTCTACTCCCCAGTATCTTCATCCCTTTTTGGACCAAAAATCTTCCTAAGCACGTCATTTTCAAATACCCTGAATTTTTTTCGTCATGTCATCAGACTATTAACGAAAAAGGGAGCTGTCGAAGTGGTTAAAATGATTGGTCACAAGTATAGGGATACTAGTTAGAATCCGGTAGCAGGGGGGAGGGGGTGGACTCACTTCAGTGGTAGAATGGTGTAAGCCACGGATGGGGAGACTTGCGGCATTTTCGCATATTTGGTCAACCATGCATTTTAATTGTTTATAAATTATGTATTCTCAAATGGGGTGTATTTTAATCAATTAAAATAAAATAATTATGTATTTTTAAATCATAATGTAAAAAATATATATAGTACGGAACTCTGCACATAATTTTTCGAGTCATTGTTTAAAAATGGAGATATTTACTCAAAATGTAGCGAGAAAGTAAAAAATTAGCCAATCTTAGTTATATATCAATCTATGACTGAGACACTGTCATATTTTGGCAACATTTTGACAAAATTTACTGCACATGAAGTGTGCGTCTTTATGAGGAACGCATGAATTGGCAGGCAGCCTTTCGAAGCCAAAAAGTTCTCCACCCCTTGTAAAGGTCTTTAGGAGCCGCTCTCACAATAGACTCGACTGACGATGGTGGGAGATCTGGGTTCGAATCCCGGTTGGGTTTACTGAAGGTGTGTGGTTTTCCCTAAATGATTTTCCACTTTCCTTCCAAATGCGAATACAACGCTCGATATCTCATTTCTAGTGAACTAATCATTACTCGCACCCCGATCGATTTCGTAACTACGTTTAGACTAAATTTTTAGCCCTATCCTGGGATCGAATCATGTCTCCCAGAGCTTGTTGGTCTTCATCCGAGGCACAACGCCTTAATATTGTTCAATATGAACGAGGTTTTAATACCAACACCGACTATCAAAGATGAAGTGTTTTAAATACATGATTTATTGGTTCTTAAAAAAAAGATATTTTTGAATAGCCGGCCGCATTGCTTTTGAGGTAAAGTCCATACCCCACGATCCTATGTTTACGGGTTCAAATTAGGGTTGTGGAGTGATAGTTTGAAGCAGTTTTGGTTTGAGTAGTAGTCAGAGTCGGTAAAAATACGCAGATTCCTGTGTGGAAGGGAACGCGAGGTAAGGCCAATTTTTTATAGAACTTTATTTTTCACAAAATAAATAAAATATTGTTTAATTATATGCTTATAGTTTGATCTTTTACTCATAGTTTTATCAACAGTTAGTGAATATCTGCCATGAGCATTAAATAATTCGACAATAAACTTTTTAAGTTGAGAAAAAAAGTTATCAGAATATTCTAGAATGCCCATGATAAACAATCAGGAACTATTGAGATAAATAAGCGTTGAAGATAAACGCATCTACTGGAGCAAAATGTTATTTATTGTGTCAAAAAATAAAACTGCTAAAGCTCTCTTCCAATATCGTTAACAATAACGCTTTTTTTATTATAAGTATTTAACGTGCACTTTCTGAACCTACTGATAATATCAGCACACAAGGATTTCTATGAGTGAAAGGGAAAGGGCTTACCAATTTGGTCGGGAAAGATATTTTAACATACCTTTCAAGATTCTTTTACATGCCACAATTGACATGGGACCAAAGGCAATTGTGCTACGGATTTATATCGCTCAAAAAACACACATCGGCTCCGCCTGGGTTTGAGCCCATGAATATCGGGTCCTGAGGTAGCACTTTACCACAAGACCACCGAGGTCGACATTAGGAATAGAATCCCTAACTACAGTACCATGTGCCGTTCCTACCCTCAACTCGCAAAAAGTTACGAACTGGTTCCTACCTTTAATACACGAGCGTGCGGACTATTAAGTCTCCTACACACCCATGACGTGTTCCTATCTCATTATGGCCTTGTCTGACATGAGAGTAAGGGGTCAACAGGTCGACTCCAGACAAGGGGATTCATGTCGGTCCGATCTTCGTCACCTCGGCAACAACTCAGCTGGTCGGTTGTCGACTCTTTATCGCAGTCCTACAAAAATGATTAATTGGAAAATAAATATGGCTTAATATAGAGACAAAGGTTAGAGTGGTTTTTTTTAATGTTGATATTTTTATTCCACTTTTTATTACATAAGGTATATCTACACACGATCACGAAATGGAGCACCTTTTTAGAAAAATACAAGCTTTTTGGTGTCAACATTGGTACCACGTTACCTATTATTAATGTTATTTTTGATATTCATACCTCCTATCAAAAGTGATAGTTCAGATCACATGCCTGACGAATGAATACATTAAAGTGGATAGTAGCTTTATAGCTACGATATTCCATTCGTAAGTAAACTGAGTATACTTAGCTATCGGCTATTGGATGAACCGTTTATGAGTTGTTTTTCTACCATAGCCTATTACTCATCCAGTTAGTACGTATTTTACCTAAGCTGATGCGATATATAGGAGGAAGGTGAAATATAGATGAAACATACCCGCATTTTTTTGGAGGGAGAGTGAAAAACCATGTAAGAAAAATTCCTCTCAAACACCCAACCAGTATTCGAACCCCAACCCCCTTGTCACCAGAAATCCAGACTAGATTGTCCAGACCTTTAGTACTAACACCCATCGATTGCGGGTAGAATTATTTCATCAGGTTAGCATTAGTATGATTAATTGTACATTGATATCCAACTAGATCTCCGAAGAGACCCCCCGAGGGCTTTCTGCTACACTGTACCTAGGCTCAGAGGCCCCTAACAATGAAACCACTGATACCCATCGGTACCGGAACCTTTTCACCGGACATAGACCGAGGTCCATGAGTGCCATTCCGGGTTACTTGGGGGGAAAAAACCTCCACTGGGACCGGATGGAGGGGGGAGTTGGCTCCTCCTAGTGATCGCCCATCAAGAGGAAGTCAGGAGCTCAGCCTCCTAACAGCCATCTCCTCAAACTTTGTTTTCAAAAATCTCAGTTATTTCTGTCTCACACACCTTCTTTGCTGCTGCCCCAGCCTTTCAGAGACCAACTGCCCGGAGTTGCCCAGCGGGGACCTCAAGGAGGTTCCCTAACCAGCTATCCCCGATACATGGGTACGCACTACCAACCGCTTAGTGCATGTCGGGGAGCCCCGCTCCTCACATACAGATGACCTTATTGGGGTCTTAGTGATGCCGGACACCACCGTCCGTCACATTGCCCAGGGGCCGCCCCTAGGAGGCGCCCCGATAGAATTTTTAGAGATTTGTCAGTACCGGAAGGTGGCAAAGACAGTCTAGTGCTCGTTTATATGAAACGTGTGCGGGCCCAGATCGCGTCCCGGCCACCGTACGTCGGGCCGGTTCCTTACGACTGAGCACAGTGACCCCCTGATTAAGTGTACAGTCGAAAAACTCTAGTAAGTTTAGACCTCAACCAAATAATTCACCTACACTTAAATTAAACACCCTCGATGCCACCGGTTTATTGCATAGTTTTAACACGTGTATTATTATAAGCTATAAATAATGATTCAATGATTTCAAATCATTACAGCTCACGTGTTATAAGGGGGAAATCTAACTATGTTATGCTTTTCCCGTACCATTGTTAAATTAATGTAAGAGGTTGAAATTTAGCATATTTAAACAATCAAATGAGGTGTACAGAATGTCATATTTATAATACTAATAATATTATAATTAATATTAAAAGTATTAATATTATAAATATCTCAGTTAAATATTTCTTTTAGCACCGCGTCTTACTACCCGTTCGGGTTATACGCTTATCTACTAATTACGCTAGTGGTCTTAAGGATTAGGGAAGTTATACTTACAGGAACTGTACCCGCATTTGCGTGGAGGTAGAGTAAAAATCCAATTGGAAAATCCACCCTCAGTACACCCGACCAAATTTGAACCCCGCTCTCTCTGCCTTCGACAGTCTAGTCTAACACGAGAGGGGCGCGTTAGACCACATGTGTCATTCTGTACACCTCATATGATTGTCTGAATATGCTAAATTTCACCCTCATACATTAATTACTTTAACTTAACAATGGTTCGGAAAAAGTATAAAATAGAAAGTTTGATCCCTTAAGGTAAGCGCCCACTGGGTCGGTACCGCACGGACCGCACGGACGGAACGGAAAGTACAACTAATTCGTAGCATTATTTGTTACCAAGATGCGCCCACTACGTCGGTACCGCCGGCAACGGACTCTCCGCCGTTCCGCCATCCGACAGAAAGTCTGGGCGAGTGAATTAAAATCAAGTGCGGGCCGGAATTTTTGGCGTCATCTTCAACCAGATCAGGAAATAATGTGTAGTATTCGCCAAACATAAGTCTTTTCCTGTTGATGTGAACCCAGAATTGTCGTTTCGTACATTCTCTTCTTTCCTCTTCAATTAAAAGGCAACTAAGAGCTAAATATTCTTCATCGCTTTCCATATTTAAATATTACGGTGAAATATCACTCACAAAAGCACAAATATAAATATGAAACAAATCCAACAATAAAAGAAATGCAAACATTACTTCCTTGAGCTTTCAAACGAGAAGCTCACCTTCTGGCTCAAGAGCAGCTGAGCAAACTTAGTTTCCATCCGTGCCGTCAGTGCGGATAGTGGGCGCACCCCCCCTAAAATGTGCGGTCCGTGCGGTACGTTCCGTCCGTGTGGTACCGACCCAGTGGGCGCTTACCTTTATAGTTTGCGTTCTGTAATGATATATAATCATTGAATCAATATTTATAGCTTAAAATTATAAATTTGTTAAAATCGTTCAATAAATTTTTGATAGTCGAATGGCCTTAAAAGTAAACAGGTGTATATCCCATTTCTAAAGTCTATCGTGTTATTTTTTAACTAGGTAAAATAAAACAAAACCAACACAGCACCCAAGAATCCTTATAAAAAAACCCATTAATTTGACAACGCTGATTAAGAGTTCGTGTTTAACTAAGATTTACAACAGTTACGCGAATCGTAAATACGGAAACATACACAACGACGAGACGTTTTTACGCGGTCACGTGGGCGGGAAAATGAATTCATACGAGGGCTTCAGGTTCCCTAAAAACAACCCGCGGGGCTATAAAGAACGTAAACACATTTATATTGCAACCAAGACTTAATATAGGAACTGTTATGACCTTCCCGATTCGGTAGAGAAAACATTCAAAAGATAAGAGAGACTGGAATACTAATGGAAAACATGATTACGCGGAGGCGTAGACTACTTGTTCAGCATTTTAAAATAAATTAACTTTTTTTCTTAAGAAAATCTCTTAAGGGTGCCGTCCATCAGCGTTGCAGACGTCCACAAATCCTGAGCTATTTACGAAGGTTTTTTTTTGTTATCTCAAAATATGGTTCACGTCAAAATGAAGGTGAAAAGTATCAAGTCCAGATAATATTATAAACTTATTTAACTCATGTGTATCACACACATTGATATATGATGATTTTACACAGGACCAGTCCTGATGGCTAAATAAAATTCAATTATTGAGATATAGCGAATCAGGATGTCTCAGTGGTAGAAAATTCGATTCCTATGTCGAGGTTTTCATTTTCAGTTAATAGAATTAACATCTCAAGTTTTATAATCTAATACCAAAATCAATAAAAGGTGGTATTTCGCTCAATTCGACGACTCTACGCGAAATGTCGCGGTTTTGAGATCAAAGTAAATAAAAAAAAGCTTCCTTCAAGCAAATAAAGTCTCTCTTTTTTTTTAACAAACAGTTATGTAGGCTATTTTAAGATAATTGAGGATTGTTTTAGTTGGTTTTGAAGTTACAGAAATTCATTATCAATAATAAATGTCGCATTATGAAAAAGTAGGCGGTGCCCCTAAACACCCATTACACGGGTGATCATCTGGGAAACTATACCCTGATTTTTGTTGGAAGAACAGTAGAGAAAATTCTAACATAGTTCTTTGCGGGAAACATTAGTAGCATTTTACAATATTATTTTTTTATTGTGTATGTATTGATTATATCTATAAAAAGTGATAATTGCAGATAACACGACTTGATGCATGAATATATTAAAATTGTTTTAGTAACTTTAGTAACTAACTTCTACAGTTCCTTCCACCAAAATCACACCATAGGTATACGATTTTTCTCGAATCAAAAATCGCACCGAGGTGCAGTGTTATGCATTCTTCATTTGACAACAGTGAAGTTGGGATCAGTTAAATAGTTATTTAATTTCAGAGTTGATATTTTTTAAATAAATAGGTTGTAATTTTTTTAATGAAAAAATACCTTCAATGGTCTAAATTTTACTCTTTTCTAAATTAGAATAAATTATTATTATTTTTAGTACCACGTCTTAGTACCCGTTCGGGTTATACGCTTAAGTACTAATTATGCTAATAGGTAAGAAATCGGGAAGGTCGAATTTAGAGGAAGTGAACTCGCATTTGCGTGGGGGATAGTGGAATACCATTTAGGAGAAATCTCCCCCAGTTCACCCGAGCGAGATTAGAACCTCAATCTTCCCGTACTCGACAGTCTAGCCCAACACGAAACTAGTGTGCTAGCTAACTACGCCACCAAGGCGGGCTAGTAGAATAAATTAAACCTCACTAGGATGTGACTACTGGTTACAGCTGTATTACCTATTTAAGTTAGGTTAGGTGCTATCTGTGGTTTGAGTCGGTCCAACTTGAGTTGGTAATGAAGCTATAGCCAACTAGACGTATCGTGGTGCGTTTTTTTTTTGTATTCTACTTTAAAAAAAAGTGGAATAAAACCAATTAAACCATTCTACCCTATTTTGAAAGAAAAAACCAAACTAAATTTAAAAACAATTAATTTAAAATGAACAAAGTTTTAAACTGACCCCAAATTCGCTGTTTTCAAGTGAAGAGTTAAAAAAAAACTTTATACGTTTTATGGTTTCTAACATAAATTTGTAGTATTTAAGTTTCTGGCTCGAACGTGATGATGTATCTAAATAATTTGCAGTCCATCCGTGAGACGGACACTTTTAAGTGCCATCTTATCTTTTTTAGTGAAGTATGCTTAGGAATGGGCAGTTTTAGTGTAATTTACTCCCGTACTGCTAGTGGCTCGTTAAAACATCTTTATTTGTTTTTAGTTGCCACGACGATAAAAAAAATGGTGAGATGTCAAATACGTGGGCGTAGTTGATTTAAGACACTGTTGATGTAGAATATTTTTGAAACAGGTGTTTTGTTTTACTTACTATATTTTTTTACTATTTTATTTGGCAGCTGGTTGTTTATGTTAATTATCTTAGGATGCGTATATACTAGAGGCAAATTTGAAGCGAGGCAAGCCGAGGCCGAGCGAATGCAGAGTGAGGCAATGAGTGGCTGAGCCAACTCGTGTCGGTACATCAAAGTGAGTCAGCGCGCACGTTCGGCTTCGTCTTGCCTCACTTCAAATTTATCTCTAGTGTATACGCACCTTTACGTATCACAAAACTTGGGAAAAACATATTTTCTAATCAAACAAACATACATATGGAACTCTTTTTTTTTTAACTAGGCAAGCCTGAAAAACATAATAGCTTGATGTCCTCTTTGAACGGGTCATGCTGTGGATTTCCTTACAGGGATCACTCAGTTTAGTTAAGAGTTAACATATTTAAAAACTTAATCATATACAAACCAAATGTTACGTCAGCAAGTAAAAATATTTAATATTTTGGTGACTATAAAATAAAATAAAACAACAAATCCGTAGAGTCAAAAAGAGCATTGCTACACAAATACCCGTAATGGTACTACGTGGATAAAGGTATAAGTCTCTTACTACCAGGTTTCCCGGTGATAGGGAGGTCGGGGCTCGAATATTGTCCTGCTGTACTAATGTGGTTTATCCTAAAATTGTTTCTCTACCCTCTTCATCCCTACCATCTTGATAAATTCGTTAATAACATTTTTATTGAAAGCTTAATCAAAACATGGACAGTACAAGAATATAACTCATCCTTCCGCCACTCAAATTCAATTTTGGACAGCCATATTCTGACGATAATGATATCAAACCATATTTGAAACTAATAATCAACACTCAAACATCTCCATCTGAATGAGGAAATAGTACGGCTATTCTTTAGTTACCTTGTCTTTCTTCAAGTGTGGGCGTTTCGATCCACTCTTCGCGTGAAGTGTTTATGCACGCATACTATATTTCTTTTGATAAATATAATAGCTCTTCCCTCCTCATTTGTTTACATCTTCTTATTCGAGACGGTATATGTCATATTGTTAGTTCAAAAAATAAAATAAAAAATGACATCATTCAACTTGAGGGACTTTTTAAAATCAACTTCACTCACGAAATGGAAAAAAAAAAAGTGTTGTATTCTTTCTTTTCCTTCTGGGCACGAAGTTTCCAAATATGGAACGTCAAAAGAAAAGGTGGGTGTCATTACATGAAAAGGATGACGTGAGAATCAATAGAGAGAAAAAATTAAATATGTACAAAAAATGTTAAAAATGTGCACAACTTGACGATATTATCTTAATGTATTAATTCTGCAAATAAAAATACAATAGGCATTTGTCCAATAATGCTCAAAAATTGCCCTACAAAAAACCTTGTATATTTTTTTATCGAGTAGGCATTGAATATAATTTTCATCAATTTATAAAACTTATATCGGTTTTTATACCTCACTCTTTTTTCCCGAGATCTAAGTCTTAATACTGTACCAACTTTCCGCTTATTTTCACTATAAGGTAAAGATAAGGAAGGTTTGAATTTGAGGTAGCTGTGCCCGCATTCGCTTGGGTAGAGGGTGGCAAAAAAATTTAGTATAGTAAATCTCATTAATCAACCGAGATTTTAGCCCTATGTTTATCGTCTTCGGTAAACCAGACCAGACAAGACTTTACACCATAATCTGCGTGTCCACCACTGTGGGTTGTAATTATTTTACTAAGGTAGTGATTAAATTTATCTCCGAATGGCATTTACAAATATATATTTATATATTATTACTATGTATGTAATATTATTTATTAAAGTACTTTTAATAACACCTTAGCTCAGTCTGTAGCATTCTGTCTACTGAGCTAAGGGTTTCGAGTTCAAATTTCCTGCATGACCGAAAAATCTATCATTGGTGAAATAAGTGTTTCCCCTTTCACATTGATGAATTAACGGCTGGGGGCTGGGTTTTGTGTCTGTTCTAGATAAACCTACTTCGATGGCCATAAGGTCTAAGGCGTTATTCTCGTGTTAGACTAAACTGCCGATGACGGAGAGATCAGGACTCGAATCCCTGTCGGGTGTACTGAAAGTGGTTTGCCAAATTGGTTTCCCAGTCTCCCTCCACGCAAATCCAAGTACACTTCCTCTAAAATTCAACCTTTCTCATTCCTAGTGTATTCCTATGCATATAGCCTGAACAGGTAGTAAGACGTGGTGCTACAAAAAAATGCGGGATATAATTATAA
Organism: Timema podura; assembly: GCA_033556935.1. Taxonomy (NCBI): domain Eukaryota; kingdom Metazoa; phylum Arthropoda; class Insecta; order Phasmatodea; family Timematidae; genus Timema; species Timema podura. The sequence continues at coordinate 52,676,201 of JAVRXN010000011.1, read as the reverse complement.
ATATAGTAGGCTTGCACTAGCTTTACCCTATTTTTGATGCTTTAAAGTTTAGAAAAAATACCCAAAGCTCTGTATTAATTTTACTCACCATTAAACTAATTTAACAGTGAAGATAGGTGACCTGGTGGTCTAGGGGTAAGGTGTCAGACTTCTGTGTTGAGGGTCCGGGGTTCAATCCTCGTTCCCGGCACAGATTTATCTGATTGCCAAACCCTCCCTTCACCTCTGACAAGACGTGTATTAATCACAACTTGCGAATGTGAGGAATGCCAGGGCTCTACCGTGGTTCGGATTCCACGTTAAACTGTAGGTCCTCCATTTCATCTCACAATCACCCCACCATTGCACATTAGCGTAAGTGCGCATAACCCGAACGGGTAGTAAGACGCGGTGCTAATAATAATAATATAATAATAATAATAATAATAATAATAATAATAATAATAATAAAATAATAATAATAATAATAACAGTGAAGTCCAAGACAAGTCTCTTGTCAAAATTACAAACCTGTCTACATGGCGGTTGAATATGAAAATGTTTTAAGTAACCCTTCAACCAACATAAAAAAAGCCAAATTTACCTGGATTTTCTTAAGAATGGACATTTGAAGAACCTTTTAGAAAATACTAACATATTTTTTGGTGTCAACATTGATAACATTTTACTATTTTATTAGTGTTATTTTATAGATATGATTAATATTTATCAAAAGTGGCAGCTGCAGATCACGTGATTTAACGTGTGAATTCGTGAAAGTAGATCTAGTAATATTTTATAGCTGTTTTTGTTCGTAATAAAATTGATGTATGTGTATCACACATTATTATTATTCTTGTTTATGTTTTTAGTTTTCATACTGTGTCTAGCTACCAATTCGGCCTTTATGCATACCTAGTAATTAGGCTATTGTGTCACGGATGAGAAAGGTAGAATTTATAGGTGATATAACCACATTTATGTGTAGGTGTAGTGGGAAGTCCTTATGGAAAACATAGCCTTATCATACCCAGATGGGATTTGAACCCCTAACTCTCCATCACTGTTAGTCCAATATAATTCGAGAGTGACACGTTAGACCATTCGACCACCGAAGTGTGCTGTAATCATTATTAGTTTTATTATTCGCTTTTGACATTGGTAAAACAGCGAACCATTTTTAATAATACCAAGAGAGCTCATCTTATTGATTCAATCTTTGATACAATCATCACGGCCAGCTATTTTCTAATCCTCAACAACCTTCAATTACCTTTGTAATTGTGAGTGGTGTAACATGTAATCCAGAGTTGCTGTACGATCGGCGCTTTCAAGTCTCCAAGAGCCACCAAACCTGCCATTAAGGCGACCTTGAAGGACACTGTAACATGATTGCCTATAATCGTGCATGAAAATGGGCAATTCTTCATACGTATCGACGTGTCAGGCAGGCTCCGCGCTTGTTTTGTTTTCCAGTGGAAAAACACAGCTCATAATTATTATTAAAAACCCGCTTCGGTGATCTCAGCGTCACTCATCGCAATAAACTGGGCTACCAGGAGCAGATATATTTATTGTATATCGAGGACCAGTGTGGTCTTCTAAGCGTAATCTTCCCCACTCTTCTTACACGAAAATGCAGGTGCATTTTCTGTCAATTATACCTTCTAATACCTGCTTCGGTGACCGCGTGGTCTAACGCGCTACTTACGCAGTAAACTTAGACTGTTAATGACGGGGATATCGAGGTTCAAATCTCGGTAGGGTGTACCGAATTTGGTTTTACAAAATTATTATTATTATTATTATTATTATTATTATTTAGCACCGCGTCTTACTACCCGTTCGGGTTGTACGCTTAAGTTCTAATTACGCTAATGGATTAGAAATTGGGAAGGTTGAATTTAGAGGAAGTGAACCCGCATTTGCGTGGATGGAGAGTGGAAAATCATTTAGGGAAAACCACCCCCAGTTCACCCGACCGAGATTCGAACCTCGATCTCCTCGTCCTCGGCAGTCGAGCTCAACACGACTAGCGCGTTAGCCAACTACGCCACCGAGGCGGGTTTTACAAAATTGTTTTCAATTCTCCCTCCACGTAAATGCGGGTGTATTTCCTCTATATATAACCTTATTAATCCCTAAAACCACTAGTGTAGTTAGTACTTAGGCGTAGAACTCAGACGGGTAGTAATACGCGCTGCTAATATATATATATATATACCATCCTCAGTCCTACTCTATTAGCGTAATTGATATATATGCGTATAGTCCGAATGGGTAGTAAGACGTGATGCTAAAAAAAAAAAAGACGGGAAGAAAGAAAATATTTTTTTTAAACCACCAACACCCGCGTGGAAACAAAACACTTTTGATTTAGCAGACGGCCGCGGGCGAAGTACATTATTTATTCATGGGATCAAATTGCTTGTTTAATCACGGCGGAATCGCGACTGTTTTGTCACAGTTGTAGTGAGCATTTGGAAAATAATGAGGCGTTTAATTGTTGATGGCTTTCAAAATCTGCCACGGTGTGAATATCGGGTTGAAATTGCTGGGTTGAGTAATTGTACGTGGTGGCCAAACAAAAGCGAAATTACATGTGTTTTTCTTATTAGATAATTGTGTAATAAAACGTCTTGGGTGGCCCGGTTGTATAACTGAAATCTGGACCAACTTTATTTATCTATCCAAGCTAGATTCATATTCTTAAAGGATAATAGATTTGTTATATGTTATTTTTCTAAATAAATTGTAACATAAAGTTTTCTTGTAAAAATACGTATGTATGAAAATAATTACTCATTAAAAAAAACTTTTGTGGTCAAGTGGTCAGAGTCCCTAGCTCCAGATCCAGACCCGGGTTCGATTCCCGGCTCTCCCATTCGGACTATACGCTTATGTACTAATTACGCAGTGGGTCTGGAATATGGTCAATTCAGCCTCGTTAAGATAAATGAGCAGCCACCTGATTGAAACAGTAGTGGCTCCTGTCTAAAAAACTGAAATTAATGGCCGAAGAGTTCGTTGGTTGCTCTGACCATACGACGACACCCTCTATCAGCAGAAGTTGACATTATTTTAGCCAACGGACGGTGGCCACTTGGTGGGTATAGTTTGATTGCTGACACAATGAAGTTTATGTTTGTTTTAGTGTACAGTTAAAACATGATAAATTGTCCAAAAAACAAAATGACAGCGCGAGAATGGAGCTTCTTTTGGTCATAATATATATTACTCTTTCGAATTATACGCTTATATGCTAATTACGCTAATGGTTTTAAATATTAGAAAGGTTATATTAATGGGAAGCGCATTTGCGTGGAGGGAGGGTGGAAAACAATTTTAGAAAAAAATCTCTCAGTACACCCGACCGAGATACGAGCCTCGATCTCCCCGTCATCGGCAGTCTATTCTACTGCAAGAGTAGCGGGTCAGACCACGCAGCCACCGAAGCGGTTCTAATTATAATTTTACTGTAGCTTATTGTGCTGTCACCAAGACCTAAAACTTGCACAAGTGGGCACGCGGTCTAAGTGCCAGGCTCATTTAGTCTGGTTAACTGGTGACGGAGAGGATGGGGTTCCAATTCCGGTTGGGTTCCCTGAATTTTTTCATAGTTTCCCACTCTCATTCCACACAAATGTTACATTTCCTCTAAATTATTCCTTCCTCATACCTACCACATTGGCATAATTAATATATATTTTTATAACACAAAAAGCTAGTGAGATGCCGGGAAGGGCGGGGGGAGGGATGATGAGGGTGGACATGAAGGACTTAAACTGATTTTTGTTAACACCGCGTTTTACTACCCATTCGGGTTATACGCATATGTACTAATTACACTAATGTGTTAGGGATTAGGAAGGTTGAATTTAGAGGAATTTTACTCCCATTTGCGTGGAGGGAGGGTGGAAAACCATTTAGTAAAACTACTCTCAGTACACCCAACCATGATCGAATTACAATATCCTCGTCCTCGGCAGTCCATTAAACAGATACCCGCCTCGGTGGCGTAGTTGGCTAACGCGCTAGTCGTGTTGAGCTCGAGCGCTGAGGACGAGGAGATCGAGGTTTGAATCTCGGTCGGGTGAACTAGGGGTGGTTTTTCCTAAATGGTTTTCCACTCTCCCTCCACGTAAATGCGGGTTTACTTCCTCTAAATTCAACCCTCCCCCATTCCTAATCCATTAGCGTAATTAGTACTTAAGCGTATAACCCGAACAGGTAGTAAGACGTGGTGCTAAATAACAAACATTAAACAGATTAGGTTGATGTTGATGCAACTACAATTCGCTAAAAAATAAACTATAAACAATTTGACCAGGTAAACGAAGAAAAGATTTTTGCAAATATCAAAACAGTCTAAAATCTTATCTAATGTGTTTTTACGGTGGTGAGAAGGTAGGGTCTAGAAACCCGGCTGGGTGCTTTAAGGTGTATTTTTCTAAGGTTGTTCCAATCTTCTTCTACACACAAATCTGAGAAAACTTCCCCTAAACCAAGGGTCAGCAACAGAATGATCGCGATTGACCGGTCGATCTCGCAGCAATTTTCAGTCAACCGCGGAAGAAAACTAAATTGTACAAAAGGCAAGCTTACCTTGCGGAATATATATTTTATTTATTTTGTGTATTTTCTATAAAGTCAGGGACATAAATATTGGAGGAAATATTTAATTTAATGAATAAATACAAGATGTATAGAAAAAAAGAATTTAAATTATAGTGGGGAAACTAATGATGATCGCGGGACCTCTGGTAAATGTAAAAGTCGATCGGGGCCCTTCAAGGTTGCCGACCCCTGCTCTAAACGTTCTTCAACCCTATCCCATTTGTGTGTAAATAAATATATGGTTAACCCCGGTGATTGGTAAGACGCAGGGGGAAAAGGGGGCCTTACATTCAAGGTACTTGTTTAAGTATAGTAAAAAATTATGGTAGCATAAAAGCAAATTATGGTGAAATCTTTGACGGTCGTAAATAAATTCAATACCAGCCGGTTATTTGAGATTATATGTCAGTTCTAAAGGTGCAAACAGACCGTGAAGATTGTTTATCTTCGACAAATGTCTGCAGTCTATAGTCATATTTCAACTTTACATCAAATATTTCGAAATAGTTTTTTGTGGTGGTGGTAGATACATCAAACACTTTCAGTTAGACACAAACAGGTTATAATTATACATCTTGGAGCAGCGTGTAAATTAATTAAAATCTTTCACAGCTCGGCAAAATTACAAATAATCGAAATGGTTTATCTGTTTAACCCAATCTTAATGATCTACGCACTTGTCATCGACTTGTCAGCTTCCGAATTGAAAATTGTGTTTCGTAATAATTAAGTTAAATGACTGTTCGATTCGTTGCAGAATGGATTTTTTGATATCTCATTTTATTGGTTTCACATCTGCCTTATTAATTTTCTGACAACTTTTTTTTATAAATTTAATAAATCCCTAAAATGGCTTAGAGATGTAAGAGCTTAGACATGCTTACAAGCCACAACATATCACTAGAGAAATAATAAGTAATTGTGAAGAAATTAAGCTTTTATTTTAATTTAGGGAAAGTTGATTTCATGGAAATCAATACAAGCAATTGCAACTCGAAAGTGTTTATTGTGAGTGTTTATTATTATTATTATTATTATTTTATTATTATTATTATTATTATTATTATTATTATTATTATTATACTAACCCACACCGGTGGCTACATAGATAAAGACATTAGTCTCGTCTAGCTTGGAGTTTCAGGGATGGGAAGGTCAGAGCTCGGATCTCAACCGGGTGTACTGAGTGTGATTTTTAATAAATGTTTTGCCACACTCCTCCACATTTTGTCTAAATTCTACCTTACCCATCCCCCCTCATTATTGTAATTAAATATGTATATCCTCGATGCGTAGTAAGACGCAGTGGATAAAATAAATAATGATTTAATCAAAAAACTATTTTGAAAAACAGGTTTAAACAAATGTAAGCGTGTCCCTCTTGTCCATATTATATCAATTTCTCAAACTTTGGAGTTTTTGTTTGTACACATTTTACATTCAATCTAAAAATAAAATAAAATATAACTATCAACTTTAAGACATGATTTGCTTCATCTGTTTTTGCTTGTGGTTGCAATTCATATGTTATTGATTTAACCAATACCGGTTTGGTTTTATCGCTTTGAATAAATTTGTTATGTCGTGACTCGGATTAAATTAAAAGTTGGTCTGCGAACGAATGTTTCAAATCATCTTTTATCATCGGAATTATTTATTGATGTCCGTTCCACAAGACCAGTTCAGCAATATTTTATAATTTAACACGCAAGTACTCATGCGAGAGAAATACTAGTACCTGTTTGTTAAATACTGTCCATACTGTGAAACTCAAACAAACATTGCGAATAGGATTGGGTCTTGTAGGCTCTTCGACATCTCCGGTATGTTATTTCCTTACCTTAATACTAGAAAGTCAGTTCTTGTAAAATTGTTTTATCACCTCGTCTTACTGTTCAGATTATGCGAAAATATGATAATTACTCTAATGTGGTTATGGACGAGGAAGGAAACATTTTAGAGGTAATCTACCCAAATTTGCGTGGAAGGAGAGTGGGAAACCATTTTGGAATAAGCACCCTCAGTAGACCCAGCTGGTATTCGAACCCCGATATCCCTGCTATCAGAAGGCCGGTCTAACAGGAGAATGACGCCTGTGACCATCCGACCACCTAAGTTGGTCAATTCTTAATAGTATGTTCTTATTTACTTACGTTTTATTTATAGATACTTTTTGTAATAGTGAGAGTTTTTGACCTTGAAACTACTATGTATATTGACGTTTTATGTGACCCCAAACTCAAAAAAGTGGGGTTATTTTTATTATTCCATATGTGTGTACAGTACTTGGGGCTACAGAAAAAGCGGTTTGATGGATTTATTTAAAAATAATTGATGTTTAGTTGTTTTCAAGCTCCTCAAGGATTCTAGATTTTAAATAAGGAATAGTTTACTTTATATTTATTTTTGAAAATTTGGAACTTTTCGAAAAGGGCTTTAATGATTTTGTTCAAAACGGAAATCGGGTAAAGTTAACATGATAAATAGCACTGCATCCTTATTTTTAAAAGAAAAAACATTTCAGTAGTATTTTATTTATAGATTGATTAATGAAAATTTGAAATATTTAGAAAATGTCTCTAATGGTTTTGTTTAAAATGTATAACTGAGGAGTGTTTTATGTGATAAATAACAATGTACCTATGCATACCAATTTTTCGGAAATTATTGAGCACCAATTTTTAAAATTTGGTTCCGAACTAATAAACTACATGAGAAATTGTTTACGATCGTGTCATACCATTTATTTTCAAATAATTATATACGTATAATTAAATTAATCTAATTGAAAATATTAATATGACTATAAATAGTTTTGTTATAGATAGCAAATAAATTATTTATTTAGTCTATGCAAATTACATTTGACTAATTAGTAATATTTTTTAACAGCGGCTCACAGCCCGTCCGGACAATTGCATTTTAACTACGCCAATTTTGTTATGAATGATAAAGATATAATAAAGAGGAAATTTACCATAATTTTTGTGACGGGAAAGTAAAAAACTATGTAGGTAAAAAACTTATTTATTACACCCAGCTGGGACTTGAGCGCAGACCTGCCTGTCATCAGCAATGCCGACTTGGTGAGCCTAACATTTAAAACAGCGTGCACACCAGTATGGCTATTTATAAGTCAGTGAGATCACAATACATACATTACTGGTAAATACATAATGGCTTTAGATTAGCTTGTGTCAGACTTGAGAATGGAGAGCCCAAAATCAAATATATAAGCAGAAATAATAGAACCAGTCCCAGAAATGAAACCCATTACATTTTTTGAACCAACAATCAATCACTGACAATAAATAAAATAACTAAAAACTTATACATAAAGAAATAGCCATGCACCTTTTTGTTCCAACTTTTTGGCTGCTTTGCTTTAGTAAAATTCTGGTAGAAAAAAACGCATCTGACAGTTACAAAACGTACTCATTATACTTTGATATATAAATACGTCAAGTCATGTGATATTCAGTTTTCATTTTTCATAGGTAATATCAATAACTATGAAATAACACTAATAATAAAGTGAAATATTAACAAAGTTTACCTAGAAAAGTTATTTTTAAAAGGTTCAAAATCCTACTATAGCATACTAAATGAAGGGGTTTCATTATACCTTATTTTGGTGAAAATATTTATGTTAACGAATTATTAATAGATTTTATGTAGATTACATTAAACAGTTATGAAAACAATCTTAACTAATTTACTTATCTGAAAGCTTACAATAAACTTGTTTTGATTCATTAAATGCTGAATATTATTTTTAATGCATCCTTGTTGATTTTATAAAAGAAATATACTATCATATAAAAAAATACACTAAACCAATCCTGGCATTCGCAGTTGTGGCCAAGTAGCTAGGACGTTAGACTCGCGTTGTACTTAATCACCGTTTACGGACAGACCAGAGCTCTAATCCCGGCTGGGTACAATGGAAGAGTAGTTTTTCCACGCGTGATTTTCCTTGTCGGTTTCTTATTCTCTCTCAACGCTGACGAATTTTTTCCAAGTAGCTCTTTTCATTAAAACTCCTTAGATATAGTACTACGTACCAATTAAAAATAATATCTCTTACAATAACTTAAGTCTATTTTTGCGATGTCAAGGAGTTGTAAAGATTGACTAAACTCCTAGGATATCTTGGTTCGATACGATCTAAGGTGTAGATATTTTTCTATAAATAATATATATTACATGTGGTAAGAGTTCATTCTTGTACCCAGATAGAAAAAAAACTGGTACAAAGGTGTGGTACGGACTAGTAATAATTTTTAATTTTAGCACCGCGTCTTACTACCCGTTCGGGTTATACGCTTAAGTACTAATTACACTAGTGGATTAGGAATTGGGAAGGTTGAATTTAGATGAAGTGAACCCGCATTTGCGTGGAGGGAGAATGGAAAACCGTTTTAGGAAAAACCACTCCCAGTTCACCCGACCGAGATTCGAACCTCAATCTCCCCGTCCTTGGTGGTCTGGCTCAACACGACTGGCGCGTTAGCCAACTACGCCACCGAGGCGGGTTACGGACTAGTAGGTGCTACGCCTCAAGCTAGGTCATTTTACAGGTAGTGTTTAATTAAATAAAGTGCACGTTACGTTCCTTAAAATAATCACTATTTTTATATAGTAGTAATATTTATTCGATCAACTTTTAGTAGTTTCACACTCAATCTCAATAGGAAGTAGAAATCCATTAAATGACAAGGTTGATCTTCAAAGCCGTATTTTGTTTTCTTTATTTTTGGTCCAGTCGGCTTGACATTTTGAGAAAAATTGAGGGCCAGGACGTAGATTGGAATGATGTAAAAGGCCTTCATTAAGTGTTGGCAAGGCTTTATTCTGCCAACCAGTAATTAATTCATGGCGAGCCAGAAGAATATGAACATATAATCTAATGAGTGATAGTAAATATAATACTTTATTACACCCGTTTCGGTGGCTGCATTGTCTAAGCCTCTAAGACCTCACTTTCGTGCTAGACTAGACTGATGATGACAGGGAGATTGGGGTTAGAATCTCAGTCGAGGGTACTGAGGTTTTTCAAAATGTGTGTAAACTTCCTCTAAAGCCAACCTTCCTCATCCCTAACTCATTAATGTAAACAGTACTTAAGCGTATAACCTGAATAGGTTGTAAGACGCAGTGCTAAAAACAACTTTATTACAACTACAGTATGATTATTATAATATATAGTTAGTGCATCAGCATGTCCATACTATCGAGTTAGGACGAGAACGGTAGAAGGTACAAGAATTGTATCCTCATTTGCGTGATGGGAGAGTGTGGAAAACCATTTATGGAAAAAGCCCTTGATAGCACCCAGCTGGAGCTACAACCCCACTCTCCCTGTCATTGGCAAACCAGAGTAGACGAGACTGATGCCTGTTTGAGTACCCACTTTTGCTTTTTTTTTTTTTGCTTTTTTACCATTCTTGAGCTCTATATGGGTTTTTATGCTTAATCTTATAGATGAAAATAAAAGGAGAATAGGTTTTTTAATATGCACCTCATCTTACTACCCGTTCGGACTATCTGCATATTTGTGTTAATGTGGAAGGGATGAGTAAGATAGAATTTAGAGGAAATATACCCAAGTTTTCATAGTGGGAGAGTGGAAAACCATTTAGGAAAAATCATACACGTTCCACCCGGCTGGGATATGAACCCTAATCTCCCCATAGTTGATAATCCAATCTATTGCGAGAGTCACGCCTTAGGCCAATGTCATTAGCATGGTAACATTAGATGGGAAACTTTTTAAATGAAGAAATAAAGCTGTCATTAAATTCCAGGACACCCTTGACAGATATTCAATAACTGTTAATAATACCATGTGAAGAGTATTAAACTCTTTGGTTTCTAATGAAAAAATATTTTGACCAAAATAAAAAATGCTTTGACACAAAAAAAAAGTGCGAAAACGCTTACCTTTTCTAGCGTTTCCTACACTCCCATATTGACACTAATCTGCACCATCAAAAAAAACTTGCGACACAAAAACAGGCTGTCATCTCCCTAACTATAACCTATCAGGATCTTTATTATGTGAGCGTATAGCCCGAACGGGTAGTAAGACGCGGTGCTAAATTTTTTATTATTTTTATTATGTGATAGATTTAAAATGCGTGGATCAATTTTGACGATATTTGTCCAGGGCATTCTTTGCATTTAGGCCAAACGATGTACTTTACATTACATAGTGTTTTTTTTAAATCTGGCTATCCAGTTCAATATGGTGGCTGCTCAAAAGGTTTTTTCATATCAAGTGACTTAAGAAATCTATATAGTAGGCCTACCTAGGGCATATTATTTTAAATGTCGACAAATATTGAAAAACTGGAGTCTTAAAACATGTGAATTACTGCTATTTTATATAAATATAATTAACTATTAAATAAATATTTATTTAATAATGCTCTGGCTTTAAATAAATACCTATATAAGTGAATTAAATCAAAACAATATTGTCTAAGAGATGATTTTTTTAAAAATATTCCTCAAATATTTCATTCACGTTTACTAATCACGTAATATGTATTGCATAGTTTGAAATCTTATATCAGTCAGTATGGAGTTAGGGGTTCCGGGTTCAATTCCCGGCATGACCGGAAAGGTTACCGCTTGTGAAATCTAGGATTTACCTTTAACAACTATGAATTAAAATAGGGGTGAGTACGATAGGATTATTGGAGGAAGAAACTTTTAGAAAAATATACAAATACATCTTCTTGTGATCAAAGATGATAATATTTTGCTATTTAATTAACTAATGTTATTTTATAAATATTTATAATATCTAATAAGAGTGACAGCTAAAGATCACATGACCTGACGTATTAATACGTAAAAGTATATCTAGTAACTGTCAGATAAAGTTGTTCTTATGAAAATTGGACTGTAGATAGTTTGAGTCTCTGTTAGTCAGTACTGGTACTAACTATATCGTAAGACTACAAAGTTGGAATAAAGGTTCATCGCTTACGGCGGAAGTCGTTGAAGTCTCCCAGCATAACTCAAGTGTTAAAGTGGTTCTGGAGGACAACCTGACGACAAGGTAATTGCTCGAGTACCAAGTATCGGGCTCCGCGCGGCATAAGACTTGAACACAGGTTGAAATAAGCCTAAGGACAATATTAACGCATAATGCATTACTAATAACGAATAATACATAGTTTACATATGAATACAAACGTTCATATTAAGATGTAATGTCTCATGACACGAAACATGTTGGTTGCTATTTTATTCTTATAAGGGACTAATTTTCAGCAAGTAAGCGCTCAAAAAATTCTCCCCTGAAATCTATGGGATTGATCGGAAAAAAAATAAACCTTGAAAAAAATATGTAATTTTGGGAACAAATTATTTAATTTAAGCTTTTGTGTGTGTACTATTAATTAATAGCCCATCTCACAGCAGATTAGCAGGTAAATTAAATGCACGATTACGCTCAAACCAGAAAACCTATCAAAGTGTAGGTTTTTGCATTATTAATTTGGCAAAAGAGAAATTGAGATCCAATTTGATAATCTTTTAATTTTTTACATGGTTTTAATTTTTAAAATATAGTAAAACATGGTTTCACTATTTTATCAGTGTTTTTTATCTCCATGTCTTATTACCCTTTCAGATTGTACGTTTATGAAGCCTAATAATTACACTCATATGTGGGGAAAAATTAAGGTTACATTTAGAAGAGGTGTATCAGCATTTGTGTAGAGGAAGAATGGAAAACCATTTAGGAAAAAAACACTGGGAATTGAACCGTGTCTCTCCATCATCAGCAGTCCATTCTATCACGAGAGTGACGCCTTAGACCATTAGCCACCGAAGCGTTTTTTTTAAAGACTACAGAAAATTTTATCAAACTAAAACGCGTGTCTTGATTTATATTCTTACCTACTAAAAGTGTTTTCCGTGATGTGGGATGCTATCTTAAATTAACCCTTGTTTGTCTATGCTCTCTGATTTTATTATTGTAACAAATAATAGGGCTACTTCTTATCAACATAAATAAAATTGTCGTATTTCGCATTTAAAAAAACAAGAACGTTCATCCACAGTTCATTAACAATAATTGACATTTAAGGAAGAGAATCCCTTAGTAGCCAACAAATATTGATAGTTCAAGTCTTCAAACTTGTGGAGACGCTTTTTTTTTCTATGTTCTGTGTATGCTTGCATTTGAGTTGAGTAGAACCATGTTCTCTGACTTAATATGCTGATACTCACTGCCGTGAAAAATATATAAAATTCTAAAATATAGAATCACTATCAATAATATTATGGTATACATTACTATGTGTTCTGTCTTACGACAGGTCCAATTCTTTTTTGTCAGTGAACTTAGACCACCAATGCAACCTGTCCTCTGCCTCCTCTTCCATCTCCCAGAATTGTCTTATTTCCTTAAAGACTAAAGTCATTTAATATTTGAATCCTTTCCTGATAATATATAGTGCTTAGTAAGCATCGGTTGCAAACGTTAGGCTGGAAAGTAACTTTTTACAACTTTGGGTGCATTATGAGTTATTAACTATGTAGTCTACTCTTTGTTATTATTAGAGTCATGGGCGGATGTAAGTATCCACAATAATATTAAGATAATGGATAAAAATGGGATACAAACGCAGGTTGCAGATAAAATTGCGAATAGATTCAGATACAATTTATTTTAATTGATAATTTTATTGTTAGAGATGATCAATTTTTCGATTTTTAAGGTATCTAGTTTTAAGTGAATTTAATTCAGTTGATTAATTATTATTTTTTATAGTAAAACTAATCATTTAAAATTTTTAAGGGGTTTGACTTTTTAAGTATATTTACAATTATTCTTTTATTTAATATTTTATGGGCTTGAAAATGGTAAGTTTAATTGAAGATGTTATAATTTACTATCTATAATTTGTATTAATTTAAAATTAAATATATTTTTAATATATGATAATTTTAACTTACGTTGTTAATGAATCATAATGGCTATATCTGAAATAATGTGTGGTTAAACAAAAAGAACAAACTACAACATGTTTTACGTTCATTTAACTATATATAGCCATTAAAGTCTATCCCCTAACATGTTTGAATAATTGCATGAATTACATTTAAATTATTCTTTCATAGGTAATAAATGCTGCTGTGTTTATAATTGGTTTGAAATCCATGGCTGCGAGTATCGTAAGATGTTTGCGGCAGTGACCGTTGTATCCGCTTTACTTGTAGTCGTAAAACATACATTTCTAGTAAGAATGCTCCCAGGTATTAGACGATCGCGTTTAAAGGGGGTAGCTATTACGTCTGAAGTACATATTAAATTGTAAATCAATGTTATATTTAACAAAATGCATTAGTTTAGTTGTTAAAGGTTTTTAGTTGCATTTTACATTATTTTAAAGTGTGTGTTTGATTTAGTCATGTGCATTTATTATGAATTTTTGTTAAATTCTTAGTTATTTTTTTTATATATTAAGTCATTTTTTTATAATTTTTTAAGTCAGTTTATAGGTCTTTTTGATTTTTATGTCATCAAAATCCATGCCCTGATTATTAGTAACTACATCATTTTTCTATTTAAAGTCCATCTCCCACCAGGGATAACGCGTAACTAAAGGCCCGTTCCCATAGCGCGTGTTTAGACGGATTCGGCTCGTGGATTGCATTATCACAGGTCGTGGGACCGATAGACGCGAGTTGGCTTGGTACAGTTCGGGCGTTCCGTGATTTGTCATTAAATGCTTGAAATATCAAAGGCCTGTGGTTCGTCTGATGACGAGCCAGTGCCAGTAGTGGCTCAGGCACCGTGCCAAATTCACAGACATGAGTAGAGCAAACCACGCGACGTGGAATGGTTAGACTAGTACATCTACAAACCACGAGCCGTTCGCGGCTTGCCATACAAAATGTCGTGGGAACAAGGCTTTAGGTAAGCAATGCATCTCGAAACAAGCGTCGATTCGTAGTGTAGTAGCCTAGAGTCTCCATTAGAAAGCAGTGGAACATAGACCAGTGTAACTATTTGATCTTATCATCAACCAAAAATTGAACACATTTTATGGTGGGTTTTTTCAATGTGGTAAAACAGTTTCACCGATCTCAATTCCACTGTCTTCTAATGGAAACTACAGAAAATGTTATCAAAATACGACTTGTGTTTCAAGCTGCATTAAGTAGGCCTATATATGATACACGTTAATCGTGGTTGTGAGATGGGCCCTTAGCTATCCTCCTACTGAAAACAGCTTTCTAAAGGCCTACGACACATCAAATGTAAAATTTATCTAACTCTGAATGGTGCAACCAACTAAACGCACACCACTGCGGGAGCCAACCATATTCATCTTAATACATATTGGTTACAAAGTTACCTGTCGTAAATCTACCCGGACTAAGACATCTTGTAGTTGGTACCAAAGAGGCGTACAATATATGATAGTGACTTTAGCGAACACGTGGGAGATGGAAAATATGGCGAGATTTATTATTTGGCAAGAACTCTAGAAAACAACGTAAGCGCTTAGGAGTTAATTATTATATAGATGGCTCATGACACCAATCGACTTCCAAAGACCGAAAAGGCGGTATGTATTAATGTTAGACATTGCTTTCCTAGGCCAATTTATTTTTATTTAACAAAGGTAAAGTATTTATAAATCCTGTTGTTAGGAATTTATGTGCAAGGTAAGTACTTGATTTGAAATTATCACTCCTCACTTATTAACCTCTACTAGATCAGAGTTGAATGTTCTTTACATTGCTCCTATCGCTCTATAAACTTTTCTTAAGAGCTATTCACTGGAATAGGGATGACTTACAAACCAACTTAACCTAGGAGAGTCACACTTACCACTCCAGGTCTAACGATAGGAGCTATAGATGAGCCAATACTTGACCCATGTAGGTGGACATGTGAGCCAAGGTGTCAACCACATTTGATCTGGTTTTCCGATGACGGGGATGTTTAGATTTGAATCCCAAACGGGTGTATTGAGGTTGGTTTTGATTAAATAGTTTCCCACTCTCTTTCCACGTGAATTTAAGTAAATTCGTCTTAATTTATATCTCCTTTGACGTAACTATGATGTTAGCTGGAAGAGTAGTAAGATTCACTCATTATTTTATACACTTATTGGGATCAAATTAAGTCTCCTTAGATTTAAAATCGGTCTCCCTCAGTCGCTAGGCCAACAGGAGATACTCGTGATAATAATCAAAGATATAATTAGATATTTTAATTAATTATTTTTTGGAAACCAAAATTGATTTTTCAGCAAAATTCAATCATGGATTTTCTAATGAGTCTCTAGTTGTCTGTTTGAATAATATTGTGTCCAAAAGTGTTATTTTTTGTACCGCGTCTTACTATTCAACTGGGCTATCCACAAAGTTACACTATTGGCGGTCTGAATGAGGAAAGTAATTTTTGGAGGAGATATACTCCAACTTTCGTGGAGGGAGAGTGTAAAATCTTTGGGGAAAATACTCCCCCTCTTCACAACACACACATACTCAAAAGATGAACGCATTTATTTAGTAATGACAAGCTATCCTATCCTGGTAGCAAGGCGATCCTCAGTTTCCTTTACTTCTCCGAGTTTGATAAAGACGATAACAGCGCCCAGTAATTATTATCCCTCCCTCTCAGCCCAATTAAACCCCGTGAGGGTTCTGTATTTTGTATTCCTCCTAGCTCATGTGTGGTGCTCTCCATTAGTTCCAGCAACGTGTCTCATTAGAGTAGATTATATTCTTCTGGTCCTCGGGCGAGGCGGGAGTTGTCGGTTGCCCTTGTCGGCTGACTAGCAATTAGGATGGCCTGCCGGGGGGGGGGGGAGGGAAGGGGACACCGGAGAGGTGAGATTAGGGTTCCACTTTTACACCTTTTTTTAATTTATATCATATGCAAATTAGTGGATATGATTCGTTGGAAAAGTAAGACAGAACGTTAACGACGGGACATCATGGAGAATGTTAAAAAGGACTAACTGCTCTGACTGGCGCTATGGTAATGATGGTGTGATCATCAATGATTATGGTCTTTAATTCGGGTTGGAAGTAAAATCATTAATTTTTTTCTGTATTATTGTTCTATCACCTTTTATCCACATATTTGATTAGTATAAAACAACGAGAACCCATTTCAAAAATAAATGCTATTCGTCATTTCATCTTTATCTGTGGAAGAATTTTACTAAGAAGAAACTTTTTTAGAAAATACAAACGTATATATTGGTATTGATAATATTCTTCAAAACTTACATGTGCAGATAATATGACTTGTCGTATGAATACTTAAAAGTATATCTAGTATCATTTTTAGCTGTCCGATAAGGTACTTCTTAAGAAAATTGTACTATAATTACTTTCTCTCTATCTTATAGGTAGAGAAAGTATGGTGATCGTCAAAAAAATCGAAGTCGAGATTTTGATGAATTTTGACGTTTCATGACTTCCTGAATCCGAAAAAGTGGTTTTTGAATTTCCGTCTGTCTGTCTGTCTGTCTGTCTGTACCTCCAACTAGAGCCTAAACTATTTTACCGATTGAGCTGAAACTTGATATCTTGGGTTTTCATAGGGTTGCCCCGAGGGGTTTTTGGAATTGGACATCTACCCCTAAAATTAAGGGTAGTTTACTGAAGGGAAAAAACAGAAAAAGTCGATTTTCTCAAAATCGGCTCTAACGATTTTGATTAAATTTCATTTATGAACATTAATAAATATTCCAAACAAAATGGCTACTCTCAATATTTCGGCAAAATCGCTTTAAGGGCTCCGGTCTGATGCGTAAATTAACATTTTTTATAATAGCTCCGAAACTATTTGAGATATGAAATTACTTAGCATTACAAATATGTATATATATATTTATAATACAAATATTTTATTCGAAACATATTTTTATAAAATCAATAATTTTTAATCTATACGCAATTATATATATATTTTTAGCTTTTTGGACATTAAAGCTTAAGTATTGCGATCGTTAAAAAAACTAACCTGAAATGTTGATGGATTTCGACGTCTCATGACCCCCCGAACCCTAAAAAATAGTCTTTGCAATGCCGTCTGTCTGTGTGTCTATTAAAACTTAAAATTAAGGGTAGTTTACTGAAGGGCAAAAAGAGAAAAAGTCGATTTTCTCAAAATCGGCTCTAACGATTTTGATTAAATTTCATTTATGAACATTAATAAATATTCCAAACAAAATGGCTACTCTCAATATTTCGGCAAAATGGATTTAAGGGCTCCGGTCTGATGCGTAAATTAACATTTTTTATAATAGCTCCGAAACTATTTGAGATATGAAATTACTTAGCATTACAAATATGTATATATATTTATAATACAGATATTTTATCCGAAACATATTTTTTATAAAATCAATAACTTTCAATCTATACGCAATTATATGAATTTTTTTAACTTTTTGGACATTAAAGTTTAAGTATTGCGACCGTAAAAAAAAACTAACCTGAAATGTTGATGGATGTCGACGTCTCATGACCCCCCGTACCCTAAAAAATAGTCTTTGCAATGCCGTCTGTCTGTGTGTCTATAAAAACTTAAAATTAAGGGTAGTTTACTGAAGGGCGAAAAGAGAAAAATTTGGTTTTCTCAAAATCTACTCAAACGATTTTGGTTAAAATTCGTATCTAGGCGTTGATTAAGATTATAAATAAACTGGCTATTTTCATTTTCCTATGAAAATGATTTTTAGGGTACTTTACAGAAGCGTTAATTTCCGTATCTCCACAACTATTGGAGAAACTAAACAACTTATCATTGCAAAATTGTAGGACTATCAGAAATAAAAAACTTTTATTTGACATATATTTTTATAAAAGCAGCAGTTTCTGAGATATTTGCAAATATATTAATACAATTTTGTGAGCTTTAGTTGTAAACATATACTACTTAAGTCTTAACGCAATAATTCTCCAATGCCATAGAGTAATTAAATATAATTATCTAAAAAAGTATGTTATTTTTCTTTAAATCTCTTAGGAGAAATGTTTGCATAGCAATGATTTATCTCCATTTTAGACTCAATAGTCAATATTTACATTTTTTATTGGTCAAAATGTATAAATGAATAATTAAATATCAATGCGATGACTTGAAGATCTGCAACACCTTATAAAATGTTAAAATTTTAACCAGAAATCGAAATTTTAATACGAAGTGTTGACCCTTGTGGAAGACATTAAACTGTTTGAAATGCTCTTAGGTGGACAAAGATGCGCCTCTTTTCTCATTGATTCTATATCATTGTATATTATTTTATGCGTGTTCTTATGTGGAGTGGTGATAATACAATGTACATTATTCCGTTCAGAAATCTTACGAGTTTATAGAAAGAGAGAGAAAGTCTGTGCGGTGTGCCGTACCATTTATTTTTATTTGTCAAGGTAATTCAGCTGGTGTAGTGAGTGTTGTGAACTTATAGATCTGACTCGAAAAGCCTGGGTTTACTTCCAACCGAATGCAGTGGGATTGGGTCAATAACCTCTCGCCAAGCGAATGGCTATGGACGCTTCTATCCTCACCTTAACCTGTGTCCAAATATTGCCCAAAACTGACAGCGAAACTCATAGCACGTAAAAATAATCTTGTTTCGATTGAAACTCGAACCGGTGGGCACATGGTTAAAGGTGTTGGTTTCATTTGGTTTTCCGGTGACGGTGAGTTTAGAGCTAGAACCTCATCCGAGGTTAGGCCCACTGAGATAATATATCCTAAATGGTTTAAGACTCCCCTTACATGAAAATTTGTCTAAATTATACCTTCCTCATTTCAAACTTGGCCATTAGTGTGAACTAGTAGGCCTATACCCCAATTTTCTTACTAAGGAACATATCTGACAGCTAAATAAGTTACTAGATCCATTTTCAAGATCTGTAGCTGTCACCTTTGCTAGATATTAGCAATATTGACCACAAAAAATGTGTTGGTACGCTCTAAAAATTCTTCAAATTTCCATTCGTAAGAAAATCGAGGTTTAGATAGTCAGGAAGGGTAGTAAGGCGTGGAACACGGCATCGTGTTTGAAAATACCAATCAGGAGATAACATAAGACAAACTATTTAGTGTTTTAAGAAAATTACCGACAAATACTAACTGATAATTTGTGGGAAGAATAATAACAATTAATATTCTTTGCGAATCGCTACTGTCCACAACAATAGAATCTGTAAAAGTAAGAGAAACGCCCATGAGTAGGGAGGGTAAGAATTTTCAATAGTAATATTAACCTTCCCAAGGTTAAGCCGATCATGAATGTTTGGGTGGCGAATATTTGCATTTTACACGAGTTCAAATACAGGATTAGTAACGCGGAATTGTTCACCTACCAATTTATTTATTTTTACTATCTCTACAAGTAAAGAAGAAACACCACTTCAATATAGAAGAGCCTTCATTGACATAAGATAAACATATTTATCATACATTTGTTAAAATTGACAGCTGCTGAAGATAGGTGTGCTCAGCGTGGGTGTCACGTGTGCCGTGACACCCCCAGTAACCACGCACGCGCACACACACACACACACACATACACACACACAAAAGGAAAATTGGAGGGACTAAAGAGCGAGGTACCTAGTTTTCTTTAAAATACCGCGTCGATAGATATTCCAAGGGTAGTGGTTAATGTAGGCCTTAGATCCTGCTACAACAAACAACTCATGGACCCATTCATCGAACAAAAGCTGGCTGTTGAAACAAATTTAGATGACATTATTGACAAGTTTTTAAAAAATGGCACCCTTCAATAGGCGGATGACATTGTAATTTATAATGTTTGTTTTTCAAAGAATAACCTTGTAAAATCAAACTTTTTTTCTTCTTGTTTTCAATTTTTGTGATTGTTAAAAAAACTCAATCCAATTTTCAAAAAGAGAGAAGGCCGTTGATCCCACCCCCTTCATATTCTAACTGGCACCCCCAGCTGTCCGTAGCTTACACTAGGTAGTCTAAGGACAAAGGATGAAGAGGTTGTATTTATAGCGAATATAAGTGGAGATAGGATGGAAGATTATCAATGTAAATAAAAAATACATGTTGTTTAGACGGTTGAGATCTTAACAATCTTTTTAGCCAAAGTCGGGATATGAACCTTGAATCCCTTAGCCATAGAATCCTTGAATCCCTTCGAATCCTTCAGGATATTCGAGATTTTAGAATTCGATAAAATTTTAGATTCTAAAATAATATTAAAATACTGCTATTTTGTAGTTTATCTCTTAACATATTTTTTTTAGCACCGTATCTTACTACCAGGTTCGGTTTATAATCTTATGTAATAATTACTCTAGTGGTTTTAGGGATTAGGAGGGTTATACTTAGAATAAGTGTACCAACATTTGCGTTGAGGAAGAGTGAAAAATGATTTTGAAAAATCACCCTTAGTAGACCCGATCGAGATTCAAACCTTGATCTCCCCGTCATTGGCAGTCTAGTCTACTGCAAGATTAGCGCCTTAGACCATGCGGCAACCGAAGCTGTTTCTAACATAATTTAAACTTGACAAACAGATCCTAGACCATTAATATATTAAACCAACTAAATGTATAAATCTTACAAAGAAGGCAATTAATAAAATACAACATTTAGTAAGGTTTTTTTTTAGCACTGCGTCTTACTATCCGTTCGGGTTATACGCTTAAGTACTAATTACGCTAATGGGCTAGGGATTAGGGAAGGTTGAATTTAGAGGAAGTGAAATCACATTTGCGTGGAGGAAGAGTGGAAAACCATTTGGGAAAAACTACCAGTTCACCTGACCGAGAGTCAAACCTCAATCTCCCCGTCCTCGGCAGTCTGGCTCGACACGAAACTAGCGCGTAGCCAACTACCCACTGATTAAATATTTATATTTCCAACCTTCTAATTTATATTTATATTTTCTCATATGATTGCAATTTTTTTTAAAAGATTATATTTCGATATTCGGGATTTGTAAGTGAAATGAAGCTTCCTGGTTTGAGATTAGAATTCTTAAAATAGTGAATTTGACCCAACTCTAATAATAAATTTTAACACCATGTTCTACTATCCTTTCGGGCTATACGCCTATGTACCAATTGCACTAATGTGTTAGGGATCAGAAAGGTTGATTTTAGAGGGAGTATACCCACATTTGCCTGGAGGAAGGGTGTAAAACTGTTTAGGAAAATCACCCTCAGTACACCCAACTGGGATCAAACCCCGATCTTCCCTTCTCTAGCAGTCGAGTCTAGTGCGATAGTAGTGCCTTAAATCATGCGGCGGGTAATTCTAATAGTTATTTTAATAGAAGTAATGTAAAAAATCAATTAAGATACAATAGACTCCCGATCATCCGGATGACCGGTTATCAGGATTCGTATCGCAGCAGCAATTTTCGTTAAATTCGAACATACAATTTTTTTTAACAACATTTTCCTAACTTCTCATAGTTTTATGTATGGGGTGTAGTTGCTTTTAAGAAGTTAAAAGATTTATTTTTATGCTTTGTTGTATAGTAAATAAATACAAACTTAATGTGTCCTATGATATGTTGTAAGTACATACTAGTAGGTCTACATCCATTATGTGCTTTTTAGTATTTTATTTTCAATTAAGTCTTTTAGTGTGAAATCCTTTTTTTCTATAATATCAAATATCCGGATTTTCAACTATATGAACTCACCTAGGCCCTAATTAAACTGGATAATCGGGGTTCTACTATATTCAATATAATACATGTGGCTCTACTATTTTTTACTATCACTAAGAGGGATTCTACTAATGAAAACCTGCTCATATGCTTAGTTTTCCAAAGTAACAGTGTTTTATCGCTACATTTTAATTGATTTCTCCTTACCATCTCTGATTGCATCACGTTTTAGTATTTTATATTCTCGTCCAACACATTACTGTCTTCCTTTATCTGGATAACCACGTTATTGAATAATTATTGTTGTTGAATATGCATCAACATATGTTTGATGACCATATTAGTAAGTTTGTTTTTTTTCCATACTTATTTATAGAGGAAAGCTTTTGATAATAACATCTCAATCCCGAGGTTAAAAGTTTAAAATAAGATTACACTACTTGTAAAACAGACTAGTTTGATTTTAATAATACATTTACTATTGCTTTCAAATTTAAATAAATCCATCCCTTAGTTGCACAGTAAAAACATTCATACAAAAAAATGTAAAGAAATATGACACTAAATACACTACGTCAAATTGCTAAGTAGAAGACTAACTCTGAACGATCTTTTAAAGTTTTTGGCAAGTTGTATTACAGCTTGACAAGATATAAAATATGATCCACTTACTCCTACACACAAGCCATAAAAAACTTAATTCAATATATAATTAGTGGTTTTTGCCTACCTTTGAATTATAAATACGAAATTAACTAAGAGCCTGTTAATTACTTGATACTTTATATATGCACTCTAATTAATGGTCAGCGTCTATACAAAGAAGGGGTGTACAACATTAGCCCAAAAAAAATGCTTTGGTAATAGATGATACATTTTAGAAAATGCAAATATAATCGTTGCTTGCGTTTAAAAATCAAAACATTTTTACCGTACTATAAACAATTTAGGTTCTAAATAATCCAGTTTCGAAATATTTTATTGGTAATTTAGTGTAAAATTTTACTTTTCCACGAAAATTGTTTAAAAATATCAGCAAGATGCATTTTAATGGGATTTCTTTTACAGCTGGAACAATCACACAACTTACAAACTTATTGGAACCAAGACAGTTTGTCTAATGTTAGAAACTCAAGTCACATATGTTTTACTAAGTGGATACTAAGTGAATACATTTGTTAGCACCACCTCTTAGAATCGAACCATGGTTCCTTGTACTTGTGGTTGACTGCCCTAACCAAATAAAATCCCTCGCTTCCGTGAATATTCAATATTTATACACCCCGCAGGTGAGGTAGGAATCTTTACAAACATGCCTTTACATAAATATTGTTATGTAGGCCTCCTACACTTAGGGTGAAAACTCGCATAGATAAGGCTTATAAACTTAAATATTTATAAAACAAACTATTTTAATAAATGATTAGATTAATACATTACATAAAGTCTTTCACCACTTTCAGTTCTCATTAGAGCTTGGTCTTTACTTACATTTTGTTTAATTAACAAATTGTCTTGCCTTTATTTACCCTTCTTTTATGTTTCTACTGGTGAGTAGACCACTGTGTAGAGTCATGACTCATGACTCATGACTCATGAAGCTTCTGCGCAGAATGAAAGAAACTAAAAGAGTATTTACTTATTTAATTTGAATAGTTATGATTTTTGAAGCTCGCATGTGCGGGTCAGATACTATTTTAGCTACCCACGCGAAGCGTTAGCTATTCCTGGCAGGGGCGGCCCGAGGTAAATGTTGTGCCCGGGCGGGATTGCTTTTTGGCGTCCCCTATGTAACCGGTGGATAATATAGTCCATTCGCCATAGGAGTGGTTATAACTGAGAGCTAGTAAAAGCTACCAGATCTACTCTCATGTATCCATTCGACAAACAAAATTATCTGCGAGACCATATATTGATTTGTTGTCACTTTTGGCAGTCAAAACGTTGACAAAAATAATTTATTTTTAATTTTATTTTTATTTTGACCGTTCTTTAAATCTTCTGCTAGAAGTCAACTACCACTTTTCCCATGGCAATTGTACTCTGGAAAAATATTAAAACAATTCCCAAACCTAACATTATTTTGTAGACAATGCTATATTCAATTTTTTACTATAAGTTTAACAAATACTTCGGCTATATAAACGGTGATTGTAAAAACAAACAGTTTTAGGGTGCCATTTTTTCAAGATGGCAAATGTAAACTAACCTTTTGAGAATGGCACTAAATTCCAATTTACCCCCCCAAAAAATTATATTATGTAAAATTTCATGTTAGTATAAAAAAGTGAACGATTGTAACTCCACTATTAAGCCTAGGTTATATTAGGTTTGGAGTTGTTAGGTTTGGGGATTATTTTCATATCACGCCCAGGCTACGTTAGGTTAGGTTTAGCTCTGTTTGGCGGCCCCTCGAGCTGGTGCCCCGGGAAGCCGCCCGGTTCGCACGGCCCTTAAGCCACCCCTGATTCCTGGCTTCCATTCTGTGGAATTACGCTAGTGAAAACTTATTTTTAAGGAACTGCAACCACATTCTTCCTTAGAGAAGATGATGAACCATCCAGGTTTGAAAAATGACCTCCCGGATCAGAGGCAAACGTTCTAACCCTGCTGACGGTGTCAAATTAATAGGCACAAGTAAACTTAGTCAATGTCGACGAGATACCGAGGTTCGATCATACGATTGGAAGTCCATATATGTCCGTGTCCCAGGGCCAGGCTCCCTGGACATGACCAATCCGCGAGCCGGAGGTGTTGCAGCCTTGACCAATCACAGCCTCACTGTGTGATATATAATTACTGTGAAGTCATTAGAGGAGATTACATCGAGTTTTGTTGTCTGGGCTGGTTTGTTCATTGGCGTCTCTAGAGACAGTTCCTGGGCTTAGATTAAAAACAATCAATATAGTAAATATATTCACAGACTTATCTCAATTTTTATCTTGGGGTAGACAGCATGTTTATATATATATATATAAACTTTGGCACCACGATTTACTACTCGTTACACGCTTCTGTAGCCACATGGTCTAACGCGCTACTCTCGCAGTAGACTAGACTGCCGATGACGGGGAGATCAAGATTCGAATCTCGGTCAGGTGTACTGTGTGTAATTTTTCCAAAATGGTCTTACGCTCTCTCTCTACACACAAATATGAGTAGGCCCTACACTTCCTATAAATATAGCCCTCCGAATGCCCAAACACCATGAGCGTAATTAGTACATAAGCGTATAACCCGAACAAGTAGTAAGACGAGGTGCTAAAAAAAAATACCACCAGTTGGAGTTATACTCCTATGTACTAATTACGCTAATGTATTAGGAATGATGAAAGTTTAATTTAGAGAAAGTGCACTCGAATTTGCGTGGAGGAAGAGTGGAAAACCGTTTTGGGAAAAAAAAACACCTTCAGCACACCCGACCGAGAGTCAAACCTCGATCTCCCCTCCATTGGCAGTCTAGTCTACTGCGAGAGTAGCGTATTAGACCATACGACCACAGAAGAAGGTAACGGATAGTAAAAACCCCCTCCCCTTAAATTCAGGCGAACTTACTTTGAATGATATTGTCCTCATGCCTAATAGGGTAAAAAAAAAAAAGATAGGCAGATAGTACCTGTGACCGGTATTTCTATATTTTCCCCATTCTGCACGACACTGAACCGGGTGGTTCGATATCCAACCAGCTTATAATTTTTTTTAAACTTAAAATGTTCAAATTCTGGTGCTTTTAATTGTATTTTAAATTCCCACGTGTTGTCGCGATTCTCTTTCACGCGAACCTCCTGATGATGTTGTTAATTAAATAATGTATATATTAATACATATTTTACAAGTTTTATTTTCACATATTAAGCTGCTACATTCAAGAAATTGCCCTAATAACACTCGCGTTTCTTCATCGTGTCTTTCTCTCAGAACACCTCGTTAACAAGTGCTGCAAATTATTCATACCCCCCACCAGTTTCATGGCTATAACATCAATTTTGATACTGAGAGCTGCTGAACTCTTGCGAGCACAAGCAAAACTACCTTTTAAAAATAAATCAAAATAAATACAGTTTGCAAATGAAAAATATTGCTCTCTTTCTCGCACTCACACTGCGAGGTTTTTTTCTTTAATAATTACTAGAGCTAGAAACAAGCAAACCAAATGTTCCTAACCCGTAGCCTGCTCGCACTTGTACGGAAATGAATACACAACAGTACAGTGCGACTAATAGATTTGACACAAACTTAATTTAATTACACCAAGAGCTATGCAACAAAGCAGGATCATTACAGTACTCCCCTACTTTCTGAGTTATTTTTAGAAGAAAAATAAGTCAGGAAGTAATTCGGTCAGCTTGTTTTTACATTGAGCCCTTTGCACATATTATGACACCACTAAAGCTTATATATTTAACAAAAACTAGAAAACCAATGTATGGATTACATAGAGTAGCGGCAGGCATCAATCATCTGATATAATTTAAAATGTTTATCATTTACTTCAAAATCTCTCACTTAACAGTTCTAATAATGTTCATTTTGCTTTGCCATTTCCTTTTCTGATTTTAATGTTCTATGGCAGAAAGGTTTTAGAGTCTCACTTTAATTGATGTAATACACTAGACTAGTGATACAAAAGACATTTATTGTTTAGAGTTTAGCTAGCCTTCTTACATGTACACTATTTTCACATGATAATATAATATAATAAACAACATAAAAAAAACCATACACATTGCACTGCACATAATTAGCATGAAACTCTTGACAAAACACAAAATATAATATCTCTGACATTTCAGACTAAATTGGTAGTTCTCTTGAATAGCATTCAAAATATACACTATCCATATTTCGGTAGAATTATACCCTAAGTTAAATTCACATTACAAGAAGATCTTAAAAGATTTTTCTTATACACACTAAGTTTAAAACACAATTTACTAAGCTCATAGTAAAATCCTAATAAAAGCTTTATCATTATGAGGACACAAAGCCTATTCCTGCTCCAGCCATACTTCCCTACTTTCCCTCTATCTTTGTCACTTTCTCAAAATAAGGTTTAATTTCATCCAAATGTTTAGGCTGATACACCTCTGCCATTACAGTTCTCGCTCGACCTCGTCCATCCTCTTGCCTTTGTCCCTGATTAGTATTTTGGGTTCCCATGTATCTTTGTTCTCTGTACCTTGGTGGGTGATAATACTGATTATATCCCTTTGGTCCCTGATTGTGATCATATTGCCTATCCTGTCCCTGGTTGAATCGTGGACCACTATCTTGGTTTCCCTGCTCCTATTTCCTTGCTCTCTCTCCCAATGTTGTGATGGAGGAGGTGTCCTGCCTTCCCTCTGAAAATGATAATTAGTTCTACCTTGTCCTTGTGGATGGTATTGACCCTTAAATTTCTGGAAACCTGACCAATTTGGATTACTTTCTCTCCCTTCACTTCTTTCTAAATTTGAAGGTACGTGCCCATTTTGTGTTGAATCATGTTCCTGCACATCCCCTAAATATTCCCACTCTCTAGTTCTTTGACATCTATCATCAAATGCATTTAACACCCGTTCCATGTCTTGAAGGTCCTGTAAATTCGCGCCAATAAGAGCATCCTGTACATTTTGAGGAAAATGATATATTAAATGCCCCATGAGCCTATCTTCCTCTATCGGGTATTTCAAATACTTTGCTTGTACCTTATATTTGTGAAGATATTCACACATAGTTCCTGCTCGAACACTGTATTTACCATTGAAAATCTGCTGCAAAAAACTATCTTGTTTTACCTGTGACCAAAATTTTCCCAACAAAGCATTCTTTGCTTCCAAAAATGTATCCCATTCTCCTTCTACAGAATTTGCCCAGGACCTAGCTTCCTCTCTTAATCCTGATAACAAAATGGCAATCTTATTAGCTTCACTAAATCGTTCTCCTTCCAAAGTACGCTCCACTTTTCGAATATATTGGATTGCCGAAATATTTCCTTTCTGCCCCTTGAATTTGGGAATTGAAGATAACATCTCCTCATTCACTCCTCTAAACAAGACACTATTATGACAAACATGACTATCAACTTTCTCTTTATTTTTGACTTCGTTAAATTTGCATTCTAAGTCCTCCACTTTGTTTTGTAATTTCTCAAGATTTTTCATATAGCTATTTTTTAACTTTTTGACCTTTTCCTCTATGCTTTCGCCTTTTTGAGTTAGTACATCTTCTACTTGAGACGTAATATAATCCCTGTTCACATCCAGTTGACCCTCCAATTCTAACCTAACCTTACTGACTTCTCTTTCCAAGTTAGACTGAACTATTTTGACATTATTTTTTATTTGAACAATTTTGAACTCAATACCTTCTACCTTATTTTCTGTGCTTTTGACTGTCTCTATAAATTTCTTTTCTAGCCCTTCTATTTTTCCATTCACTTTGTCAACTCCCCCAATTAAATCAAAATGAATTTTTCTTAAATTATCTTGTTTTTGTTCCAACTCGTTTTGATTTTGTTTTACAGTGATCAAACTCTTATCTAGATCCATTACCTTAACATTAAGTGCCTGGTGCGATATTTCCAGGTTATCTAGTTTACACTCTAATTTTATTCCTAATTCTTTAATATTGTTTTTTATTTCTTTATTATTGTTTTCTATTTGTTTATTATTGTTTTCTATTTGTTTATTATTGTTTTCTATTTGAGCTCTCAATTTTTCATTATTATTTTCTATTTGGGTTCCCAATTTTTTATTATTATCTTCCATCTGACTCATTATAGTCATGATAAGTTGTTCAATTTTTTTGTTCCCTTCCCCTATTAAATTATTTTCTACCTGAGCTGGCTCAGAATCTCTTTTACTATCCTCTATGTCTACAGTAGATTTTTTTAATATCGAAATTTCATCACTCCCATCCTTTAATTTTGAATGTCCCTTTGAGCTATTTTCATCTAATATCTGATCCTCACTATTATTTCCTGACTCCCCTTCTTCTACCTGTTCTATTACAGAAATGCACCCTTCATGTAAGTTTCTACTGTTTGCATTTCCCACCTTTAGTTTGTTTAATCTACTCTCATACATTTCATTTTCCCAATCCTCCTCAATCTCCTCTAATCCTTCTTGGTTATATGGTCTGTTCATGATGTCTTTATCTTCCGAACAAAATGGAAACTGACCTATCCCACTACTACACTCTTCCCCAATTAAATCCTCTTCTGATTCTAACATCATCAACTAAAAGAGTTGTTGAATTTCTTAAATATATTAATTTCTAAGTTTAAACACCTTTTAAGTTCTACTTACTTCATTAAATGTTATAAAGAATTCCCTTACTACAATGAACCCATCAATCAATTAATTAAAATAATTAAATGTAACAAACAAAATATATATAACTACTGCTCTTCTGTTGATCTGTCCCTCGGTGATTGTCCAGCATCCGTTGATGAAATACTTCGCTGCTATCCACAATGACATTAATTAATTAAAATACTGAAATGTGACACAAACATTTTATTCATCCCCTCCTATTCTGTTGATCTGTTCCACGGCGATGGTCCAGCATCCGCTGCTCTGTTGCCTCACTGCTGTTATCAATAACATTAATTGATTAAATAATGAAATAATACCATGTAGCAAAACATATCTACGCTATTCAGTCGACCTGTCCCTCGGTGATTCGCCAACATCCGTTGATCGGTTACTTCGATGCTCTGTTGCTATTCTGCATTGTTGATGAAGTACCTACAGGAACGCCTTTGTGTGTCACAGCTGCTCCATTGCTGCATCTGCCCCGCTGCTGCATCTGCCCTTGAATTGGTTGGTAGCACCTATTAATTCCCCGTGTTCTCCGCGAGTATTTTATCAAGCCGTCGGTGAGCACCTTTTAAATTCCCGAGTTTACCGTGAGTGTTTTTTTTATCAAGCCGTCGGTGAGCACCTCTTAAATTCCCGAGTTTACCGTGAGTGTTTTTTATCGTGCCCCGCGATTGGGAAAGCCATTTGTCGCGATTCTCTTTCACGCGAACCTCCTGATGATGTTGTTAATTAAATAATGTATATATTAATACATATTTTACAAGTTTTATTTTCACATATTAAGCTGCTACATTCAAGAAATTGCCCTAATAACACTCGCGTTTCTTCATCGTGTCTTTCTCTCAGAACACCTCGTTAACAAGTGCTGCAAATTATTCATACCCCCCACCAGTTTCATGGCTATAACATCAATTTTGATACTGAGAGCTGCTGAACTCTTGCGAGCACAAGCAAAACTACCTTTTAAAAATAAATCAAAATAAATACAGTTTGCAAATGAAAAATATTGCTCTCTTTCTCGCACTCACACTGCGAGGTTTTTTTCTTTAATAATTACTAGAGCTAGAAACAAGCAAACCAAATGTTCCTAACCCGTAGCCTGCTCGCACGTGTACGGAAATGAATACACAACAGTACAGTGCGACTAATAGATTTGACACAAACTTAATTTAATTACACCAAGAGCTATGCAACAAAGCAGGATCATTACAGTGTCTTACAGCGTGTTAAAAAAAAGTATCCCTTGTTGTCTGCAGTGTTCGTTATGACAAGCACGTGCATTATTAACACTACTATTAGGTGTTCTGTCTTACGGCAAGTCCATTTCTTTTGTCAGTAAACTTAGATCACCAATTCGCCCTGTCCTCTCTCTGCCTCCTCCTTGAGCTCCCAGAATTTTCTTATTTCCTTCAATTCATCCGATATTTGAATCCTCCTCTTCCTAAGCTCCTCTTTCACTCAACCTTGACGTCGTAAAGAAGACAGTTCCTCCTAAGGATGTGCCCGATTCAATTTACTCTGTACCAAAGAATACATCCAAAATAGTTCTATTCTCACCCACTCTTCTTAGGACTTCTTAATATGTCACCCTGTCTCCGCACCTGATTTTCTCAAGTCTTCCCCATCACCACATTTCAAAGCTCTCCAAGTATTTCTTTCCATCTTTCTGAGAGTCATAGTTTCTGCTCCATATAGCTCGATGCTCCAAACGTAACATTTCATCAGTTTCTTCCTCAGTTCCAAACTCAGCTTGCTGGTCAGCAGTAACCTCTTCTTGTTGAAAGCTTCCTTGGTCGTGGTGATCCTCAACCTAATTGATATTAACAAATGTGTTGGTTTATAAAAAAAAAATAACTCAAATCATACTTTAATTACAACATATTTTGCAGCACAGAACTTAGAATTTTTTAAAAAAAGTCATACTATTCAAAAAGTTTTGATTGCTAAATATTACTTTTAAGTGGAGTGTAGGGAACGCGAGATAAGGGCAGTTTTTTTTCCGTTTTTATAGCAAAACACAAATAAAAATATTGCTCCAGTAGAAATATAGAGTTAAATTTTCTTTACATGGTTATACCAACAGTTGTTGAATATCGTCATGAGCATGACGGCATTAGACGAGAAACTTTTTGAATGAAGGGAAAAAGTTGTCATTAAATTACTGGATATCCTTAACAGATAATAAAAAAAAAGGTTGAGTTCGCTAAGTGAAGAAAATTAACTCTGTTTCTACTGAAGAAATATTTTATTTATTTTGATATAATAACTGCAAAAACACTTACCTTTTCTCGCGTCCCCTACACCCCCACTTCAAAGCTAACTATACACTAATAAGGTAGTACTTCCTATCCCCCGGTTTTCTGCCGCTGATGAGCTAAGTATTGGACAAACACTATTATTTAGATGCACAGAAGCTACCATGAGGTGTAGGGGTACTGTGTATATTCTAGAATTAAGCTAGTTTGTGAGTCGCGCGCTAGTAAAATAAGTTAGTTCAAAAAGTGCATCTTAAATACCTCATTAAAAATATCAACCCTTGATACAGTGTATATAGTCAATTTATTGTTAACATTTTAATGGTTGTTCTTTTCATGTGAGGCGTTTAACCTACTTTTCTTTTCACTATGGAGAGTAATTACAATCTTGATGAATATACTTGATGAAGTTTTTTTAATCTTTGTCTCAATCAACTCTCACCATTCAGGCAGCAAGAGTTTCATTTATGACTTCATGGGAAATCTTATATCGATCTCTTCACATACAATGTCCATATCCTTTTTAATTCTTCAAGGCTTCTGATAACATAATGTTATCTGTTACTTTCTTCCACTGAGCTTTCTCGTTGCATTGTGTTTACATCCCCATTTTCAATTAAACATTGTTTGTTTGTTTTTATTTACTATACAATGTATGAAATGAAATTCTCCACAAAGGCTTTGTCTTTTAAAAACATATTTATCTCATACATTGATCTACACACTATATTTTAAGTCTCGTATACATTTAATTGGTTTTGCTTGATTGGCCGAGCTTCTGAATGGAATTATTGACAGCGGTTTGTGAAATTACTTAAGGTCATTGACATAAAAAATTTGATTTCACAATTTTAAAAAGTACAATCTATAAATAGCGATTCAATAATTTTAAATCACTGTTATAAGGGGTCAAACTTACTAGTTTATGATTTTCATGTACTTTTATTAAGGTCAAGTAATTAATGTATGGAGTTGAAATTTAGTACAATAATTAAACATTCATATGAAATGTAAACAATTATATATTTATCATATGTTAAAGAAAAATCATGTTTAATCTTCTAAGCAGTTTAATAGTGATAAAATTGCATAATTTTAATCATGTATAAATACTGTTCTCTTTATACCCTGATAAATTGATTTTATCTCATTTGTAGTACAATACCGTTATTTAGAATCAATTTGTTTTTTAAACCTAACTTTATACGCTAATTTTATTAATGTGTTTGAATATGTATTTGCAAATATAGATTTGAAACGTTTGTTTCTTTATTCCCACCAATGTTAAATTTCCTGCCAAGATGACTCAAAAATTCTTAGTAATTTTATTGTCGAATGACCTTAAATTATATATTGACTGAATTCAACTATTTGAATATGTAGCAAAATCCGCATAGGTGGGCACGTGGATTTAAACGTCAAGCTCGTTTAGTTGGCGATGGAAATATTGAGACTCTAAATCTGGCCGGGTGTACTTAAGGTGGTTTCCCCTAAATGGTTTCCAACACTCCCTCCACGTAATAGTGGGACATTTCATATACATTCTACCATCCTCATCTCTTTCCATTAGTGTATGCAAATAGCCCACCAATAAAGAAAAAGTGACAAAGTTTATTTGTATCAATGATTATTGATTGGTAGAAATAAAGGTCCATGCCAACTTTATTTTGATAAAATGTGTTGTTGATTAAGTTTTTATCTATATTTTAAAAAATACACTAGCTAAATCTCGGTGATTAAAACAAGTATGTCAATGAATGGCTTTATAATTATACACAAGTTGACGTTTTAAATTTTGTGTTTAACCTTTTTGTAATCTAATAATAGGTTTTCTAATTATTATTTTTTTCTTTGAGAAGGTCTTAGTAAAGGTTGATTTACAATGAGGGAAATACGATTATGAGAAATACTAATTGAACTTTTGTTTTTCTTGCGTTACTTTGTGTAACATAAATTTGAATTTATATTAGAGAGACGTTTGTATGTGGGACTGATAGGTTGTATTTAAAAATAGATCAATTTAAATTATATATGTATTTATTATTTAATAGCACCCAACTTCGACAACCCTTTTTTTTATTAAAATATTAATTACACTTCAAATATGGAATGTCCAATTTAAATTATTTTTTGTGAACTTCGCGTAAATTGTTTGTCGCACAGTGCTACGCAGTTTGAATAGCTAAATAGGTAACCGAGACAAAAAGGTTAGTAGCCCTGCCTGCCTGACTACAACTCGAGAGTCTGGGGTTTGATCCCAACTGAATGACCTACCATAATTTCTTCTTTCTCTCGACACCTCGGAGGGAAGTATTGTGAACGTCAAAAAAAAAATCGAACTCTAGATTTTGATAATATGACGTTTCATGAACCCCCGAAACAAAACAAAAATTTGTTTTCGCAATGTCATCTGTTTATCTGTCTGTACCTCGGCTAGAGTCGAAACTATTTTACTGATTGGGCTAAAACTTGGTGTCTGAGTTTTTTCTAAGGTTCCCCGAGGAATTTTTGGAATTTGACATCCAACCCTAAATCTAAGGGTAGTTTACTGAAGGGCAAAAAGAGAAAAGAACGATTTTCTCAAAATTCAGCCTAACGATTTCGATTAAACTTTATATCTCGACATTGTTTATTATTATTAACAAGATAGCAGTTCTCATTTTCTCATGAGGAAATTTTTCTATCTTCATCATTTCCCCACAACTATTTGAGATACGAAATAGCTTATCATAGTAAAATTGTGGTATGTACTATTAAATAAAAAATCTTTGATTTGAAATGTATTTTTATAAAACCAATAGTTTCTGAGCTATAAGCAAAAATATACACTCAATATATATATATCTAATATATATATATATATATATATATACTTTTTAACACAGGTCTTTGAAAATTAATTTGATTCTCATGCTTTTTTTTTTGACAAAAATGTATCTCTTTTTTCAATTCTGTTCTAAATGTTCTAGTTCCCAATGCCATAGAGTAAGTAAGTAAACGTGTAGGCTATATATTATTTCATTTATGATCTTAGGTGTAGTATTTCTATAACAATGTATAGACCTATTATTTCGTTTCACATATCCTGCGAGTTTTTAGAAAATGTCTATTTTAAGAAAAAAGCGGGAGAAAGTTGGTGCGGTGTGCCGTTCCATTTATTTTTTATTTTTCCTCAAGATGGTCTCCAAACCTCTCTCCAGATGAATGCTGGTATAATTATTTAAAGGTTATCTCCCTCACTATTATTTTATATTAATACATTAAACACTGTTTTCATATACTATTTTGTATACTCGTCTCACTATCCGTATTTAACTACACTAATAGCATGAGGAAGGTATAATTTAGAAAAAATACACCCGTATTTACGTAGAGGGAGAGAGTGTTATTTATAATAAGCAAAAACAACTTCAGTCCACCCGGTCAAGGTTCAAGCCCTGACCTCGCCATCACCGACACACCAGGGTAAACGAGCATAGCATTTAGTCCGCGTGACCACCACGATAGCACCAAGGTTATTAAAGGCTCATTAAAGATGTAAGGATTGGGAGGTAGACTCAGAGGAAATGCACCCACATTGGCACGTAGAGCACAGTGATAGATCAAATAAAGGTACAGGGGAAAAAAAGGAAAAAGGAATATTTTAACTCGAGTTGAATTAGTGGTGCCATCTGTTAGACAATCATTTAACCTTTTTGTGGCACTTAGATTATGGTTAAAAGAGGCCTAGCTCATATTTAATTATATATATATTTAATATATATATATAAAGTATGTACTCGGGTCTATATGGAGTTTGAGATATTAAAGTTGACCTGCAAAATGTGTGTAATGTGACTTCCTCCTTTTTTTTCTTGTATCATTAAAATATAGGAAAATCACTCTCAGTACATTTGATCTATTATTATTATTATTATTATAGTAGTAGTAGTATTAGTATAGTATGTAGTAGTAGTAGTAGTTACGTAGTACCTCCCTCTTACTACCCATTCGGGTTATACGCATTTACTATAATGTGTAATGGTAGGGTGATTGCGAGATGAAATGGAGGACCTACAGTTTAACGTGGAATCCGAACCACGGTAGAACCTTCCTCGTCCCTAATATATTATAGTGATTAGTACATAGGCTTATAAGCCAAACGGGTAGTAAGACGTGGTGTTAAAAATATATAAATGATCGCATCACTTCTGTTAGAAATAATAATCTAACTAATTATGTCCCACACATTCATGCGTGATAGTATATTTCAAGCTCGAAGCGTTGATATATATATATATATAGTTTTTTATCTCACCTCTTTCAAAAGAAATATAATAATTAATAATTATAGCTATGAACAAAATAGTTCCTAGTGCACGCAAGTATACATAGTAAAAAGGATGTCCTACAAAACGTTTACGTGTCAATATAAATATAAGTGATCCGTAATAATTAATTTAATTTACAAAACAGATATTGATGGCATCATAAGTGTTTATAAAGTCCCGAGGCTATGGGAATATTTTATCAAATTATTTTTGGTCGGGCTTGCGAGGCTACCCACCACCACCCCTCTAGCATCTCCTTATAAGCCGGTAGTTACCTTGCGCTAAGCTGTGGGAAGCTGGTTGGACTTCACCGCCAAACTCCCGTGGGTTGCACCGGTCATCGGAACCCGGGTCGCTCGTTCCACTGTTTTGGCTGGGGCCATCCGCTACCATCGGCTCTTTCGAAACTTGCTGTGGTGATTTGACACCACACGCTTTACAAACTTTTACAATCCATCGCCCTCATCACGCGAACTTACACTAATGGGGTAGCTGTAAGGATGGTAGAATTTAGAGGAAATGTACACCCATTTTAGTGGGTGGGGAGTGGGAACCAGATCAGACGAGGCTGGCCCACCGATACGGGTAGTACATTAATTTACTCCGCATTTCACGTTAATGTATATCTTATAAACTTCCTATAAAACACCTTTTTTTCGTCCCTACTACTTAAATTAATATGTTATATAAAACATATGTTTTCTATTTATAAAATGTATGTTATATATATTCTCACTTTCTATCGCTCTCTTACTATATACTGTATAATATACATGTATATGTAAATATATAGATATAGTCTATATATATACAAATCTATATATATATATGTGTGTATATATATATATATATATAGAGAGAGAGAAGAGAGATTTGAAAGCATTTCTTGAAATATATAAAATCGAAATTCTTACACATATATGTGTACATATACATTTGTATACATAGGCGTGTATATATATTGAAACTCTTACATATTTATGAAATATGTAAGTATTTCAATTTTATAAATTTCAAGTAATGCTTTCAAATATCTCTCTCTTTCTATATATATATTTTATATCTATGTACTTACATATACATTTATATTATACAGTATATAGTAAGAGAGCGATAGAAAGCGAGATATTTGGAAGCATTACCTAAAATATATAAAGTTAAAATTCTTACAAATATCTTCAAAACACACACACATATATGTATATAAATGTATATATTGACATATATGTGTGTATATGTATGTATGTATGTATGTATGTGTAAATATATATATATATATATATATATATATATATAGAGAGAGAGAGAGAGAGATTTGTAAGCATTACCTGAAATTGATCAAAGTTTTCCAAGATCTCTGGCCGCCCTAACCATTTGGCTATTCAGACGTGTTCAAGTATTCGAGTAGGCTCCAATCCACCACTTCTTACACTATACAAATAATAT
Organism: Timema podura; assembly: GCA_033556935.1. Classification (NCBI taxonomy): domain Eukaryota; kingdom Metazoa; phylum Arthropoda; class Insecta; order Phasmatodea; family Timematidae; genus Timema; species Timema podura. The sequence continues at coordinate 52,638,636 of JAVRXN010000011.1, read as the reverse complement.
GACTGAAATTGATTAAATACTATTGGGGTCACCTTGTAATTTGGGTTTTAAACTAACTGAATGAAACAAAAGTCGATCATTCGATTTCACCCAAAATAATTATGGTAAGTGCAAAAATAAATGTGAACATTCAAACACATTATAGAGTTGAGTAGCTGGTTACAATTTCTATGTTTGTAGTTATTTGTCCCTTTTGGTTTGAGGCTTTAATGTGCACTTCCTTAACACTTTTTACTGTCGATTTTAAATTATTTTTTTTAAATGCATCAAATTTTTAATCTTCAAAACTTTATTTAAAAATCAAAAATCAAAATGAAAATTTATCAAACTATTTCACATCTCAGCCCACTTCCAAAATTTTACATAGAGTTGTAATATTTAAAATTAATTGAAATGAAGGTCTAACCAAAGAAGCAACCAGAGGTCATCTTGGGTAGTTCCCGATGACGTTTCTCTCACATCTTACCAAATTCAAGCACGGTTATAAACTTTAATTTATACGTTTGTCACTCTCGAATCCATAATATACAATAAATTAATAAATACAAGTTTTTTTTGTTGTTGTATAGACCTTTATTAAGTAAGGCAATAAAGTTATGTTCGTGTTTCTAACATAACTAGGGACAGGTAGTAATTCTCTGAGCCCTGGATGGCCATGACTAATTGAAGTATTTTATATAGGTTAGCTAAATGATGTCAATAAAACAGAAACGAGATTAAGGTCTAAAACAAAAGTGTAAAAATGGAGGAAAGACGTGGTGGTATTAATATATATATTTACTCCCCTTCCAACCAGTTATAAATTATTATTTAACTTTTTAACAGTATGCTTTTTCTCTTCGTACCTTTAGTCTTGATTCCCGTCTGGGCTATTCTCATATTACACTAATGGGAGTAGGGATGAGAAGGTAGAATTTAGAGGAAATGTACTGGTATTTTCATAAACCAAGAGTGATATATATTTAGTAAAAGCCATCTCAATACGCTCTACAGGGGTCCGAACCATGACTTTTCCACACTTGTTAACCAGATATGATATGATTGACGCTTCTGTCCGCATGTTCACCGATGCAGACAGTATGTCTGTAACATCGCTGGCTATCAACGATGTGGACAGCCATTTTTATTTTCCATCTATTTAAGGTATTTAACGCGCACTTTTTGACTCGACTGATTATATCACCACATGAGGAATTCTATGAGCGAGAGTGAAAGAGCCTACCGATTTTGCCAGGAAAGATATTTTCACATACTTTCTATGTATTTTTACATGCCACAATCGACAAGGGACCGATGGCTTTGTTTTCTCCTTCGAAGGAAGTTGTGCCAAGGATTTTTTTTATCGCTTAAGAAAAATCCGTTGACCCCGGTTGGGTTTGAACCCACGTACATCGTGTCCTGAGGCGAGCACTTTACCCCAAGACCACCGAGGTCATCTACAGTCATCCAATAGGAGGAGGGGTGACTCTAAATAAATGAACTAGCATTTGTTCGGAGAAAGGGGAATGAAACATGAAGGTGATGATAACAAAATAGTGCACCTGCTCTGCCTTTCAGGTCCATAGTCCGAGGCAATATAGTTGTGTTGTTTGGACCTTTCAGGTAAACAACAGATAAGGATATGCAACGATTGTGTTTATCTAGCTAGCCCACCATCTATTTACATTTATCTAACAAATTTTAAAGTTTATAAATCTACTCCAATGTACCTTGTGTGCCCAGTTCAGTCGGTATTACGTCTTTCATGTCTAAGGGTGCAGGGCTATATATATTCCCAGATATAGTAAAAAATGTGCCAGTGGTGAAATTGTGCTTTCCTTTTCACAGTGGGGAATTAACGACCGAAGCACTGGATGGTGTGTCTGTTATAGTTGGTTTTTGGGTCATGTTGATACAAGTCGGTTCAAAAAGTGCACTTTAAACACTCATATTTTGTTGGTTTTTTTAAAAGTCGGGTGGTGGGTTCGTTCAACAAATAGGATATTAATTTTAATTGGAAACTGAATTTGTTTTACATTACGTCAAGTTTTACAGTGTGGCTTTAAGAAATAATTATAATATAGCACTTATTCAAATCTATTAAGGATTATTTCTAAGGATTGTTTGATACACATTGTAACTGTTGAGTATATCGAAGCTAATTTACCCAAATAAATAATGGTCGTTTTCAACTATGATTATGAAAGATTTTGCTTGGTTGAAAAGGAAATCTACTTAGCTTTTAGACAAATTAACCTTAAAATAAATTATGCATATTTTTAGAGAGAAGTTGCTCTCGCAGAAAAATTGTACATTCATGCTAATGAAAAAAACTTATCAATACCTCTCCCTATATCCTCTCTACCCTCTCCTCCCTGATATTTTATTTTTTTCATTCATTTAAGATATTCAACGTGCACTTTCTGAACCGATTAAAAAAATGTCAACAATTTTAAAGTCGACATTTTAATACGAAGTGTTGACCCTTGGGGACCGAATATAAATATTTTTTACTTTCTCGCTACCCTACAGGTTATGATCGTAAAAAAAATTGAACTCAAGATTTTGGTGGATGTCGACGTCTCATAACCCCCCTCCCGAACCCTAAAAAGTGTTTTCCCAATGTCATCTGTCTGCCAGTCTGTACCTCGGGCTAGATCCTAAACTATTTTACCGATTAGGCTAAAACTTGGTATCTAGGGTTTTCATAGGTTTTCCCCGAGGAAATTTTGGAATTGGATATCCAACCATAAAATTAAGGGTAGTTTTCTTAAGGGTGGAAAGAGAAAAAATCGATTTTATCAGAATCGGCTTTAACGATTTTGTTTAGATTTCATTTCTAAGCTTTGATCAATATTACAAACCAAATGGCTACCCTCAACTTTTCGTCAAAATTACTTTAATGGTTCCGATCTGATGTGTAAGTTCTAATTTTTAATTTTATCTCCGTAAGTCTTTGAGATATGAAATTACTTGTCACTGCATACATGTGGATCTATTATAATAACATATTTTAATTGAAATATATTTTTATAAAACCAAAAGTTTTCAAGCTATACACAAATATATTTTTCTTTCAACTTTGCCAATACTTTAAGGTAAAGTATTACGACCGTCCAAAAAAATCTATCCTGAGATGTTGATGGATATCGACGTTTCATGACCCCCAAGCCTTAAAATTGGTTTTTGCAATGCCGTCTGTCTGTGTGTCTGTCTAACCTAAAATTAATAGCAATTTACTAGAGGATGACAAGAGAAAAAATCAATTTTCTCAAAATCGGCTATAACAATTCTATTTCTCTCATTTTAGACTCGATAGTCATTAATCACCTATTTTATTGGTCAAAATTTATAAAAGAGAAATTTAATAGCAATGCGATAACAATAAGATGTGCATCCCCTAGTAAAATGAAAATTTTAACTGGAATTCAAAATTTTAATACGAAATTTTGGCCTCGGGGACCCAATATTGATATTTTTTATTGGTCCAAGTATATAAATGAAGACGTTAATTCTTTAAAAATAAAATTATGAAATTTAAAACCCTGAATAAAAAGTTTTACTTATGTCTAGCGCAATTTGCTCTCGGGTTTTCTAGTGTATATTATATGACGAATTTTAAGTAAATATCTACATTTCTAAACAATAGAGCGAGAAAGTTCGTGCGGAGTTCCGTACCATTTATTTTTACTGGCATTGCAAATAAAACGATATTCCCAAGATGGTCATCTTGAAATTTTAATTTTGCCATATTTTCCTTACTATGTTAAAATTAAATCGACCTGCATCCGTGGGCACACGGACTATGATGCAAGTTATATCTGGTATAGTTTATCAGTTAGGGGGAGGTCAGGGCTCATTTCCTGACTGGGTGTGATGAGATTTTTTTTTCCTAAGTGCTTCCACGCAGATTCTGGTATATCTCCTTATATTCTACCTTTCTTATCCCTGGATCACTTGTGTGAAAACACGGGAATGTTTTTATAGAAATTTGTTTGACTTTTACAATTACAAGGGCACCTACATTTGAAGTAAGTTGTTGTTTATTTTAATGCAAGCTTTTAAACACTAAACAAGCCATACTAGGCAAACGTCAAGGTGGTACACCTTCAAGAAAACTCAAATATTTTTTTCCTGGAACTACGTCTCATACAATTCTCAGTTTTTGAAGATAACTTATTTGCTCTTCAAGTTTCAACCAACGTAAACAACTAACTTGCATGCCAGACACTTGGAAAAACCAGTTTTGTGCCAAATATGAACTTGTGATCTTGAGACGGAGGCGAGTGTTTGAGATTCTTTAGAGCAGTGTTTACCAAACTGTGGTACGCGTAGCCCCAGAGGTACGTGATGTACTGAGCTTTTTTAGTCATTAAAAATATTAGCAATAGTAAGTTTGATCAACAAATTATTGCAGATTTTAACGTGATGTCAAGAACCTTTTGTAAGCTCTTCGTTACTCATGAAGATTAAAATTTGGAACGAATGGTCTAAGGCGTCACTCTCATGTTAGACTGGCCTGCTGATGACCGTGAGATCGGGGGTTTGAATCCCGGTTGGGTATACTGAGGGGTTTTTCCTAAATGGTTTTCTACTATGCTTCCACGCAAATGCTGGTATATTACCTCTAAAGTCCTTCCCTCCCCACCCATACCCTATTAGAATAATTATATATACTTATAACCTGAACAGGTAGTAAGACACGGTGATAAAAATAATCGGAACGAACATTTATATTTTAAAAGCGCGTTTATTATTATGTTTGTAAATAACTGGAAGGGATACATTGGTTAAGATATCGCCTTCAAAAGGGTTGCGTACACAACTTTAAAAAGTTTGGGAAGCATTTGTCAAGGAAATCAAATGTTCCTGTTTCGTTTCCCATTTATTTGTGTACAAGCATAGTTAGAATAATTTTTGTAACATTTAAAAGTGTCTAAAATGTTTCTCCCTAACTAAATTTGATTGTAATTTTCCAGAGGATTGTTCGCCAATGTCCTCCGCTGCCGGTCCAGAGAGACGGGTCAACAGTTCGCCGCTAAGTTCTCCAGCAGGGCGCGCTATGGAGAGGACTGTAGTGCCGAGATTTACCACGAGATAGCTCTACTATCGCTGTGCGCCCCTTCACCCAGGATCGTCGGGCTGCACGACGTCTTCGAGACGCCCTCGGAGATAATCATCGTAATGGAGTTGTGAGTATGATATATTTCAGTTAGGTTATCGTTGCGTCCGCCTAATGATCTAAAGGTACGAAGTTATATTCCATGTAAGGTCGAAGATTTATATTTGAGCCATTATTGTTCCCCTTCACATCCTGGGGGGCAAGGGGGGTTCTATCATTTCCAGGGACATTACAAACCTCACACATGCCCCCCGCCCCCTTTTCTACGGCCTTGGTTTTTCCTTTGGTTTTACTACCCCTTTAACTTAATAGGGTTAGTTATTTTTATGATTGTTTTACTCACTTTTCACCATTAAAGGAAACTTTCTACAGTTTTTTTTGTATTACACCTATGTTATATGTATGGTATTGGTTTTAAGGTCAATCCAGCCATGTATCTGCTTTTTTTCTGTTTTATACTCTCCCTCTTGTTATTAGTCTTTGCCTAGCGAGAACTGTTTTTATTTTGTACTTTCTTTAATTATATCCATGGACCTCTTACCCATGAGAGCCCCTGGGGGCTGGTTTGTGAATTGTAAACCTGTTAGTGTAGGTTGCGTCACTATGTATTAATTGTTATTAAAATGACTTTTAAATAAAACATTAAGTTACGAGTGCCAGCACACCAGTAATTAAGTGTAGCCTAATAAATAAATAAATAAATATATATATATAATAATTACTATCTAGGTCCAGTATTGTTATTGGCGACTCAAACCTTTCCAGCCCAATGTTGTTTGTCTTATCATGTGTCTAAGATATGGGCTTGAAGTTTTGGAGTTGAGTAATATAAATACTATATTAGATAGCTTATATGAATGCCTAACATAGAATATTTGAGAGATTACTATCACGTTACCTTCGAACACTTTGTTTGCACATTAAAATTGTATATTTTCCTTAAAGTTCATTAATGATATAACTTGTTTTAATTCACTAACACGTAACAATGATACGAAGATAAAACAAAAGGTGGCGAACACGTTACTTTTTTTTGGGTGGGTGCGAGTTATCAACCGACAAGTGACAAACCGACTACTACTTTTTTAACGCATGACACAGGCTATCCCTTTGCCCCGTTGCCAAGGTAACGTGTTGCTACTAGCTCTGTCTGATGTGGAAAATTATAATTACCTCAGAGATGAGTCGGTATAGAAGGTTGTTCCATTGTTCACGAGACTTGATTTTCCTTAATCGAAGCGAACATTTACATGCGTTTCTTAAATACTCTCTTAATTATTTTTACTCACCCGATTCGGTAGACGCGCAGTCTAAGGGGCTACTCTCGCAGTAGACTAGATTGCCGTTGACGGGGAGATTGAGTTACGAATATCGGTCGGGTGTACTGAGGGTGGTTTTTTCCAAAATGGTTTTCCTCTCTCCTTTCACTCAAACTTGGGTACACTTCATATAAATATAACCTTCCCAATCCCTAAAACTATTATTGTAATTATTACATTAGCATATAACCCGAACGTGTAGCGAGCGGTTCGATAGCTATTCTAGAGACGTTCGCTAGAACGACGTTCCCACCAATTGTTTTTAACAATGAAGTCATGTTCACCATGTTCACCATGTAGTTTGAGAGCAGTCCGTCAGCAGTTCGTAAAATGTAGATGTCATCGAGTGAGGGAGATGATAATAATAACAAACACATCCACACTGCAAGTGCTGTTCGCCACGTGTTCGCTAACAGTTTCTTTGATGTTAACGGTCATGTAGCGAACTTCTACCGAACACGAACTGCTCGCGATATCTAGTACACACCGAGTTCGTCAGTTGATCACTGACAGCTCGCTAAAAGTTCGCGAGTTTGGTGTGTACGGGCCCTTTTTAAATATACGTCATTGACTAAAAGAATTAAACCTAACAAGAATAAAAAAAAAAAGAGCTCTGCTAGCATTCACCTGGGGAAAGTTTGGAAGAATCTACATGGTGTCTACTCAACTTGACTATTGAAATTCCCGACTTTTTCCCTGATTTCCCCTGATCATTTCCTAAAATTCCCGACTAAAAGGTATGTCACATCCTTCTAATTCCCCCACCTCCCCCCTCATTTTTCTATTAATCTTTTTTTAAGAATAATAATAAGTTTTAAAATTTAAATAAACTTATTTTTTAAATTTGTATTAATATTGTTTAATAGGAGTTATAAAATTTATTACACAGCTACAAAAAAACTACAATTTGAATAACATTATTATTTACTGTTTAAATGATTATTATATTTCATATTTTGAGTAAAACCACATTTTCCCAGATTTTTATTGTAATTTACCAAACTCCCGGCTAATTCCCGTTTTCCCTGATTTTCCCGGATGGTAGACAACCTGATTCTACGTGTAGCTCTTATGTCATGTCATGTGTTCTTAAGCTGTCATATTGGATTCAATTTAGAAGCTGCAAGATTAATATAGTCAGTCATCTTTGGCGACTGTTGGCTACTCCACATTTTCTTTGAGGACCTAAAACAGTGTTTCTCAAACTGGGGTACGTGACGTATTACAGAGTTTTATTAATTAATTAAAAACAATTAAAATGGACTAAGCGTACCCTAACAAGGTTGTTTTCTTAGCTCAACTGTGTGAAATTTTATAGTCCGGATGTTTACTCCGTGATAACTGTCAAATTTATAGACGAATTTAAACTAAATTTAGCAGGGATATTCATTTATCCTAGGTCAAAGAAATATATGGATTTTTAAAAAAAATCTGGTTATACGTTTCATAATGGCAGCCACTCAAAAGGTTTTTAAGCAATCAATCTAGTATCTAGGGGATATTTTTGGTAAATTTTTACTTTCTCTCTACACCTCGGAGAGGGATTATTGTGATTGTCAAAAAATTCGAACTCTAGATTTTGATAATTAATGTCAACGTTTCATGACCCCCTGAAACCAAAATGTGGTTTTCGCGATGCCGTCTGTCTGTGCCTCAGGCTAGAGCCGAAACTATTTTACAGATTAGGCTATAACTTGGTATCTGGGATGTTCATAAGGTTTCCCTGAGGGGTTTTTGTAATTAGATGTCCAACCTTAAATTTAAGGGTAACTTACTGAAGAATAAAAAGAGAAAAAAATTGATTTTATCAAAATTCGCTCTAAGATTTTGATTAAATTTTATATATAGACACGGTTTATTATTATAAACAATATGGCAGTTCTCATATTCTCATAAAAATGACTTTTAGTGTACGTTACAAAGGGGAAATTTCCAATTTTCACCATTTCTCCGAAATTATTTGAGATATGAAATATCTTATTGAAAAGTTGTAGTACTATTAAAGATAAATATTTTTTATTTGAAATATATTTTTGTAAAACCAATCATTTCTTAGCTATAATCAAATATTGATTCATAACAATCTATCATTTTATGTTATCTTACTTGTTTTTCACTAAATATTTTAATATATTATATTTATTTTGATCTGTAGCTGACAATCTTATGGTTTCACATAAGATTATTTCAGTGGTGGATCTACGGGGAGGGTTAAGAGGGCTCATTCCCCTTTAAACAAATGTGTAATAATCATCCATATTTTAATGTTTATCACTTCCTATTTTGACTTTTAATTATTGTTTTTATAAAAAAAATCATTTAAACTACTATGTCAACGTCTTGACCACCTCTATGATATAGTGGCCAGAGCCCCTGGCTACAGATACAGAGGTCCTGGGTTCGATCCCCAGCGCTTCCAAATTTTCTATGAACGGTGTCAAACCCAGCCTCGCGAGGACGAATTTGGAACTACTTGAATAAAGAAGTAGCAGCTCCGATTTAGAAAAATGATATTAATGGCTAGAGAGCTTGCTGTGATAGTCACATGATACCCTCCATCCGCAGAAGTTTACACTATTGTCGCCAACAAATGACAACCACTCTGTCGGTATGGCTCGATTGCGAGCTGACGCCATGAAGTGTTTTTTTAGAAAAGAAGTATACCTGTGTTTGCGTGGAAGGAGAATGTAAAAGCATTTAAAGAAAACCACGCTCAGGACAATCGACCAGGATTCGAACCCTGAGCTCCCCGTCACCGGTAGTCCAATATATTGCGAGAATGAGGCCTTAGCCCATTCTGCCACCGAAGCTGGTAATAACTTGACCTAGTAAGGACCTGCTTCAGGGGATGAATTGTCTAAGATGGCGTCACTTTAATGTTTGACTAGACTGCCGATGACAAGAAGATCAATGTTCAAATCCCGATCGGGTGTACTGAAGATTTTTGAGAAAATTAGTTTCTATGCCCCCGCCACGTAAATGCGGCTACAATTCCTCTAAATTCAACCTTCCTCATCCCTATCTCACTAGCGTAAATAATACATATGCGTAGAACACGAATAGGTAGTAAAACGTGGCGCTAAAAAACCTTATGTTCTTCCCACTTAACAAAGGAATGAACAGTTAAAGAAACAAGGTGACCCTCATAGGTTGGTCTAACGAGTGATGACTTGTTTTATGATTGCTTATCCATCAAAGTCAAACGTGACATATGCAAAGTAGATATAGACGTCATCGCCGATGTCAAGGTGTCAGACTTGACCACAGGTGAAAGGAAAATCTTATATATATTAATTGGGAAAAATAAGGGGAGTCTCAGCCGATGAATACCTTATAAAGGGCTTACTTTACCTCCCCCCCCTTTTTGTCCTCTATTTGTGATCAAACAGTTGGCCGTGACTGAGTAGTAATGTGCTTTTTCTGACTTTTGTCAAGGGCGGTAGCTTTGAAGCTTGGGAGTTAGCAGGTGGGTCAATCCGTGTCAAGTGATCCAATATTTTAACACCTTAATACCTTAGTCATCCTCTTAGATATTTTTTTAAATTTGGTTCACCTAATGTATCCCTATAGATAGTGAACAAATCCAGATTTTTAATTTCTTAAGTTCCTTATATGATGGGAAAAAAATTAGGGTGTTTGAAAACAAGGTGCTTAGGAAGATGTTTGGTACAAAAAGGGATGAGGATACTAGGAAGTGGAGGATGATGAGTTACATATCCTGTAGTCATCACAAAACATTGTTAGGATTATAAAGTCTCGCAGGTGACTGTGGACATGCAGCGCGAATAGGAGAATCTAGAACAGTGTTCAGGGTATTGACTTGCAGACCCAGTGGGAGGATAACATTTGAATGTACCTAAAAGAGATAGGATGTAATGAGGTGGACTGGTTGGAACCAGCTCAAGATAGGGATAGGTGACGTACTTCTGAAAGTGCGGCAATGAACTTTCGAGTTCCTAGTGCCATATAATAAGTGAGTAGTTTTTAAGTTACGGCCCTCTGAAACCTAAAAAAAATCACAATTCTCTGCTGACATGCAATTACAAAATAAATAATTACTCAAACTAAAATGAGATAGAAAATGGGAAAAAAAGTTTTATAGATTATTGTATAAGCTTTTCGTGTGCTACTTAACATCACTAGCTTTGGACAGCTTTTAATTTTTAGGGTAATGCCATAACATGTTTAACCTTGAATTTCTCAAAAAATCTATTTTTTTTAATTCCCTTCCCTCCCCTCCCAAAAAAATCTCAAATTAACTTAAATATTACTTATTTAGCATTATTTGTGGAAAGTTTCATCATGAGATAACAGTGATTTTTTTAATTGGATCACTTGATACGGAATGACCCATGCCTATTCTAGCAGATGAAAATTTATCGGTTGTTTGTTACTCGAATTTCAAATTGAAGGATATTTCTAATATCACAGCCGGTCTTTTTATCTGAGTGATCAGGAAGGCTGACATTAGGTCTAAGGGAAATTATTGATAGATGTATAGACTGAGCTGTAGCCATTCAAAAATGACTTACCCACTTCGGTGGCCGCATAGTCTAAGGCGTCACTCTCGCGTAGACTAGACTCCCAGTGACGAGGAGATCGGGGTTTCCCCTAAATAGTTTCCCACTCTAACTCCAGGCAAATTCGAATACACTTCCTCTAAATTTAAACTTCCTCGTCCCTAACACAGCGTAATTGGCGTGAATATAGCCCAAGCGTGTAGTAAGACGCGGCGCTAAAAAAAAACAACATATCTATCCTTCGTAAAGACTATTACTAAAGGTTTCTACAAAGTTTAGAAATCAATTAAGGAGACTATTGACACTGTACACTTTTTTCTTCTTTTTTTCCCACAAGTTTTCGAAATAAATTTTATTATTTGTTTATGCTCTCTTGATTAGCCAACTTTTTTCAAAATAAGCATTTATGGTAATTTCTATTTACATTTTATGGTTATAGATACATTTTTAATACGTTTATTGGCACTTAATGAGGTTCTATAATACACAATTTAAAATTCAGTAACTGTGGTAGTATTTTTAATATTCTATAGAAATTAAGATGTTATAAAAGGCCCTCAGCAATGATAATATTAGAAATAAGTCATGAAGTATTATCAGAATAAGAATAGTTTATTAAAATTGTACCTGTGACATGTTCTTCCCCCATTTGACTAATCATCCATAGGCTTTGTTCTACATACCTCACATGAAAGTTTATTTTCGTTGATACCTAGCCCATTGGTGTTTTCTGAGTGATGAGAACAATATTCACAGATATATTTTAAAGTAACTGTACCCTGATGTTAGTAGGAGGCCCGTTCTGGAAGGCCTTATTTCGTACCTGAATCCTATTGTATAGTGGAATTTTGTAGGAAAGAAGGCATTCCAAAACGGAATCTCTACCAAAAAAAGGATATACCTCTGCTTACACTGGCAACACTACACAAGACGCCATTGATTATTTCAAACCTTGTTTGAGGCCAAAATAATTTAAAGATTTGGGTCTTTAATGTAAGTCAACTATCCTAGATTCATTTATTTTTTTAGTTATAACTACTAGCACTTAGGCTATTAACACCTTAACTTAAGAGGTATAGCGGAAGAAAGTAGTTTATAGGAAGTGCATCCTCATTAGTGTGGAGCGTAGAAAGGAAAACCACCCTTAATGCAACCGGTTGAGTTTCAAATCTCAACTCCCCATCACCGTCAACTATATATTGCGAAACTGACAACTTAAACTGTAGGACCATCGGTGCGGGAATTTAGTTATTAGTCAAGTGCAGTCCTATTTTAGGGATAACCTTATCTGACAGCTACTTTTATGTATTCATATGTCAAGTAATGTCACCTGCAGCTGTCATTTTTGATAAATAATATCATTAGCTACTAAATAACACTAATAAAATTATATTAAAATTATATCAAGGTTGGTCGCAAAATAATATGTTTGTATTTTCCGAAAGGCCTTACTATAAAAATAAGACTCTATAAGAATTATAAGTTGTAATATTATCTTTTTGACCCATATTTGTTTAATCCAAAGCACTTAAAATTCATTGCTGGACAAATTTTATGTATTGAGCTCTACGGTATCTTTCAAATCGCATTTTTAGATTCTCATCGAAATGGTGTATATTATATAATTATGTGTAAGACTGATCTTAAAACATTAATTTGCTGTCTCGGAAGCTAGTTAGTTTGTTAAATAAACAAATAAGACACTTTCGTTTTTTGTTTTATAATTTATTTTTTTATTAGCACCACATCTTACTACCCGTTACGCTAATGGGTTAGGAATTGGGAAGATTGAATTTAGAGGAAGGGAACCTGAATTTGCGTGGAGGGAGAGTGGAAAACACTTTAGGGAAAACCACCCCCAGTTCACCCAACCGAGATTCGAACCTCGAACTTCCCGTCCTCGGCAGTCTAGCTCAACTAGCGCGTTAGCTAACTACGCCACCGAGGTGGATTGACTCTTTGTTTCCACGTCTGGTTGTGACATTCATAAATAATGATACCCCCTCGAGAATATCCTTCGTCGTGAGGTAGGAGCAGCCTAACCTTAACTTTAAACCGCAGCACGGCAGCACCAACCAATCAGTAATCGACGATGAACTTGACTATTGTAATTTATGTCTTGTTAATTTGTAATTTCTCTTTGTTGGGATTTAATAGCGTGTTGATTCAACAGCTCTCATTTCAGATAGGATTAAATTAACAGAACAGGTAGACAATCAATAATGGCGTATATATTATTAGTAAAGACTGTTATTAAAAGTATTTACAAAGAATAATTATAGCACCGCGTCTTACTATCCATACGGGTTACACGCTTAAGTACTAATTACGCTAGTAGACTAGGAATTGTGAAGGTAGAATTTAGAGGAAGTGAACCCCCATTTGTGTGGAGGGAGGGTGGAAAACCATTTAGGGAAACCCCCCCCCCCCCCCAGTTCACCCGATCAATATTCGAACCTTAATCTTCCCTTCCTCAGCAGTCTAGCTCAACACGAAATTAGCGCATTGGCTAACTACGCCACCGAGGCGGGTTGTATAGAATAAAAAGCCATTAATGAAACTATTGATATTGTACACTATTTTTTACAAGTCTTTGGACTAATTTACCATCGGTTGTTGTTAAAGATGTTCAAGCTGTTCCAAATTAGTGTGCGAAAATAAAGTGCCTATGAAAGTATTTGCTCCAAAAAGGGATAACGATAATTATGAATGGAAGAGGTTACATAATGATGAGTCGTATACTCTGTACTCATCACAAGACAGTGTTAGGATAATCAAGTCTAGTAGATTACGGTAAACAGGACATGCAACGCAAATGGAAGACTCTAGAACCGTGTTCACGGTATGGACTGTCAAAACCGATGGGAAACGTTGGCAAAACCTAAACGCATATGGGAGGATATTATTAGAATGGACCTGAAAGAGATAGGGTGTAATGAGGTGGACTGTAGCTCAAGATAGGGATTGATGGCTTACTTCTGTAAGTGCTTCGATGAACAAGTTCCTAATGCGACAGAGTAAGTAAGTTGAAAAACTAGCTGTACTCTCTTGGTCAACAAACTTTTGTTTTAAAATAAACATCGTTGGAGACCTTTCTTAGAAAAATATTGCTATGTATACATTTTTAACATTTACTGAGGCTTGAATTGAAGTTTTACTAATCACTGAAACTTCAACAAAACTGGTTTTTTTAAATATAGCAATGAGAATATTAAAAAAGGCCCGCAGAAATGTTAATAAAATAACAAAAGTTTGTTAGTAAAGTGAGTATATTTTCTTTCTACAAAAAATTAAATGTAAAATAAAATATTCAAAACTAGCTTAAAGCTCCTTAATTATTAATTTTTTGCACCGCACTTTACTATCCATCTGGACTAACCGCATAATTACACCAATGGATTAGGTATAAATAAGCAAGAATTGATATTAAATGTACTCACAAATGAGTGGAGGAGAATGGAGAAAGCATTAAGGAAACGCACTCTCAGTAGGCCTAAGCCCAGCCGGGATTCGAGCCCTGACCTCCCCATCCCTAGCATCCACGCTTTACATTTAAACCACGTACTCACCGGCGCGGGTGTTTGCACATACCGTACATTACTACGAGCATGCATGGTTTTTTTGTCTGGAAAACTTTATAAAAGAATTACAAAGTATTTCAACCTTGGCCCAGCTGAGATCCAAACTCCGACATCTTCCATCACTAGGGTTATGGTATCGAAATAAAAGTATTGATAACATTAAGTATCGGTATCGAAATTTTAATCTGGATTTTTTATCAAGTAATATTCTCAACTTTTGCATAGTAATAATAATAATGATAATAATAATATTTTCATATTTATTTAAACACTAAAAATTATAATGATTTAACTATATGATAGTATATTTAGGTCTATCGCTTATAATATATTATGTGTTGTAACTTGGAAGGTATAACAGATAGAATTGTATAATGGATACTATAAAAGGTTTTACCATACCAGCTTTCAAAATGTTTATGAAAATGTATCTGATGGAAAGTTATTTAATAGCTAAATATGATTAGTAATATATTTTTTCAATTTATTTTGTACCCTTTTTTAACCATAGTAAACCATTAATCCAAGCTGAGTGAAGATAACGAACAAGTTGTTTCTTTCGATACCGATCCGATACCGGAGTGTGATTATTTATATCAATAAAATTATCGAGTAAAAGAATACTAGTATCGAAAGGAAACTATCGATATTAGTAAAGTATCGATACTTTATTCACATCCCTATCCATCACCAGTAAACCAGACTAGATTAGCCTAACGCCATGATCCAACTTGCCCATCGATGTAGACCAGACGAACCTCCTCACCGGTTAGCAATCAATTGGTCCTCCAAAGCTAGTGTAATTTTACCAGTGGAATGTTGTGTAGTGTTGCCACGGAATGAAAACCAAGTTTAATTTTGTAACTGTGATATGTCCTTTCTCATCCACTTAATCCTCATTTTACCAACCATACCGGCAGACTCTTCTAACATACCTCACATTGGCTTATGTATTTACCTTAATACCTGGTCAATGAGGGCAGTATTCATGAACGAGATTCGAACATCAACCAGAACTGCTTGTTGTCTATTTATTTGAGGTATTTAAGGCTGTTACATGGGAGGACGTTTTATGCGTTTGGAAATCCCGCATTTTGAAGAAGTGGTTTCATGTTTTTAAATATGGTTTTCACTAACCTGGAGGCGAGATCTATCAACAGGTCCCTATCTCACTATAAAGTTTAAATTTTTTATAAATAATTCAACTGCGCTCTATGCCAATATTTGTACTTCTGAGATTAAAGTAAAACGATAGAGACCTAGAACTAGAAATCCTCTATAAAATAAAGTCATTTTTTGATAGGGTCACAACAGAAAATTTGAAGCAAATGCAGGATTGTTTTTTAAAGTTATATATTGGCTACCAGACTTTTTTTTAAAACTTTAAACTCTTTAACTGGTCAACACTTAAGCCTAAATGTTGTTGAAAACCATTTTAAGAAATATCAAACTACTTCGTAAATAATCCAGAATTTCAAAACCGTTGCTACGCTTTCAGTGCTCCCCATGTAACACCCTTAACGTGTAATTTCTGAGCCGATTGATTATATCAGTACACAAGAATTTCTATAAGCGAGATCGAAAGGGCTTATCAATTTTGCTGAAAAAGGTATTTTCACACACCTTCCAGGGTTATTTTACATACCACAATTTACATGGGACCAACGGAAGTTGTGCTACGATTTGTTATCGCTCAAGAAAAATCCGTTGACCCCGGCTGGGTTTGAACAATGAACATCGGGTCCTGATGTGGCACCTTGCACCAAGACCACCGCGTTTACAGCTGCTTTTATTTCGTATGGCGGAAATTGTTTTAAACCCGGGACTAGACTATAAATACTACCCTCAGTATTTAATGGTATTAAAACTCACATGTACAATTTCAAATTAACTCAACCCTGGCAATACTCCATGCCACGCCACTGGATTCCCCCTTAGTGTATCATCGGGCACGCAGATGTGTGGCGCCTGCCTGCGATTGCTGTTCACCCTTTTCTTCCTGATCGTCCAATTACAAGTTAATCACGTCCCCTGGAGGCAATGATGACGTCACCTCACTACTGTCTGCTTCCTATTCCAAATGTACGTGACGATTACGTTCCAATGAAAGGAGTGACTTTGAGTTATTTTTAGTGAGTAGATTTAATTATGTGGAAGTCGGAACTGGTCGCTTAGATCCTGACTCAGGAGTGTACTTGTCTGTAAGGGGGGAGGGAGGGAATAATTATTATTAGATGTTCTGTCTCACGACAGGTCCATTTCTTTTGTTAGTGAACTTTACCACTAATGCACCCTGACCTGACTTCTGCCTCCTCCTTGAGCTTTCGGAATTTTCATCTTTCTTTCAAGTCATCTAATATTTAAAGGATTAAATGTCAAAAAAAGGTAAAAAGGTTAAAATCACAAAAGTTAATAAAATAAAAAGGGCTAAAAGTAGCAAAGAGGTAAAATGGGTAAAAAGAAAACAGGGTATAAAGCTCAAAAATAAATCTAATCAAAATTTAAAGTTCCCACTTTCAGGTGCATATATTCTTGCACATGCGAATACTATAAACCAGATTGCACAGCTGTATGAAATGTAGTAATGCTACTAAATCTAGCTCGTGCTTTAATATTTCTTCGTTTTACGGCTTTTAATTAATTTAGAAAAATACAGTCAAAATTTTACAATTCCAGCTTCGATATGCTTATGTTCGTGGCTACTCATTTTTATATTTCAGCTTTCTGTATTGGTAGATATCACGCAACGTTCATGACATGCAGACCGAGGACATAAACTGGCGGTCTAAGTCACTGACAATAGTAGTGGACCTGTCGCAGGACAGAACAATAATAATAATAATAATAATAGTCCTTTTTACCCTTCTGAATTACCCTATGTATTCTCTTTTTTTTTAATATTATATTTACTTTTGAGCCCTTTTGCCCTTTTTAGCACTTTCTAGCCTACACATTTTAACCCTTTTACTTGCTCTACCTTAAAATATCCCTCCCGAACAACGCCGGATGTTTCAGCTTGTAAGAATTACTGCAGTATGAAGATATTCCCCTTAAAACAGGCGGCGCCCCTTAAGTCTGTTTATAATCATGCTCTGCTACAATAGGATTTTGGTATGATGAGCCTTCTCAAAGGCCCTTTTTTCCTACTAGAATCATGTTTTGAAAGACCTTTTACTTTACCAGAAACTTATTATATGACCTAATGTTCAGTGAGTTCCCTGTTGAATACCTTAGTATCATAATACTATCTCTGACGGTGGAACTTTCATCCCTCCACAGCGCGCCAGGAGGAGATCTGCAGACCATCATCGACGACAACCTCGTGCCGTTCGAGTCGGACGTGCTCAAGTTTGTGCGTCAACTGGTCGAGGGTCTCGTGTACCTGCACGAGAGGAAGATCGCCCACCTCGACATCAAGGTATGTGCGATGTAGTAACGTTACAAGGCTGTCACCACAAAGGGTGGCGACTGGCTGATGTAAGTATTGTTATATCCTGCTTTTGGTAGGAAGTCCGTTAAAAAGGCCTTATTTCCGTATAGAAAGCAAGTAGTCAAACCAGAGCTGATAGCAAAAATTAAACAATTATTTTTAATTAACTAAAACAGGAACCCTAAAATAAATTGCCTGGGAACCAAAACTGAATCGATTTAAATTCGGGTTCATAAGGGTTCTTATCGGTTCTTAAACTATTTTTATGATTTATTTTATACCTTCTTTTTTTTTAACTTTAATTTTTTTTTTTTCAATTATATTACTTTTCAATTTATATTACTTTTCTCAGGGCCTTTTTTTTCGTAGAATTCGGGTGTATTCCTGTGTAGACTTTTTTTTTATATAGATAGCTTTTAAATTGTTTTGCATTATTTTTTAATTTATTTTTCTATTTTTGAATTTTATAATGTTAGTACAGTTATTAAATAGAACAATTAAAATACTCGGAACCAAAACCGGAACCTAATTAAGAACCTAAAAATAACTTGGACTTTTATTTTTTTACAAAACCAGAACCAGAACCGATAAATATTTCAGTTCAACTCTCTGATAGAAGTATTTTTGTGGGATAAAAGACCTTCTATAACGGACTTATTGTTGGGTAACTATTTTTACTCTCTCGATTGATAAAATTTTGTTCCAAAATAAATATTGTTGAGGAATTTACTTAACTAACATTTTAATTGAATAAAAATTAATTAAAACTATTTTTCAATCAAGCGAAAAAATTATAATCTTGATACGGGAATTGAACACGGAATCGTGTACAAACAAGTTGTCCTTTTTTCAGTATTTCAATTTGGTTCAACTATCAGGACTAATCTTGTGGACGATCATCACGTATCAGTTTGTTGAACACATAAATTAAAATTTAAACATATTTATAGAAGTTTATATTGAGGTGTTAATAACAATAGTAATAATAATAATAATAATAATAATAATAATAATAATAATAATAATAATAATAATAATAAAAACGTCAGTCAAAATTCAAATATGTTTTATATATCAATGAAAGTATCAAAGAAGGTCCCTAACAATGTTTCCGAACATAAAAAGAAGTAAAATGTGAAAAATAATTCTAAATCGGATGAACACGCTTTTAAGAAAACAGATAATCCAAAATCATCTTGACCCACAACTTTTTTAAAAGTTTATTTACACAACAAAAACGAGATCCTAATATAGATATTGTTTACTACATACTAATCAGGATTGAAAGCGGAAATAAATGTAGACTAGGGTTTGTTGATGTTACCTTATTCAGAGAAATTATGGCACTAGTCACAACCACAACCTGTATTTCTCGACCTTGGCGAGATAAAACCTAACAAATGACAGAAATAACATTTCTAAGTATCAAGTGAATTAAATAAATGGTTAGTAATGGGATTATTGTGTGCACCTTGAGACTTAAAAAAAAAATTCAACATGTAACTTTGTTTTAAATAGTTACAAGATTGGGCGGTAATTTATTGGAAACTGAGGGGGGAAAGGACAGAGACATACCTACTTCGGTGGCCGCATGACCTAAGGCGTCACTCTCGCAGTAGACTAGACTACCGATGACAGGGAAATTAGGGTTCAATTGCGGTCGGGTGTACTGAGATTTTTTCCCTAAATGGCTTTCCACTCTCCCTACAGGAAACTGTGAGTACACTTAATCTAAACTCCAACTTTATCATCCCTAACACATTAGAGTAATTAGTACTGTACATATGCTAATAACCCAAACGGGTATTGAGATGCGCTGCAAAATAAACTAGATTTTTGGAGTAGGCGGACCAGTTTTTGAGTTCAGATTGGTTTTAAGGAACAGGCTAGTTTTTTGGGGGAGACTATATTTTTGGAATCGAACCAGTTTCGGGGGTTAGTCTATTTTTGGGGGAAAGACTAGTTTTGAGGGGAATACTAGATTTTTGGATGCATAGTAATTGGTTATTTATATCAAAAGAAGTAAAAAATTACAACGGAGAAGCTTTTGGGATAGTGTTACTATTAAGAAAAAATGCGACATGTCTTACTTACCATTCGGGTCATCCGTATGCTTACACTAATGTGGCCGTGATGATAAAAATATAATTAGTAATAAAATTTACCAGTATTTACATGGAGGAAGATTAGAAAACTGTTTAGGAATAATACACCTCAGTACGCCTGGCTCAGATTAGAACACCGACGTCCCCGTCACTGGCAAACCAGACTATACGAACCTGACAACCTTGTCCGCGTGCCCACCGGCGTTGGGGGTCCGGTGTGTATTGTATTTTGTAAAATGGTTCCTAAGCGGCGCCTGTCCTGTGAACACGGATATATCTCAACCAGGGCCATAAAGAAAAACTTAATTTATGGTAAAAGGATGCACGAGTTAACAAGGCGCCCGTGGATCCCGCCGACCGGTCGGACAGATCGTGTTCATGGGAGATCTTCATTCTCCTATCGGACACACGACCTACATATAAATGGAGTTTTAGTGGCCCTTGCCAAAAATGGTGTACCATAAATTATTACGGGCAGCGTTAGGAAAGCAGTTAGCACGCCTGGCCCTGATCCAGAAGGCCAGGATTCAATACTGACCATCTACGCTTGGGGTGATCTTCTTCTCCCACCCAGCCCTCTTTTCCAAACGAATTCTCTTTGGTAGTCCTGGGGCCTCAGATCCCAAGATTCGTGGGTTCAAACCCAGCCAAGGTTGACATTTCTTGAGTGATAATAATTCCGTAGCACAACTTTCTTGGGAGGAGAAGTACAGCCGTCGGTCCCATGTCGATTGTGGTATATAAAATAACTCTGGAAGATATGTGAAAGTACTCTTCCGGCATAATCGATAGTCTCTTTCTCGCTCGATAGTAGAATTTCAGTGCGGAAGGCAGCGGCAAGCCACTGCACTTTCTTAAATCCCCTAATACATGTGATTTCTACCAGATGGTGTGGGCAGCACTAACCAGCCTAAGGGTTGAGTGCATGCCCAGCTACAGATGGGTTGAAAACCCTTCCTCCTCATCATCAATACCTACAATCGGGCATGGGTGAAGTATCCTGGCAGGACGGAATTTAAGAAATATAAAAGTTTTTTTTGCAGTCAACATTAATATTATTTTACTATATTACTAGCGGACCCGACAGACGTTGTCCTGCCCGAACGTTGGCTTTTCATTTGGGTGGTATAATTGATCTCGATAGTAAAAGAAAATACTATGTGATCATCACAATTACAAATTCACAATGAACTCCAATTAATGAGTAACACAAATATTACAAATTCAGTGTTTGTCAAGACAACATACAAAATAAAACATCTTTTCATTTTTGGCATTTCGCCCACAACTCCACAAATATCAGCTGTATCGAAAAACAAACATAACTATGAATTATTCTCAGAAGTTCAATTTATCATAAAATTTTCAGAAGGTTTTAACGGTCAATTATTAATATTATATTAATTATTATAAATATTGGTGGGGGGTGGGGTGGGGGTGGGGGGGTGGGAGTGTGAAATTTTGTGGTTACATGTTCTGATATGCAAAAAATCTTTAAAAGAAAAATCCCCTCCTCAAAAAAATTCCCTAAAAGATAAAAAAAAATTCCTAGAACCCGATTGCAGCGCCACCTACCGGGTCCAATTGTGAGTCTAAACCATCCACGGACCCACTCAAACTCACACAAAAAATTTCATCAAAATCGGTCCAGTCGTTTAGGAGGAGTTCAGTGACATACACACGTACAGAAGAATTATATATATTAAGATTAGTACTATTTTCTTATAACTCTCAAAAATGTCCCTGTCTTTCTAAATCAAACTGTACTAATAGTATTGTCTAAATTAATATTTAAATTACCCGCACCCATGGACACGTGGACAAATTCACCAGTCTCGTCGTGTCTGGTTTCTGTAAACGAAGAGTTGGGTGTTCGAATCCTGTCTTTGTTTACTGAAGTGTTTTTTTTACCTCAATCTTTTCCCAAACTACCTCCACGCAAATTCGGGTAAGCTTTCTCTAAATTACACCTTTCTTACTTCAATGGTGTAAATATGTGGATAGTCTGGAAGAGAAGAAATATGTGTGTCAAAAAAGATAATTTATTTCAAACAAAATAAATAAATAATATTTTATTAATAATACTCTTTAAACAGCTTCTAAACGTTCAATAAACATTTCCTCATTATTAACAGAAAAACTAATTTCACTTTTAACTCTTTTTTTTAAATGATATAAGAGAAGCATTTAAAAAAACCTATACAAGTATTTTTGATTAATATTTTTATATTTAAAACCAGAGAAAATATCTTACTAACTAGTAAAATCAAGCATTTCTAAAATATTATTATCGCCTGTCAAAACTAAGCAAAAGAACAAATATAATGGGCTCAAACAAATCGATTTAACACCTAATACCACAAAAATATGCTATCAAAGTAAAAGTGAAATTAATTTTACAATTTGAAAAAAAAAAAAATGAACGGAAGAGTTTGCACCCTATAAATTATGAGGAGACTAATAGAGTCCGGCTTATCCAAGTCTCCCACCCACAACCCTTAAGATGAAGATTATGACACAGTAAGTAAAGTCACAGTATAGACGAGGAAAAGACATACTCTGTTTGCCGTGTTAGATTTCTCTATCTTATCATAAACTCAGGTGTCGAAGGAGACTGAATTCAGTGCCGTAAATGAAAATCGTGGATGCGTGAAGATTGTGTTGGTGTCTTTTGAAAGACATAATTCAACTATATAAAATGAATATAAACATTATATTTGCATATACAAATCTTGTTAGAAATATTTATAGTTATTTTAAAATAATAAAATAGCAACATGATTCAAATAGCCCTACGTTTTTAACAAAACGCCAGTCACAATTCATAGTAGATTTTGTCAAATATATTCTATTTTTTTAAATAAGATTAATGGTATTGAATATAATTCATAGGATATGATTAAACTTATAAATATTACCATTTTATATGTTGATTAAAAAAATTGACCGTTTTAAGGGCTAAGATCATCATTATGCTTTTCTTAGCACGGAATTTTACTACCCTTTTTGTTTACACGCTTATATGCTAATTACGTTAATGGATTTAATAATAAGAATGTTATATGTAAGAGAAAGTGGACCGCATTTGCATGGCGTAAGAGTAGACAATTATGTTGGGAAAATTACCCTCAGTACACCCAACCGAGATTCGAACCTCGATCTTCACGTTATCGGCAGTCTAGTCTACTACGAGAGTATGCCTTAGACCTTGCGGTCACAGAAGTGGGTTTCACTATGGTTGAAATGACCCAAATAACCCCACCCTACCATAATATTTAGAAGAATTAACGCGACCTAACCCGAACATTTTTTTATTGTTCTTTTAATTAGAGTATGTTTGACATACGACCTGCACGCCTATAATAAATTCTACTTCTCATTGTTTGCTTTTTGAGTAACATAAAAAAGCAATTTAATTAACATTTTGTGGAAAGATTCTTTTACAAACAACGAACATACTTGTATACACATTTTCGCATAATAATAAACAGAGGCTCGTATGTGAGTGCTTCAAAAAAGTATCCAATTTCCAGACACATTTTTATGAATGGAACTGTATGCTCAAAAAAAAAAATCATCTCTAAAAATGCTGACTACAATGGCGGCTACAATGTTAAAATTAAACTCCATTTACATATTCTATAGTATTTCTAAATCCTTTATGAGCAAAGTCCGTAGTCTGTAAGAAGAGATCGGATCCACAGTAACAGAATGTTCTATACAGTATACCGATCCATAAGGTCAGTAGTCCATAACACTCCGGATAATTTGGACCAACTTCTACTTTATTTAAGACTGTCATTACGGATGGCTATGGAGAACCAATCAAAGAAAGTCCAATAAATGAGTATATATATTTTTTGTCACCTCATTTTACTACCCGTTCGGGTCATACTTACATGTACTCATTACGCTATTTATTTTAGGGATTAGGAAGGTTATATTTAGAGGAAGTGTACCCGCATTTACGTGGATAGCAATTGGAAAACCATTTTAGAAAAATCACCCTCAGTACAACCTACCGAGATTTGAGCCTCGAACTTTCCGTCATCGGCGGTCTAGTCTACTGCTAAAGTATCGCTTTATTCCATGCGGTAGGTGACCTGGCGGTCTAGGGGTAAGGTGTCGGACTTCTGTGTTGGGGGTCCGGGATTCAATCCTCGATCCCGGTACAGATTTATCTGATTGCCAAACCCTTCCTTCACCTCTGACAAGACGTGTATTAATCATAACTTGTGAATGTGAGCAATTCCAGGCCTCCACCATGGTTCGGATTCCACGCTAAACTGTAGGTCCTCCATTTCATCTCACAATCACCCTACCATTACACATTAGCGTAAGTGCGTATAGCCCGAACGGGTAGTAAAACGGGGTGCTAATAATAATAATAATAATAATAATAATAATAATAATAATAATAATAATAATAATAATAATAATAATAATAATAATCCATGCTGCCACCGAAGAGGGTGCATATAAATTAATCACACTAATGTGATATGGATTAAAAGGGTTGAATTTTGAAGAGGGAGAGTGAGAAAATGAAAAAAAACTCTCTGAGTGCACCCAGATTGACGCCTCAGAGACCTTTCAACCAGCCAAGAGGGTAAATAAACATTGATATGCTGACCGAAATCATGAGCGATAGTCAAAGAAACGGCGGTCATTTTATAAACGTATAGTAATATTATTTATCTACCTTTAATAGCAGTTCATACCCGCTTCAGTGGCCAAATGGTCTTAGTCGTCACTCTAGTGTTAGGCTATCCTGATTAAGACAGAAAGATCGGGGTTCGAATCCCGGTCGGTTCTACTGAGGCTGGTTTTTCCTAAATTATTTCTCTCTCTCCTTCCACAAAAATGCTAGCTCCTATGCAATTTGTTGTACACACATGTTTGACAGCTTTGCTATCCCGGAGCTGTACGCCGAAACCTTGGACACAATTTAATGGCATTAACGTAATTTTCCAGATGTAAGAGTACAGGGATGTTGTATTACTTTTGGCTCAAACAAGCTATATGTGCAGTTTGAATTTGAATTTCCGGACAACAGTATGTACTGTACTGTGCATGCATCCACATGGATACTTACAACAACAATAAATTGAGGGTAATAATTTAAGTTCTAATTAAACCCCTTAAGGACCGGCTACACGGAGTCGCACCGCACCGCATTTTCTAACAATTTTTATATTCTATATAGACTGAGTTCTATTACAAATTAAGTTAGCTATTAATTACGAAGAATACAGTTTTAAGTTAGCTAATAATTAAGAAGAAGAATGTTTGTTGTTCAATAAGTTGTTGTAAATAATATTATTTATCTTGTACGTAGTGTTGGAAACAATGACTACAGCGTCACACGTGCAACGGCTGTAAAAGAAATGCCTAGTCTTACCATGAAAACAAAGTTCGGAAGCTCCCGAACATTTATTTCCGGTGGTAGTTGGCTACACGGAACCGCACCGCACCGCATTTTTCCCGGTAGAATGCTATCCATGTTTTTAAATGCAAGTGACTACACGAGTCCGCCCCACACCGCAAAAGTGCGGAGCAATGCTCTCTCGACGATTCGTCCGCGCAAGTGCGGTGTGGTGCGGTGCGGACTCATGTAGCCACTTGCATTTAAAAACATGGATTGTATTCCACCGGAAAAATGCTGTGCGGTGCGGTGCGGTGCGGTTCCGTGTAGCCGGAGTTATTATTCTCCTATTCCCCAAGCCTTTCGCGGCTTAGAAGCGAAACTTGACGTTGTACAGATTAAAATCATGGACACTATGAAACCAGTGTACCAACCTTACTCGGCTTAAAACCAATTATTATTGTTTATTATTAAATGCCATTGACAAGTGAGTTGTTGAGTATCATTATGCTGGACTTAAAGAGAGACACATTTATTTATTTTGAGAAAGACAGGTTGGGTATGGCGAATTTTAAGGAATGTGCCAGCAATGGAACTCACCCGCAGAACGAATCAAAAACCTATTTCGTGGGGCTACGTATCCCCCCCCCCCCCCCAGTGCATCCAACCAGAATTCAAACTTGAATCACCCACTTCGGTGGTCACGTGGTCTGAGGCGTCACTCTAACAGTAGACTAGACTACCGATGACGGGGAGATTAGCCTTCGAATCTCGGCCGGGTGTACAAAGGGTAGATCTACTAAATGGTTTTCACTTCGGTATTCCACGCAAATGCTGGTACATTTTCTCTAAAATTTTACCTTCCCAAGTATTAGCCATTAACATAATTAATACATGTGTACATGCCGAACGGATACTAAGTGCTACTTTATTGTATAGGTTTTATCTATCAAAAGTGACATTAGTAGATCACATGACTGGACGTATGAATATGTGAAGGTAAATCTAGGCACATTTCTAGGTGTCAGGTAAGGTTCTTCTTATGATAATCGGACTGTAGTTTTAGTCACTATAACACGTATCCATAAGAACGTGTTAGAGAAACGGTAATAGCTTCTAAGAGGAACACTTAAATGCCACAACCATTTTGTTTGTTTTTTCTTTTATATATTGAGAAATTTATAATTACTTAAGATTAAATTAAATCGTCACTAGGCTTTGGCGCCAGCTACGTCTCACAACGAAACCAAAACACACACACACAAGGAAACGGTCGTTACAAAAATGGTACATTTGGGACACCGCGTTTGAGGTTATGTGACGTCACCGCACGAACAAGAGACGGGGGTCGTTATCACGTGATTAGGCACGTTTAAAGGACTGTAACAAAGGGATCAACCAAGACTTGACCGTCGCCTTTTCAAGAACAACTATAATTGGGTATATCATATTTAGAAGCTACTTTGTATTCGTGGGTAAAAGGTTAACTTTAAGAGTAATTATCTTCGGGCATGTTTGATAACAATTAACATTATATGGTGTGCAGCACAATCGTTTACTCACGTAGTATTTGGCCTATATTCGTGACTCAGTGATTAGAGGGTTAGACCATAGTTTATTTTATTGCTAGGCCTATTTTATAAAATAATTATTGAAGTTGGCTCAAATCCTCTATTCTAAGAATCCTAATCTTAAATATAATGATGACCACAAGAGAAAAAAGAGAATATAAATTTCAACTAGTTTAAAAAAAATAATATAATGTATTCATTATGACATTTAAACATTCGATTAAGTGTGTAATTTATGGTCTGGAATTTGGTTGTTAAGTATTTACAGTAATTATCTTGAGTATGAGCCACAAATAATCTTTGTAAGATTCATATTAAGTTCAAAATTTCGAGTCTCAATAAATCTTAGATTCGGATTCGATGAGTTTAGCTCATAGTTCGAATCTATAATTCATACTTACTGAAAAAATTAATATACTCAGACCGGAAACCAGTTATGTGGTAGAGTGAACAGAGAAATTAACTCAAGTTCCAGGTCGTAAAGGAATGACGTGGGGTGTAGTTGTGTGACAGTAAATGTCTCGTACTGTGATTAAAATAGTGGTTGATTTTTCACTTTTTGAGATTTGTATTTGCACTTTTGGTTTTTTTCAAGTATTGTGCACTTGTCAGTATGGTGAAATGTGTTTATCACCGCGCGCACGAGACCTGCTAAGGTATGCTAGGAACTTATGACGTAATTTCTATTTTCAAGATTAAATTAGTGTTATTTATTACACTTTGTTGTGATAAAAACACACTCAGTTCTTTTCACAGCTGAATATTCCTTTTTGAACACATAACTGAACAAAGTTCAATCATTTCTCAAACACTGTGATTTACTTAGGGATCTACAAGAATGTCAACTTAGCAGTGGTTTCTCGAGAAATTTAATTAAAGGCAGGGGAGCAGTGGCGGCTCGTGAGTTTGAAAATTGGGGGTACTTCTTGGGTGATACGGGGAGGGGTGTAGGAGATTTATAGTGAATTAATAGAGGTAATTTGGAGAGAAAGATATAAAAATGTTTTCTTTAAACAATTCATAACTAAACATTTACCAAAACCTAATATATTTTTAAGAACTTATTAATTCTTGAAATATTGTTGTTAAGGTGGGGATGCAGGGGACTCGAGAAAAGTTAAGTGTTTTTGCAGGTTTTTTTAAAAAATATAAAAACCTTTTTTTGGTCAAATATTGCTTCTATACAAACATTGAGTATTTTTCTTCGCATGTCTTCAACAACTGGTGAATATCTGTCAAGGGTGTCCTGGAATTTTAATGACAACTTTTTTTCTTCATTTAAAAAGTTTCTCATCTAATACCGCTATGCTCATGACAGATATTCAACAACTGTTGCTATCATAATGCGAAGAATATTATTATTATTATTATTATTATTATTATTATTATTATTATTATTATTATTATTACCGCGTCTTACTACCCGTTCGGGCTATACGCACTTACGCTAATGTGTAATGGTAGGATGATTGTGAGATGAAATGGAGGACCTACAGTTTAACGTGGAATCCGAACCACGGTGGAGGCCTGGCATTCCTCACATTCACAAGTTGTGATTAATACACGTCTTGTCAGAGGTGAAGGAAGGATTTGACTATCAGATAAATCTGTGCTGGGACCAAGGATTGAACCCCGGACCCCCAGCACAGAAGTCTGACACCTTACCCCTAGACCACCAGGTCACCGTGAAGAAAATTAAGCTCTATTTTTGCGCTGAAGCAATATTCTATTTATTTTAGCCAAAAAAAGTTTTGCTCTAAAAACTTCAAACGCACTGGCCTTTTTTAGCGTTCCCTACATCCCCACCTTAAGGAGAGAGAGGAGGAGGGGGTAACACCACTTGGAAAATTTAGGATCAGTAGCGTTCATTATAATTCAGCCCTTAATCTACGAGGCACTATCACCGGGAATTATTGTGGCAAATAATTATGTTTAAACTCTTTTTATTTTAGTATATTTAGTCCGACACCTTAGCTCAGTCGGTACTGTGTCTGTCTTCTTGGCTAAGGGCCCTGGGCTCGATTTCTAGCATGGCCACAAGATTTATCATTGATGGAATGTTGGTTTCCCCTTTCTCAGTGATGAATCAGCTGCTTGGAGCTGGATGTCTGTTCTATATTTAAGTTAGTTTATAAGTTGTGTGGTGATATAATCATCCAGTTCAGAAAGTGCACGTCAAAGACCTCAAATAAATGAAATATAAATTTATATTTCAACTGTGTGTGGTGCTCAAATTTATTAATGATAATAATAATAATAGATAAAATTGAAATAAAAAATTATTAGCACCACCTCTTACTACCTTTTCAGGTTATACGCGTGTGTGTGTTGTGAGTGAGTAAGGTTGAATTTAGAGGAAGTGTACCCGTATTTACGTGGAGGTAAAATGGAAAACCATTTAGGGAAAACCATTCTCACTACACCCTACTGGGACACGAACACCGATCTCTCTATCATCAGCGGTCCAGTACATTGTGAGAGTCACGCCTTAGAGCAGTGGTCAGCAACCTTCAGTCCGTGGGTCAAATCCAGCCCACCGAGTGATTTTATCTGGCCCACAAAAGATTTAGCAAACAAATAATTGTTTTCATAAAAATAGACTAATAGCTATTATTACTAAGTTATATGAGAAATAAAGTTATTGAAATATGTTTGCTCAATAATTTTTTTTTTCCAAACCCGCTTGCCAAATATATTTTTAAACCCATAAGGCCCACAATATCAAAAAGTTTGCTGACACCTACCTTAAACTATGCGGCCACTGAAGCAGTTCTTGAAAATTAATTTTATATATCAAGCTTAGAGACTTCCATAAAGCTGGTCCCAATTAAGGCGTCATTGAAGGCTCATTTGTATTACTTGTACGTTCAACATAAGGGCCATTGATGATTTAATATAGGGTCAGGGATGAGAAAGGTAGCTTAGAGGAAATTCACCCGCGTTTGCATAGAGAAATGATATAAAAATCATATTTAGCAAACCACTCTCATTGCAGCAGGCAAACGGGATATGAAACTAACATTTTAACCAGTTTAAATCTAAAACCTGCCTTCAATATCAGAGTCAAGCGTGCTAAATGCTCGCCTAAACCTGCATGTAAAATGCCAGAATACTTGACACTACAAGATAACT
Source organism: Timema podura (assembly GCA_033556935.1). Classification (NCBI taxonomy): domain Eukaryota; kingdom Metazoa; phylum Arthropoda; class Insecta; order Phasmatodea; family Timematidae; genus Timema; species Timema podura. Next base: position 52,608,512 of record JAVRXN010000011.1, on the reverse strand, counting down.
ACAGTGGGAGTGTCGAACGGAGATAGTTATCTGACAGTTATAAAAGTTGCTGAGACCACTTTCATAATATTCATAAGTTGAATCATTTATGATGGATATTAGCAGTAATGTTAAACGTAATACTATATTTTTAAATGTCAATAAACAATAGTAATAATTTTAATTACTTACTCTATGGCATTAGGAGTTCGAAAGTTTACTAACGCACCTAAAAGTGTACGTCACCAATCCCTATCTTGAGCTAGTTCTATCCAGTCCACCTCATTACACCCTATCTCTTTCAGGTCTATTCTAATGTTATCCTTCCATCTGCTTCTAGCTCAATGGTCCCAAATGGTCTCTTCCCATTGGGTTTGTCAGTAATTACCCTAAACAAGGTTCTGGTTTCCTCCATTCACGCTGAATGTCCTACCAACATGTGTTTTATTGTTTTATAATCGCATTTTTTCAATGTTGGTATCTTTTAAATTTGTATTTTCTAAACATATCTTTCTAACCCTTATTCCATCATCTATTTTAGTTAGAGGTAACCCGCTTCGGTGGCCACGTGGTCTAACGCGTCACTCTCGCAGTAGACTAGACTGTCGATGACGGGGAGATTAAGGTTCGAATCTAGGTCGGGTGAACTGAGGGGTTTTTTTCCAAAATATTTTTCCACTTTCCCTCCACGCAAATGCGGGTACACTTCCTATTAATATAACCTTCCTAACCCCTAAAAAGTCATCAGCGTAATTAGTACGCAAGCGTACAACCGTAACGGGAAGTAAGACGTGGTGCTAAAAAAGTTAGGAGTATTTAATTTGCATATTTCTAAACGCATTGATGATATCAGCATATGACTCAACAGCTAGCCTTACTAGAAAAGACACAGTACCCACTTACCCGGCCACCAATTAATTAATAATATACAATTATGGCCTTACGTGCAGCCGGGAATCGAAACCCAGAACTCTGTAGGGATAGGCCTACTCTCTTCTTACTGAGCTAAAGTGTTTCTTCCTTGCTCGCGCGAATATTCTCGAGAACAAGCGACCCTGTGGCACGCTCATGACCATTTGAAATAAGGTATTAATCGGGGGAGGTTTCGACCTCTCTGGAAGGAATTAATTGCCCCCCTCACCCGCCTCGGTGGCGTAGTTGGCTAACGCGCTAGTCGTGTTAGCTCGACTGCTGAGGACGGGGAGATCGAGGCTCGAATCTCGGTCGGGTGAACTGGGGGTGGTTTTTCCTAAATTGTTTTCCACTCTCCCTCCACGCAAATGCGGGTTCACTTCCTCTAAATTAAACCTTCCCAATTCCTAATACATTAGCGTAATTAATACTTAAGCGTGTAACCCGAACGGGTAGTAAGACGCGTTGCTAAATAATAATAATAATAATTGCCCCCTTCTATATCTATTTCCCACCCCGCTGATATTCTCGAATATGAATATGAAATACGGCCTCGCATCAAACTTAAAATGACATGTAGATGCATCCAATTTTTAAAAAAAAATCTCGTTGAATAGCATTCCAAATAGCTTCTAGAGGCGTCCAATTTAAAAAAAAAACTGTCGGAAAGAGGACCACTCTAAATAGCTGCCATGGTCATCCAAATGTCAAAAAATGTTATATAGAAAGACCTTTCGAAGTCACTTTTAGATGGACTTCATTTTATAAAAATCACATTTAGTAAACCACTTCAAATAGCTTTTAGAGGCATCCAATAATTAGAATTGGAATTATTAACAAACTTTCCGGGGGAAGACCATCTCAGGTATCCTTTATAGATAAACTAATTTTAAAATAATTTACAGGCAAGGACCGTTCTAAATAGCTTCTAGGTGAATTAAAATTTTTTAAAACTCTGCAGGAAGGCCACTTCTAATAACTTCTAGAGAAGTTTAATTTTCAAAGCATTTCCAAGCCAGAACCAATCTAAATAGTTTACAGAACTCCTCTAAGCTATTTATAATTGTACTAGTTCAGAAATTCTTTGAAAATTAAACTTCTTTAAAAGCTATTTGGAGTGGCCCTGTATGATTTTTTTAAAAATTTTAATGCTCCTAGAAGGTGTTTTAGAAGGGTCTTTGCCTAGAATTTATTTGAAAATAACTTTTAGAGCCATTTAATTTTCAAACATTTGCTGGGAGAGGGCTACTGAGCCCCTCATTGGCTTGGGTGACCCAACCCTTCAAAATCCCCCCCCCCCCGCCCGATTTTTTTTTTTTTGTTAATTGGCCAAAGTGTTGCGTGTGACGCGCGCGTGGGTGTCGTCACTCCAAGTAGGTCATAAGAGCTAATGGAGTGTCTCCAGCAGCCCTCTCCAATGAACTAGATGTATGGTCGGCGCAGGTGAGGTGATATACAACATGTTCTCACCGGACCTAGGCGTGAGTTTGGCTGTCGGATAGTTCGGTGGGCGAGTTTCGATGTCGTCACTACGTAACAAGGTTAGGTGTAGTAAAGATTGTGGATGATTTATTCATCATTTATTGGAGCAGTGAATATTACCGTCGATCGTTAAAATGTATGTCAATTTACGAAGAGCTTTTGAAATAAAATAATTTCCGTGCAGCACATTGATATATTCCAATATAGGTTATTTATAGTGTTGATACATTATAGTCAGACACCTTAGCTCGTGTAGCGTGTTGTCTACTGAGTTAAGGTCTGGATCGATCCTGTATGTAGAAAATATCATGGTGAAATGTTTTTCCTTTTAGTGAAATTAACGAGGGTTGGATGTTGTGTCTTGTTCAGATTCAAGCTATTTATAATCGTGTTTGATACCATCAATTGTTCGGAAGTCACGTTAATACTTCAAATATTGAGGGGGGGAGGGGGGATATAATTGTTCAAAGAGACAGCTAAATATCACATGACTTAACGTATGAATAGGTGAAAGTAAATCTAGTAGCTTTTCTAGTATGCTAAAAGAGAGAGAGAGTAGAACTATTTAAGAGAAACCTCCCTAAACAGCCTGGGTTTGAACAACAATCTTTCCGTGATCAAAAAATCATATGTGATTAAGTTGAACACTTAGTCTTGTTGTCACCGATGTGTGGGTATGTCACTCAAATGTAATTCCAGGGTAAAGTAGTTCGACTTCAGGTAATTGGTGACCTGATGGTCTAGGGATAAGGCGTCAGACCTCTGTGCTGAAAGTCCAGGGTTCAATCCTCAGTCCCGGCACAGATTTATCTGATTACCAAACCCTTCCTTCACCTCTGACAAGACGTGTATTTAATCACAACTTGTGAATGTTGAGGAATGCCAGACCTCTATCGTGGTTCGGATTCCACGTTAAACTGTAGGGCCTCCATTTTCATTCTCACAACAACCTATCATTACACGTGCGTACGTGCGTATAATCGAATGGGTAGTAATACCCAGTGTTAATAATAATAATAATAATAATATAATAATAATAATAATAATATAATAATAATAATTCAGATAATTGGGTCACTTTTACTTAAAATGTTTTGGTCGTGGAATGTTACGCGGTATTCCGATACAGAAATATTTATGAAAATTGACTGAATGACATCAACCACTTTTCTTGTATGAATAGAGATACGTATAATTTGTATAGGATGGCATTTTAGAAAATACAAAACTTTTTGTTACCAGAATGATAACATTTTACTGTACATTATTAGCGTTACTAATCAAATTGACAGCAGCAAATCTATTAATGACATGGACACGTGAAAAGTAGGAGCTTTATTAACTTTCAGCTGTCAAATAAGATCTTTCCTATTAAAATTGAACTGATACCTGTTTGTTAATACTGTATTTTCAAAGTGAAAGTAACACAGTCACTTCTAAATTGGCAAAGGTTGTGGAGATTACGTTGTTCTTATTTGCATGATCCCCCTTTTTATTTTGGCAAAGGATGCTCCATCTTTGGAATGGAAGAAACACAATACACACTAATTCTAACAATGGGTTAAACCAGAATATCAATTTTATGCGGTGACTAGAAAGTTATAGCAATTTATAAGTTGATCCCCTTCTACACGCACAATTTGATTATTATTTGAATACACATTATACAGTTTCATTTTAGAATTACGTCATGGTTTAGTACGATACAAAAATATATATATTTTATTATTGTTATGTTTGACAAAAGTTTTATTTTTATCATGTGCATCGCGTTTTTACTCAATCTGGGCTGGCAGTGTACATTAATTAAAAAGTTAGAATAGATAAGCACTACACTCGAAAATGTTACTATTAAGATGAGGAAATAAACACTACAGTACACCCAACCAATCTTTGAACCCCAACCTCCCAGTCACCGTCAAACTGGAGCCAGACTATACTCATGCCTTAAACCACGGGCCCACCAATGTGGAAAACAGTCCGGCCGGGATTTTAGTCTCGGATTCCCTGTCAGCGGCAAACAAGTAAAGTCTGTTCACCGTAGGAATTGTTTTCTGAAAGGCCTTTTCCTCTACCAGAAATCTATTATATAGTAGGATATTGGTAGGAAAAAAGACCTTTCGAGAGTAATTCCTACCGTGAATGGAGTTTACAATGTGAGCCCACAGCTTGATCACCGCTGCTAGTTTGAGTAATGGGATTGGAAAGGGGGAGGAGGATTCTGGAAACACCTTGGAATTGATAGACCCCTCAAAATGGAGTCTTGCAAATATAATTTTTTTAAATAAGCTATGGTATTTGGTATTTTTAATTTTAATATTAAACTAAATTATGTATACATCCATTACTGTTTCCAGCCTGTGGCCTGGGTCAGTTTCTTATTCGAACCATATATTTTCCACTACCGGCTTGCTAAGCCTGTCATAGCTTCAGATGCCTTATAACTAAACTTAGTACTAGGACAAGACAACATCCAGTCCCTGATAGTTGATTTATCAATGTTAAAGGCTAAACCCATATTTTATCAATAATAAATTTTACGGTCATGTCAAGAAAAGAACCTGGGACCTTTATCTCTACAGGCAGACACGCTACCAATTGAGCTATGGTGTCGGATAATATTTTTAATGATGTATGATTTAAAACTTCCTATTATAAAATTAGCTGTCAATATTGCAAGTAATCCGCTTCGGTGGCCACGTGGTCTAACGCGCTACTCTCGCAGTAGACTAGACTGCCGATGACGGGGAGATTGAGGTACGAAACTTGGTCGGATTTACTAAGAGTTTTTTTTCCAAAAGGGTTTTCCACTCTCCCTCCACGCAAATATGGGTACACTTCCTATATGTGTAGCCTTCCTAATCCCTAAATCATTAGCGTAATTAGGACATAACCATTTAACCTGAACGGGTAGTAAGATGGGGTGCTAAAAAAAAATGCATGTAACATGTTGTTATATAATACATTGTAGAACAAAGGACATGTACTCTGGTCATGAAAAGAGTTAGTTGGTCTGAGAAAAGGAATAAATAATGGCGTGTCAGGGCTACATAAATCTATAGATCACTTTGCGGAAAGAATTGCGGTAGACTACTTATCTACCGTTGCCAGAGACGCCCTAATATACCAATTATACATAATTTTCATGGAGGTTTTCTACATGTCCCAATGAGATGAGGGATGATGGTAGTGAATATGAGGGGATAGAGCCAATGAGATCTTAACTAACTTAAGCCTTGTTACCAAGCCTGGTGACCATGTGATTAGTCCCTTTCAAGAAAATCCCGTACAGTCTGGAATCAATTCGGGATCTCTAGGTCAGCATCAGGAGGTCTGACTACTATACCACGAAGCCGGTTTGGGAAAAAGAAGCAAACATAATTATCGTATAAAGAATGTCAAACTCTAGTAAATAATTTTTTTGTTTTAATATCTAATGGTCACGTTTAATTTTAAACAGTTAACAATTTAGTTTACAATCCCCAACCCCTTTTAAATGCATACACATTATGAGTGTGTGTTAAAAATATCAACATATTACGTCAACTTTCTAATGAATGTCCCCTAGAAAAATAAGCTTTCTGCTCCTTGGGTTGGAATTACCCTTAATCCGCCTGTTTCACAATCAAAGGATGAAGTGACCATGCCTATATTAAATATTAATATATTACTCCTGAGAATTGATCGAAAAATTATTAAATTTGAAAAGTAAAAATTGAATTTATTTCTTATCTGTAGCTCCCTGTTCCTCGATTTCTGGCTGCATTTTTAGAGCTGCACAATTATTTAGACGACATCCTCAGGTCTGATGAGAAAGAAAGAACACACCGAATGAAATCATCAGACCTGGGGATGATGCCGCTGATGCATTGAAACATGTCGTCTAAATAACTGTGCAGCTCTAAAAATGCAGCCATAAATCAAACTGATCAAAATACTTTAAATTTAAAATTAAATATTTTATAAAGTAAATTAATCTTAACCCATTAATAAGCTTAGTTCACTTTGTTTAAAACTATCAGCACACAGCTAAGAAATAAATTCAATTTTTACTTTTCAAATTTAATAATTTTTCCATCAATTCTCAAGAGTAATATATTAATATTTAATATAGGCATGGTCACTTCATCCTTTGATTTTTCAACTTAATTTTTAAGTGTAAGCCTAATTGTCTCAAACGTCTATTTTAAAATGTACCTAATTTTTAGATGTTTGTTACAATTTCAACATATTCATCGTTAAAATATATCATAACTTGTAATTATTATTACTAAATCTTTTACCAATATCATTTAAATATTTTGCTTATATATTATATTTATATTACATATTTATGTTTCTTTCACGTCAATCTAGTACAACCTGTCCAACTTAAATCAATTCAAAATTGAATTTTATTTTCCTTAAAAGCGTTTATTTATTTTGTATTATGTCCCCTCGAATTTAGCAGGGGCAGTATTTACCTGCTTTTTTATATAGCCCAATTAGGCAAATATGTGCTGTGAGTGGACTTTGAATGTTTCACAACCTTTCTAATTAAGAGATTTATTCAGCCGATCTGGGTGACAATTTATTCTTTTGTTTTTATTGTCTTCCGTAGCCTTTGGTTACTGAGAATCCTTAGGGGCCGGTTTAAGTTTGTGTTTTCAATATCCTGATAGTAAATATATGTACAACTATAATTGATTAGCCCAATAAAACCTATTTAAAACGATAAACCGTACGCACGTTTTCGGAAACCAGGTCAATGCCGATCCTAAAAAGTCCCAACCATAATGGATGGATGCATCAATCGTGAATGTTCTCACAGCAAGTATCCGTGGGAAGAGATCCTCAGCACAAACATGGCATGAGCTTAAAGCGGCACCCACATTTTCTAGCTCACCATCAGAGACTTCTAAACTCATCCAAATCAACAGTATTAGGGACATTCCGGAAAGGATGTCGCGCTATTTCGGGATTATTTCGACATCCTCCAGTCCCACCCACTCGTGTCACGCCATGTCACAATAACCCGGGTCCATCCTTAAAAAGAATGTCACACAAGAAAAGGAAGCCCCCCCTTTCCCTTCTTTTATTTTCTCCCCCAAAAAAATTTAAGTCTTAACTCACATATTAATTGTCTAAATTTGGAATATAAAAAAAGTTGTTTCAATGGATTTTATCTGAGTCAATTGTATAATTTAAATGGATCAGGTTACGGTTACGGTATTACTTTAAAAATGTGATGCCAAGAGTTGCAGGAGACCCCTACTCTCCTTTTCTCCACTTCTTTCCCCCATAAAAAGCATGACATTCTTTGTGAAAGTCCCCCTAAGAAAGTAAATCCTAGTGAGATGCATCAGCATTTTACTAGAAGGCAGATGAGAAACCCCAGTGCGGTAAAAAAATATTTTACCCGTTCCTGACTCTTCCCTACCCCTATCCTTTGCTAATGAAATCAGTTGGGGATTGAACTATAGAGCGATCAGCCGCATGTCCACGATCATCTGTACACTCATTGCACTGCCAAGCAATTATCGGTAGATCACGATCGAACACAAACTCTCTACCAATCGACAGTAAGATCACGATCATCTCTAAACCGCCAAGTTGTCACAAATAAGTCACGATCGTGCACAAACTCTTTAGCAATCGACCGTAAGATCACGATCATCTCTAAACCACCAAGTTGTCACAAATAAGTCACGATCGAACACAAACTCTCTAGTAACTGACCGTAAGATCACGATCGTTTCTAAACTGTCAAGTTGTCACAAGTACATCACGATCGTGCACAAACTCTCTAGCAATCGACCCTAAGATCACAATCATCTCTAAACCACCAAGTTGTCACAAATAAGTCACGATCAAACACAAACTCTCTAGCAATCGACCGTAAGATCACGATCGTCTCTAAACTGTCAAGTTGTCACAAGTAGATCCCGATCGTGCACAATCTCTCCAGATCGACAGTAAGATCCCGATAGTTTATAGCCTGCCAATCAATGATCAGTGAATCCCATTCAACGTCTTGACCACCCCTGCCGTAGAGAATGATTCGACGTGACCCGCTAATAAACCGGAGATTAGATTTGAGTCAATGCGCCCATGTCACGTGCCAGCCTATCTCACCCACTCGGCTCCGGTAGGCCGTGAAACGTTACAGATATCACCTCCCTCCATATCTGGAGGATAAAACATTCAGGCGAGCCACTCCCTGATAATTTCGCGTGAAACGCGTTTCGCAGACGCACGTCCATTGCAAGAAAGACTCAACTACAGTCATTTGACTTACTGCTTGAAGAGCTATAGCGTGTATTCAAATTAAGGAGGAAAAAAGAAAGGAGGATGGAGGTGTTTGATTATTTATTACTTTGGATATCAAAATCGTAGTCGGACACCTCAGCTCAATCGGTATCGTGTATGCCTAGTGTATTTAAGGATCCTGGGTTTGGTTACTGTCATGGCTGAAAACATGATCATTGGTTAAATATGAGTTTCCCCTTATTCACTGATGAATTAACGACCGGGGGCTGGATGTAGTGTTTGTTCTAGAATTAAATTAATTTAAAAGTCACCTGCCTCGGTGGCGTAGTTAGCTAACGCGCTAGTCGTGTTGAGCTCGACTGCTGAGGACGGGGAGATCGAGGTTCGAATCTAGGTCGGGTGAACTGGGGGTAGTTTTTCCTAAATCACTTTCCACTCTCCCTCCACGCAAATGTGGATTCACTTCCCCTATATTCAACCTTCCCAATTCCTAAACCATTAGCGTAATTAGTACTCAAGCGTTATAACCCGAACGCTGTGCTAAAATAAAATAAAAAAATTTAAAAGTCATGGGATGATATAATAATTCGGTTCAGAAAGTAAACTTACACTTTAAATATTTCAAAAGTTATTTTAAAAATCATACAAGTTCTAAGCGCAGACTTTACAAACAAATTTATCCTATTACAAATCACAATTTGACTTCCAACACGTGGGCATGAGAACAGTAGTTCATAAAAAATGAGTCTGCACAAGAAGTAGTTTTTCAATCCTCTCTCCACACTTATATGGATTAACTTCCTCATAGCTATCCTGCTCATATCTATTATTTAGATTAAGCTATTAAAGACCTTTGTTTATTTTAATTTACAACACGGGCCTAATATAAAGGGTAAAAATGTCAAGATTAATGTTAGAAGCGCACCAGCATTTGCATGGGGAGAGGATAAGAAAACCACGGAGTTAAATAACATCATCTGAGAAGTCATCTTGAGTGCACCCGGCTGTGGTCAGAGATACCACTCCATCACCGACCATCTAAATCAACTGCGATCCTGACTTCTTAGACCGAGCTACCACGAGTGTATTACCCGTGTGGTTGAGCATACTAAGGAACGAGATTTGTACTAGGGTTTTTGAGGTGCCAAACAAAAAAAAACACCGTTTTTGTTCAATCTAAATATTATTTCCTTGTCTACCGCTCTCTGTGCTTTCAGCCATTGCCGATCTCTCCAGTTTCATATTTTATGGGTTCGTCTTGTATTCCAGGAGAAAGATGTTGGGGCTGACATAAAAAAAATGGGTGTGGCTGTGTCATGGACACGGCCGTGTGTTGTACGTGAATACGTTTATGTAACAGCTGACGATTAAAACTTAAACGAACATCGTAGTTTCTCCGAGTCAAAAGTTATACTAATTGCAAATCTCGATACGCAGCAAAATAACCTCAAAATGGCGGCGCTTCCCCCTCCACCGCGCGCGATGCGTCACTGTTCTCGCTTATCGTAATGAATTCTTTGATCCTTTAGCTATCCAGTGGTATAATTTAATTTTGGATGTAGAGGAAAGTTTCGAAACTACAGCACCAAACTGGATCCCCCGATTTTGTTATCATTAGGTTTTTTGGATTGCCCCCGTATGGTAGTAAATTTAAAGACGTATTCACGTCAAAAAATCCCATAATTTCCCAGAGATCTTATTAAAATATTAATTTGTTATTCTTTCGTTTTACAGCATAGATGTTTCGTTATTCGTTTTTGCTCCTAAGTTGGCTTTTGGTGTCAATGGTGGGGGATATGAATATGTTAAGAGTTAATGAGACTTTAAAACTGTAAAATAATACATCTAACGTTTTAAAAAATAAACCAGTTTTATTTAGATACAATTCTTAAAATGCTCTACTGCTCCTCAATATCATAGAGAAAAGTATACTTTCTTTATGTCAGTATATTTCCATTTACCAACCATCATTAAAAAAACTCCAATAACAGTGATAAGAAGATAAGAAGACACTTTTTTGCCATTTACAAAAGCTACTAAAATAGTGTCCACCTATTAATACAAGTCATGTGATCCTCAGCTGATACTTTATTTATATATTTATATTTACCAATACCCATGAAATTAAAATAATTAAACTAGTATCAATATTGACCGTAAAGAAAATAACCTCCATTATTTAGTAGATGCATTCTTTAGTAACCAGAACCAAAATGTGGAATAAATTAATCATAATATTCAATTTGTGATTTTTAATTTATGTTATCTTCCATTTAAATCAAACCCCGTCTAATCGTTGGTAGAAAACGTGGAGCTACCTGGCACCAGGACACAATATACTTAAATATTTAGATCTCGCGCTGAGATATAAACTGACGCACGTGAATCCAGGACTATCAGATCGTATACTAGCCCGGTCAGGATCAGATCCAAGGACGTTGGGACGGATACGACCGCGTGCCGTTAGAATAGCCCGGATGGGTAGTAAGACAGAGTGCAACAAAAAAAATCACACTCGACTTGACAGTTTTGTGCGCCTGTCTTCCCTCTCATGTTGAACACGTCTCGGGGAAAACGGGCGTAGCCTGCTCTACGATGTCTGCCATTTTTTTCCCCCCTCGTCTCACTGCTTGTGTTGCCTTTTGTCTTTTTTTTATTTTATTTCTTTCATATAATATCAGCCCACTATACCGGTATTATAGTGATTCATTTCCATTTACCTAGAATGGTCTGTGAGATTTTAGTTTGTGCGATACTCGTATATTTTGTTTTCAATGAATGAACATATTTGCTGTCAGATGATTATGTATGGAGGTATTTGACGTGCACTGTCAAAATATACAGATTAGCCGATTAGGCAATATCAGCATACGACCTACAAACTTATTCAAATTAGGACATTATTCCTAATACTATAAACACCCGGTCCTAACGTCTAGATATTACTAATGGGTAGCAGGAAAGCTGTATAACAATAGTGAATATCTTGTCAGCACTAAACGGAAACAAACCAGCATCTCCTCTAATCATTTGTCCATGGGCCAGGGTTATTATATTACCGTAGTATTATAGGGCATTTAAATTAAACTAAATCCGCTTCAGTGACCGAATGCTCTAAGGCGCCACTCCTCGTGCTAGATTGGCCTTCTGATGACGGGGAGATCGTGGTCCGAATCCCGGTCGAGTCTACTGAAGGTGTTTATTCCTTAATCTCCTTCCACGCAAAATGCGGGTAGATTACCTCTAAATTTCTTCCTTCTTTATCCCCCCACTAAAGTTGATATATGCGTATAACCGGAACAGGTAATATGACGTAGTGATAAAAATAATTAAATTAAAAACCATCTTGATCATTTTCAACGGAACTCCTTGGTTTACCCCTGCAGCAATAAGAGAGATGTGGCAACGAGTTCCCCAAATCTTTTGTTTTTGGTGGAAGCGTTCCTTTGTTGAAGTGAGTCTAGGTTTTATTAAAACAGAGTGTATGTAGTTTTATAGGGAAGTTTTTAAGGCCATATGATTTAATTTTATTGTACCGTAACTAATACCAATGAAGTACTCATCTCAACTATTATTTAGGTCCCACATAGATCCTCACACGTACAATTTCGCCTTCATATCGGCCTGAACAGTTGAAGTCTGAAATGCCTGTAATGCCCCCCATACACACACAGTTTCACCTTAATATCGGCCTGAACAGTTGAAGTCTGAAATGCCTGTAATGCCCCCCATACACACACAGTTTCACCTTATCGCCTGACAGTGATCTAAAATGCTGTAATGCCCCATACACACACTTCACCTTCAGTAGATAACAGTTAGTTGAAAGGCCTAACTGATGTGTGTGGGTAGCCGGCCGGCCATTCGTTTCAAATGTGGCAATTCCGTCAGTTCTACCTGCAGGAGGAACTGACGTGTATGGAGGGGAACGCGAATGGCCCGCAGGCCAAGTCTTCACTTAGTTCAGTCTCCACTCTCCACGTCTTAATGACATATCGTGTTTCATCCGCTATTCAGACATGGACACGTGGTTAAAAGATTTTTTTATCCGAATTTATCAAGGGGGATCAGAAATCTCCCTTCAATTTGCAGCAAATTTATATGGTTATAACTTTCCCGGTCAACACTCTTTCCTTCACACTCTGCGCGTTTCCGTACTTTTTCTACAATTTCTGCATTTGCAAGCAATTAATCACTTATATCTTTTCTCCATGAAAAACTTGTAATACTACACTCAACCGTATTTTAAGGCGGACTGAAGACAATAACCTAACATACAGATCTGTTCGTGTGGGGTGGTGAGCTGGGACAAGTCAGTTTAACCTGAAGGCGAAGCTGTATTCTATGGGGGGCCCCAACGTGGGAGATTAGAAAAAACTAGAAAATGTCAGTATTTTTTATGTTTTTATAGCAACACATTTCTTTGGCCAAAATAAAAAAATATTGTTCCAGTAGAAACATAGAGTTTAATTTTCTTCACATGGTAATATCAACAGGTCGTGAATATTTGTCATGAGCATAGAGGCATTAAATGACGAACATTTAAATGAAATAAAAAAGTTGTCATTAAATTTTCGGACTACCCTTGACAGATAATCAAGAACTGGTTAGATCACCTTTTGAAAACAAATTAAATTCTTATGTTCCTACTGGAGAATTATTTGATTGACCAAAAAAAAAGTTTTACATAAAAAAACCCTGCAAAAATGCCAAACTTTTCTCGCCTCCCCTACACTTCCACCTTAAACTTGTCAAAAGGGAATAGGATCCTTCACTCTATTCTTTATTCCAACATTTTGTACCGAACGTTCATCGTTGGCTTCCCCATAAAGATCCCAAAACAAGGCCCGCCTTCCCCTTCCAACTCCTCACCGATCCTCAAATAAATGAACATCCAAGCTTTTATTATGATGGAATAGCGTTACGAGCTGAAAATACTTGAGAAAATACCGGGGTCTTTTAGCCTGATTCCTAATTTGGAAGAAGAGCAGATCGCACAAAGAGATTTCGTCAGACGTTAAGACAGCGGAAGAGAAAAAGAGAGAAAAAGAAAACGCCTTTTATGTTTTAAAAACACAACAAAGCAACAATTAATGGTTACTATTAAAGGTCCCAGAAATGGGTGAGCTCGACCACTTATGCCCCTTTACCCATCACGGTTGATGGAGTCGTTATACTGCTCCGGTGATGGATGACGGGGAAGGAAGTCGGGAGTGTGTTATGACGAGTTGTTTCAGGTGATTGATGAGGAACATGGGACTCACGTTATTCGGGCTCTTTCAAGCGCCCACACTTTCCTAGTACTACTACCAGTAGTAATAGTAGTAGGAATTAGGAGTGTGCAAGCTTCGACAACTTGCTTCTATTCGAAAATTTCAGATTCGTCAATTGCGAAGCTTCACCAATAAAAAATATTTACAGCTAAAATATATCAGAACACACTTGGTAGCCGCATATTTTAAAACGTCATTCTTGCAGTATGTCTGACTGTCAATGATGGTGAGATCGGGGCTCGAGTCCCGCTTGGGTGTAGGCCTACTGAGAGTAGTTTTTCCTAAATGGTTTTCCAAGCTCACTCCACGTAAATGCGGGTGCACTTCTCTAAATTCAACATTCCTCATTTCTGATACATTAGCGTAATTAGTACATATGCGTGTAACCCGACAACGGGTGCTAAAAAAAAAACACGCTAGTTCGTCTACCCGGGCGAAAATTTGCTTAAGTCAACTTTATAAAATTCCATGGCGTCAGCCCGCAAACGAGCTATACCGACCGAGTGGACACCGCATGTTAGCGAATATATTGCCAACATTTGCGGATAGAGGGTGTAATGTGGTCAGCAACCATTCACTCCCCATTTTACGTAAATTATATATAGATACCTATGTTCAATTTGTGTAATTCTGTGCTGTTATATCAGGGCCGTGCCGAGGGGGCTACTTTGGGGGTAATAACCCCTTTCCTTTGAAATTATTATTAGCAATGTATTTGTGTATTACTCATAATTGGCTATGCTAGTAACTAATTGGAGTATTTAAAAATTCATAATACATATTACCTCAATAAGATGCTAAAAACAACTTTAAATAATTTAAAGAGAGATTCAATGTTTAAAAAAATCCTTACCATCTGTTGAGGGCTTTACCGTGGGCCACCGCAAATATCCGCTTTTTTCCCAATGAATAAAATGTGGGTAAGGCCCGGTATTATGTACGATATACAGTTATAAATTAATGTTTACATGACAAAAATTTGAAGTAATTTTTTTAGCACTGCGTTTAACTTCCCATTTGGGTTATACGCCTTTGTGAAGTGTTAGAGGTTAGGTAAGTTGAATTTAGAAGAAGTGTATCCGCATTTCTTGGCGGAGAGTGTAAAACCACTTAGGAAAAACCACCCTCAGTACAGCCGACGGAGATCGACCCCTGATCTACCCGTCATCGATAATTTAGTCTATTACGAGAGTGATGCCTTAGACCATTCGGCCACCGAAGCGGGTTTGAAGTAATTGAATCGAATGTTGGGATAGTAGCTTTGTTTATAAATTTATGTCAAATTATGTTAAAAACAAATTAAAATAAACGATTTATAAAATAATATTTAGTATCTAAATGTATTATGATACGTCATATACTTTTTTAAACACATAACAATAAACAAATTATTAAAAAGTATCAATCATTCAAACTTCAATAAGTTTTTGAAAATATTTCATATACTCGATTCGACTTTACTTTGGATCGAAAATATTGGACTTCGCACAGCAATAATATTAATAATACTAATTAAGTTTTTTTAGACTTAATTTATTGCAAAACTATCGTAAACCAAGTTTAACGCAGGCCTAATATAACCAGTTTCTTCTTAAAATATAGTTTCTATTAGCAAAACCTGGTCTTGTCACGTATGAAATGTAATTTTTAATTTATTTTAAGAGAAAAGTCATTAATAATTTCTCCTGCCTTAGATTTCTAGACATCCCACGCTCGTTTGGAGCTGATCTGATCTATATCCCGGTTTATATTGCCTTGTCAACATTTCGATCACTAAGACATTTTTCGTGCTCCTATTTATAATAATATTAACCGTCCATAAATTTACCGTTCAAATAAATTTTCTATTTAGTGACAGCAAGTGTACTGTTGCGTTTATTTTCCGCTCAAGCGTTATAAAACCTCATTCTTAGTTAGCGTTGCAAAAACTATTCAAGTAACTATCATTCTGCATGCACAAATATTTATGGTCAATAGATTACAAAAGAGAAAAGAGAATTTTGACACATCAAAGTGTCGAAGTTGTATGTTGTTTTCTTCTTGAATGGAAGGTCGGTGGATTGAGTACCGTCGGTTCGACTAGAACAGTGGTTCTCAAACTGGGGTACGCGTACCCCCAGGGGTATACGGGTGACTTTCAGGGGGTGCATAAGCAGCTCTCAAGGAAAAATTTGCAAAATGACAAGATAATCAAATGTGACGAGGAACCAAACGTGGTGGGGAATTTTAGAGGTGAGTGAGGGAAATTTTCTCCTTTGATTATCTGATATTTGTCATTTGGGGATAATTTACCGACATTTTGTCCAAGGGGTACAATCTAGAAAATGTTTGAGAACCATTGAACCAGATGGGTGGATTGGGCACCTCTGTTCGACTAGAAGGAATTGTAAACAGGTGGATTGTGCTATTTATAGTATAATATTAATATAAAATTAATACAATAAGTCACCAGCATACTACAGTTCAGGATAATCCATCCAGCTAAACTTTAGCTAATCCATAAAATACGTCCGAGGTAAAATTAATTCTTAGTAAAAGGGGGAGCAAGATTAGGACTAAGTTATAGGTAACAATGCCCAATCCACCTTGAGGAGAAAATTTTGGTGATAGCCTGGGGTCAAAAGCGGTGCCCAGTCCACATAAGCACGAATGGAGGGCGAGCATTTAATTTGAAACAAATTTTAAAATTTGACGATGCACATCAGTACAATATAATACTGTTTATAAATTGGCGATAAAGTATATTATCCCAATCCTTAAAATAAGAGGATATTAACAAGACCAACTACTTTCATAAAAATAACAATAGTTTCTCTCTATTTTATTAAAATTTAAACCTTTTGTTTGTACTTTATATTAGTTTTATATTCCAAATAATTTTGTGTGGTAAATTTTACTATATTATAGTAATATTGACTACACATATATATTATGTATAAATATAAATAAATACTAAACTATAACAATAAATATTGATAATAGCCCGTTAGTGGTGAAAAGTTTCGTTAAAAGTCTAGCATGGTCATCACTAGAAGGTTTCAAATTTATCGAATACAAATTTGTAGATTTGAATGCTGTCAAAGCAAGGAATTTTGTGTTGCTTTATCCCTGGCACAAAATAAAGTCATAATACTATTGAGAAATGTTCAACAAAAGCTGTTCATTAAGCAAAATTCAAATTAAGAAATTATTTTTTCTTGATGAGTGCTGGTTCGGTTCTCAATAGCTAGTTGTTGTTTTTAAATATTTGATTCTCTATTTTCTTATTTTACACCACCAACAAATTTTTGCTTTATAAAGAGTGTGCAAATGGAACTAGTATTATGGGTACCTAAAATAACCTTACCCACATCGGTAGGGATGCGGGAAAGGCGTTGGCCTCATCTTTCTGGTTTGCGGGTGACTGGAATGTCGGGGTACGAACCCCGACCGGGTGTCCCAAGGTGGATTTTTTCCCCCTAAATGGTTTCACACTCAACTTCCATGCAAATCTGAGTTTATCTCCGCTCACTTCTAACTTCCTAATCCCTTATCCAATTAGTATGACTACACCGATAGTAAGATGATTATTGCGTGAGAGGGAGAATTTTTTTTTTGTCCTCGCGTTTTACGACCCACTCGGATTGTACGTATTTGTGCTAATTACGGTAATTAATGTGGTATATTTTAGAAAAGTTGAATTCAGAGAAAGTATATATCCGCATGTGCGTGGATGGATAGTGGACAGCTATTTAGGCAATTATAGCATCAATACACCAAACTGGGATTCGACTCACGATCTCCCCGTCATCGGCAGTACAGTCTGTTGTGAGAGGTACGCCTAAGACTATTCGACCACCGAAGTGGGTTGGAGAGTTTTTATTTTTGAATGAAAAATATATTTTTCTTAGTATTTCAATTTTGGTTTCAGATGTTCCCTCAACATTTATCTTGAAACTATCTTTCTCTTTTATAATAATAATTCTAAGGCATCACTCTCATGTCAGACAGTCTTGCGGCAGATCGGGGTTCAAATCCCGCTCGGGTGTACTAAGGGTGGTTTTTCCTAAATAGTTTTCCACGCAAATACGGGTAGATTACCTCTAAAGTTATTTATTCCTCATCACTACCCCGTTAGAGTAATTATCATATCTACGTATCAACTGGACAGGTAGAAGTAATACGAGGTTGTTTAAACTATTAATTAAGAACATTTCAGGATGTATTAAAAAAATAATAATAAAAATTGGACCACTTTTCAGAGTTTTGTCGTTTTCTTAGCCCCGCCACGCCTTCCAAGTCCGTTCTTTGTCAAGTTATCTGCAAGGCTCATGAATAGTCTTAACCCTATTGTTCACCTCATTCATGACATAATGACATTCGAGACCTTGTTCTTCTGAGACAGATAGACACCTCACGAGGCACGTGTTATTAACGCGGCGTGAATGTGCCAGACGCCTTATCTGCCTTATCCACCGGACAGTTTGGCTCGTCGTTGTTTACACGTTTCTTTCATAGCTAACAAACTTGGGTTGTCGGGGATCAACATTTCTATTTACTACTACACCAATTATACATGTTGAGGTAGTGAGTGGTCACACTTCATCAATTACTTAACCAACTCTTACATTTCACGTAAACCAATAATTATTTTAGATACCTGCTTCGGAAACAACATGGTCTAAAAAAAGCTTCACTCTCGATATAGACTAGACTGCCAATGACAGAGAGATCAGGGCTCAAATTCCGGTTTCTAACACTGAGGGTGGTTCCCCTAAATGGTTTTCCACTCTCACTCCACGCAAATGCGGCTATACTTCATATCCTATCAATTCAACCTTTCTCATCCCTAATTCAAACAAGAAGTAAGACGGGGTGCTAAAAAAATTAATTTCTTATAAAACTTTGTTCCTTGTATTTACATTATTTTATAAGCATAGGTTCACTTTATTTCTGAACTTTTGTACGTTTAAAAGGTCTATTAAATATTAAATTCAAGGGCTAGTGTTGTGAGTGGTAACTTAAATAAAATGTGCCTCCTTTAGCGTAAAAATAGGTTGGGAAAACTACAGTGTAAAATTACATATGTAAAATCATACTCAGTGCATCCGACCAGGATTCGAATCTTGACCTCGACTGTCAAATGCGTCCAAGTGCTAATTTGAAGCTGATGCCTTACACCGCTTGGGGTGGTGCTAGGTTTATTTTTATAGGTTAAGTTAGTTTGTAAATCGTAGGAAAATATAATCAATGTATTCAAAGGTTCATGCTAACTAACTAATTTAAAAAATAAGATAAAATTGATTCAAAACCCCTTATGTTCTTTAACCCCTTTAACTAACCCCCTATCAAAATTTGAAAGTGCGGCCAACAGATGGGAAAGACCAGATCTTGATAGCTCGAGTAATGCAGGAAAGTTTGTGGTATGCTGCTTGTAGTTCAATTGCGGTAGGAAGGAAGATTGAGAACATAAAACCACTATTGACCAAATGTTACACTATTAATTTTATTATTTAACCAGTATGGGAGCTATCCTTCAAAATAGAGAGGTGCATGACAAAATTATTATTTGATATATAAATACATTAAAATAGCTTTTGCAATCTTTGTAACTGTCAGGGGCAGGGGCGTAGCTACCAGGAATAATGGAAGGAAACAAGGAGACACTTTCCTTTCTGAATCCATGTAGTAGGCCATCTTCCCTCCTCCGTTCCAATACTAGCCTATAACTTATCGAGAGTATTTTTTTCTTGTTTTTATATGACTATAACTTTTCAATATATTTTTGAAAATAGTTACAAACCATTAACTAAACTCCTCTGGGGAATCTTATCAAAATGCTAAATACCAAGTTTTAAACCTATCAGTAAAATGGGGTCGTCTCTAGTCACAGTAATAAACAGACGACATCGAAAAAACCACCTTTTCGGGTTCAGAGGGTCATAAAATGTCAACATTCATCAAAATATCGAATTATATTTTTTTACGAGCACAATACTGTATCTCTAAGGGGTCACGAGAAAGTAAGAATGTCAACAAACACAAAAAACAAAAAAACATACAAAATATGTTGATAAATAAAACAGTGCATTTTGTTCCTTTACAGCCTCAAAACCTGGTGATGATGGCAGATTTCCCGGACTGCGACGTAAAACTTTGTGACTTCGAGATATCGAGAGTGATTCTGGCAGGGACGGAGATAAGAGAGATTCTAGGGACACCAGATTATGTCCGTAAGTTTCTTTGTCATAAAATTGATACTCATCATTTACAAACCCCCTCAAAATTGGCATCAATTGGTCAAGTTAACCATACAGAGAGATGTGTAAACTATAGGTCTATTTCACAGTCGACGAATCCAAACAAGCAGTAGCGTAGCCTAGACCATCGGTCAAGGGATGTCATGGAGGTGTCATTTTGTAAAAAAGATTACAAAATTAAAATAAGTTGAAAAAATAAGTAGAGTAGTTTAAAAATATAACAGGCCTTATTATTATTATTATTATTATTATTATTATTATTATTATTATTATTATTATTATTAATAAAACTATTGAAACCCTAATTTAATAATTACTATATTAAGATTATAAAGTAGGAACTGCCTTTATTTAGGTTAGGAGTTCACTGCTTTAGCTTTCTTCTGAAAGGTTAGGGGTTAATTGCTTTAACTGCCTTTTATTAGGTTGAAGTTCGCTACATTGGTGACTTTTTACAGAATTGTTTTGGCAATCTTATTTTTATTTAAGCTCTTACTAAACTTCTGCTAAGAATTTGGTTTCTACACCGGGTAGAGGGTACCAACATCGACACCCACGCTATGCCACTGAAAACAAAAGTCGTTTTCATAAGCAAAGATTTTTGAAAGGTATTTTTTCATAACTTACAAAGTCCTACTATACAGTAGTGTTCTGGGAGGTAAAAATACCTTTCAGAACGGACTTCAAATCTTTTTTCGGGTCCAAATCGACTTACAAACCTATCAAAAGTTTCGTGATCAGTGATCACCCATTGTGCCTCCTACTCTAATTTTGATTTATTTTTTGTTTATAACACTTATATATTTTATACCTTAAATTGAGTCTTTCCTTAATAATTATTTCGCATCCAAACTAAAAAATAAAATATATAATAGATAAAATATTCGTTTTACAATTAAACTATAAACCTAATTTTCCTATGAATACTATACATTTGCATAATAAGTATTTTTCTATTATTAAACATAAGGAACGCGAATACTTCTGAATACTGATTAGTCATCAAAGGCAGTTAAACAAAATTTTAAATTGTGGTGATTTTTTATTTCCAATGTAGCAGAATTGAGATTATTAAAGACAGGATTACTCCCTAAGATTTATCTTCAACATCATTAGAAGAAAATCAATTTAAAATAAATCTTGCAACTGGTTCCAGTTTTTCAAACTTCGCGAATCTTCAAGAAAACTCGGCTCTCATATAATCGATGATTTTTAGTGTTTTACGGTGAAAGGTTTTTTCTTCTTAACCAGCACATGCGAAACTTTCAACAAAGCGGCAGTAGCGTGAAACTATTCTACTAAAGGCCTAAGAATACCTAGAAAAAAGGGTTAGGTTTATTGAGGTAATTTTTCCCCAAACGAATCTAATCTTCGTAAAAACAGCTTGTATCTGCTGTAGATGTCAGAATCTAAACCTGTACGTGCATATCTGTCTTTCATCTCTCTCTTTCTCTCTCTCTCTCTCTCGTTTGCTTACCAAGCACATCGCTACCAAGATGGAAACAAACCAACATTACCATTACTATGATCGATATAGGTTATTTTGGTCACTATCAAAAATTATTTGAAATAATTGATATATTTTCAAGTTTAGAAGACCCACAGAACAAATTTTAACTACGATGTGTAGTTTTTCTACACGGCCGACTGGTTGCCTACCCCTGGCCTTAGGCATCACTTTCGCAATAAACTGAACTGCCGATGATGGAGATCGAGTTTGAACCCCAGTCAGGTTTACTGAGGGTGGTTTTTACTAAATGGATTCCCACTCTCCCTCCACTTCCTCTAAATTCAACTTTCCTGATTCCTAACACTTTAGCGTAGTTAGTCCGTATGAGCACAGCCCAAATGGGAATAAAAGAAGGTGCCAAAAAATATCACTATAATAAAACAAGTACTACTACTACTAATAATAATAATAACTACACATCACGTAGCCTTTACCATTTATTGGAGTGGAACTATTTATTTATGCTTCCTGAAATCACATGAATAGCATTCTTCAATAAAACACGAATCTTAATCATTCCGAAAGTATTAGTAACACAAATATTTTATGTTTCAGCCCCTGAAATTCTTCACTATGAGCCAATCACTCTGGCAGCTGATATGTGGTAAGTAAACCTTGATGGCAATTATTGTTAATTTTAAAGGCATATATTGATAGTTGAGGTGATTAACTATTCTTGCATCCTATATAAAGATTGTTGGTCAGAATAAAGGGCAGTTGATGTGAGGTTGGACTTAAATCAGTAACTGTTATATGCTTGTAACCACTAACCTTGGCGCGTTCATTAACTTGTGCATTCCAATTTTCATAGGAAAACCTTATTTGTAGGTGCGAGTTTATCGGTAGGGTGAGTAGTCTCCAGCTTAAGGTGGCAAGTCTTAGGGGCGGCAAATTTTGGTGAAACATAAATGGAAATGCGTGCTTAAAAGTTTTTGATGAATGCCTCCACTTTCGTGCACATTAATTTTCAACTTCAGAAAAATGGAATATAAGTCAGAAATTGTTGGAGTGGCTTCGAGAACACGATCTCGAACCATGCACCCTAATGTTTAGGTCGTCTAGGGTTTGTACTCCGGTGATAAACTGCTCTGGAGAACGCAGTTTTTCTTGGTTGCTTCAAGTCAAACATTATTTACGATCAAAAATAATTTTAAAAAAAGGGCTTGTCTGGGCTATATCAACCTGTAGTTCAGTTTGGTGAAAGATTTGCCAAGACTAATGTACCGTTGCCCAGGGGACGCCGGAATGTACTAAAGTCCGCTTCTGCTTAGCTGACAGCCAGAAAAGATACTGTATCTACTTCCATGTAGTCATACGTCAAGTAACGTGGTTGAAGCGGTTATTTTTGATAACTAGTTCTATTAATAATAAAATAACATTAATTATATAGTTAGATAAATATATTATCATTGATCAAACTGAAGTAATAATTAAGTTTGTATTTTCTAAAAATGTCTTCCTAAAAAAACTCTACCATATATCGGACTATACATACATATATATTTAATAGCAAAAATAAGCTTTTGATAAAAAGTAATAAAATCAACTTAAAAAAATCACACCCATACCTTTAAAAATGGCCTTACAATCAAATAGTTGGAAAGCGCTTTTTTACTATACTAAACATTTTGCTCTACTCTCCAAAAGAAAGTATTTTACAAAGCACAAAAAAAATCGAACAGATAAAACAATCTTATTTTGTTGAAATTATATATTAGTTTTCCAACCATTTTGTGCCTCTAATGTAGTAGTTACCATTGGTTCCAATTTTATGAGGTCACGCCACCTACTCAGTTTCTCTCTTCTCCTGATATCAACCCTAAAACACACAACTGTTTCCCTCAGGTCTTTGGGAGTAACAACATACGTGCTATTGACCGGGTTCTCCCCATTTGGAGGGGAAACTGACCAGGAAACCTTCTGCAACATCTCGAGGGCGCAGCTAGACTTTCCGGAGGAACTGTTTGAAGATGTATCTGAGCAGGCGCAGGACTTCATTCGCAAGATGCTCGTGAGGGACCCCACGTGAGTCTAAGCTCGGTGTCCCTGTTCTAAGTTCACTGTGAGGTTCTCATGTTTTAAGAACTACGCTCTCTTGTGAAACCAATATTATTATCATCACCACATCTTACTACCTGTTCAGGTTATACGCATTATGATAATAATTACTCATATGAGGTAGAAAATAGGAAGGAAACATTTTAGAGGTAATCTACTCTCATTTGCCTGGAAGGAGAGTGGTAAAACATTTAAGAAAAAACTACTCTCAGTAGACCCAACCGGGATTCAAACCCCGATTTTTCCCTCTTTAGAAGGTCAATCTAAGACAAGAGTGCCGCCTTAAGGCGGCCTTACACCGGGGCAACAAGAGGTAATATGTAGCATGCGATAATATAGCATGCTACTAAATATTACCTTCTGTTTCCTTTATCGCATGCGACCTTGCTACAAAAGTTGCTTGTTGCCACTAGTAAATTACCAATAGAAAAATTTCCCCACCAAAAACAAGTATACAGCTTTATTTGTCATGTTCATGTCAAACACTCTACAGATATATATTTCAAGCAAAATCGTTATAGCCATTTTCAAAATAATTCAACTTTTCAAAAATTCCTCATCAGTAAGCGACCCCCTATCGAATTTTTACACAAAACCAAGTATACACGGTTATTTGACATGTCAAACACGCCCATAGAACCAAATTGTTAGGGCCATTTTAAAATATTTCCGTTTTTGAAAAAATCAGTTATTAGTAAACTACCCATAAATGAGTTTTTACCTCCAAAACAATTATTCGTTATTTTATTACGATATCGCCCGCTATGGGCGCCAATTATTATGGTATGTAGTTATATCTGCCAGCGATAGGCGCCAATTATAACGATACGGAGACTCATGTTCAAACAATAAAAGCGATGCAACTACAACTGACATTAATAACTTGAATCACCTGCTCATTTTTCTTCATTAAGTATTGAAGTGTGTCAACTGAGAAACAATTTTTCCAAATTTATGATTCCAGACATGCTTTTATTGTTTATTGCAGAGCACGACCAACAGCGAAGGAGTGTCTGCGACACCCTTGGTTCGCCAGCCAAATCTCCTTGCAGACGTTGTCACCTCAGATCCGCCAAGATACCTCTCTGATAGTAAACAAGGCCACCACAGACGTCGGTCGGTCCAAAGTGCCGAATCCCAACTCGGCTCTGAGCCAGAAGAATCTCCGGAAGTACCTGTCTAAATCTCGGGAGGCCCTGTTCGAACGTGTGGTGCAGCAGCAGATGAACCAGAAGAACAGTCTCCGTAAGACAACCCTGCTGTCACAGCTGAACAAGACACGTCTGTATGAGAGTCAGATGTCGCTCGTGTCCAAGTCCAGGGAAAGAATGCTCCAGGCAGACCACCAGCTCATGATGTCACCATCTTTCAGTCGCTCGAGGGAAAAGCTCTATGGACTCAGGAGTATCTCCAAATCACACGAGGTTCTAGACTTCTGCAAAACGGCGATGGGTAACACGACTCAGCCCCATGAAGCCATTGGTATCTTGAAGACTCTCACGCGGGCAACCACTGCAGATTTGAGTATGTTACCTTTTCTGAAGCAGAAACAGCTCAACGCTTACACCAGATCTTCGACAACCTCAATTCCCTGCTCGGTGGCTACAGAGCTTACCAGTGAATATTCTGATCCAAATAAAACATCCCAGTCCTTTCAAGATGATGAACTACACCAAACATTGCCAAATGTAACTACTTGTGAACTCCAAACAAAGGAACACGACAAGAAATTACTTTCAGATGTTTCCAACAGTATCAAAATGGCTGAGGTACCTTCAGTACAAATGCTTCTCAGTCCAAAACTACTTAAAGACTCACTCAAAAACCAGAACCAACAGAAATTGATTACAAACCAACATGTTTCTAATGCAACTCAAGATAAAACAGATGCAAGTAAAAATACACAAGATCTCGTACTGCAATCTAAGTCTGTAATAAATGGCTTTACAGAGGAAGTAAAGGACAAACTTGGACTTAAAAACAATCATGCTATACAAAATAATGACGTTAGCTTATCAGTTTTGGGAAGTCATCTACAAAATACGAGTCCTGAGGCGACGAATAATGGTTTGTCAGATGTCAGGAATGTCATTAAAGATGGAAGTGAAGAGCCAAACTCTAATTTGGTTAATGAAGAATGTATAAAGATGTTTGACTACGAATCAAACCCAGGAGAAGAAAGTGCTATAAAACCAGATAAAACAAATGAAAATACCTCGCTTGAGGCAGAAAATGACAAGGGTGAAGGGGAGGATGAACCAAGATACACAGTGGCCCAGCTTATCTCCGCCTTCAACCGCCACCAGGAGGTGATAACCAAAACATCCCTTGAAGTTACAATGACCACTAATGACAAGGAGACAAAAATACCACCCCTACCACTCATTTCAGGAGCTAAAGAGAGCAAATTTCCAACAGGTGCTAACGCATTAAGGCTTTTTATTCCTGATATTGATATCACAGCCGCCCCTAAACACAAAAAAGACAGAAGAAGACGTCAAAATCAATTAAAACTTATCAAAAAACAACACTCCTTCGATGAAAACACTGTTACTGGGAGAATTGATGAACAAAGTACAAGTAAGCTTGAAATAATATCCAAAGATTCAAATAGTTTCAATGACCTAGTTGAAAATCAAGAGTGTTTAGAATGTTTGTCGAACGAAACAAACAGTTTATTCGTAAGTTCAATGGGGCAAAAGATTGACGAAAGCAATAATAGGTTAAATGAAAATGTTGATAGTACTAATAATAACTATAGCACAGACGTTAAAGACATAACTATATGCCAAATGGTTATCGAACCCACCAGGAATGAACATTCTGAAGGAAGAAAAGACACAGAGTGTGCAGAAATTGATGAAAGTAAGATGAGTAGCTTGAATTTATCTGAAGATGGATCACCAAACTATGTACGATTATGTTCTCTGTCCAGTGAAAGTAGCGGATCAAGGACCCCCAGTGATGGTTTCAGTTCTATGGAAATGACATGGGGGGAGATGACGCCATCCACATATAATCACAACAAAACAGAAACACATAAATCACTGCCAAGACAGAAGAATAAATCCCCAGGAGAGTGCCCAAATGGAACAAGTTCCTTAGGATATAACCCTTGGGGTAAAGTATGCACAGGCTCATATACAAGAGCGATAGAAAAATTTGGAGGGGTAGCTACAGACAAGAGTGCTGTACCTGAAGTAAGCAGTAGACCAGCGAGAAAGTCGTTTATCCATGTTTCTCCTACAGAGAACAGTAGTGAGAGAACACGTAGAAAGTCAAGTCCAGTTATTCTAGCAATTTTTATAATCAACATTTAACAACAAAATAAAGCTTAACGAACATTTAGATCTGTGTTAAAGTTGTTCTAACAAGACATGAAACAAATGTAGATGTTTATTATTTTTATTTTTCCACCCTTCACAGTAAAAAACATATTACATTTAAATGAAATATTTTGTGGCAATAGCTGATGCTGTTTCAAAAGTAATGTTTTACACATTATTTAAACGTTGCAATAAAAATATACATTTTAATATTAGTAAGACAAACCAGTATTTAAATTGAGCTACAATAAGACAGTAAGATGTGTCACTAAAAAGATTCAAATTAGACTAAGTACAATTAAATTTGAAGTAATTTTTGATAAGAATTTTCACAACAATTAAACTTATCAATCTAAAACTCAACAGGAATTAACGTGTAGGCAGTAATAAAAAATACAAGAGGTTTTTGAATAGAATCTTACAGTATTTAAGTTTTAACAAGGACATATTTAAGATGTTTGCCGCCATTCTATATATAAAAAAAATCAAACTTGCTCCAACACTTTTCATTAATACCCAAAGAAATTTCACAGTAAAATCAATTTCAATAGTTTCAATAATAATTTAAGTTTGGTTTGATATATCAATGATTAAAAAAAATTAGATTTGAGATATGAATGACTAAAATTAATTTTTAATAAGAAATATTTATTGTTGGTAAATATGGAATTTTTTCTTAATTTCTTTATTTAGTTCAAAATTTGTTATCTATTTATAAATTATAAGATGTAATGAGTAAATTATTTTGTAGTCTTAGTAACACATTAATGAGACAAAATAAAAGATGAGCGTATTGATGCTCAAAAATTTAGAACCTTGTACAAACATAAATATTAACTTTTGTGTGGCTATTTTAATGATTTGATGTACTATCTAAAATGTTCTAATAAAGTGTTGTACAGTATAACTATTATCTTGATATGGTTTCAATTACTTTTTAAAGATTATTTTTATATTCAAAATTTGGAAAGTAGAAATTTGTGAATTATTAGATATTTATTTATTTTCTGTATACAAACAAATAGTTTGAAAACAAACTAGACCAACATTTATAATGCTTTGTAAATAGCATTCAAAAATATCAACATATGGGATTAGTAATGAGGTTTGGAGACTGTCAGCTTGCACCTACGGGTGTATACAATATTACATCGCATGTCCATTACATCGCGTTTTGGTAACAAATACATTGTAGGTTCATCATGTAGTGTTTCCCCCAACTCTCTACACACAGCTAGCCCTACTCTGACATATAACCAATGGTTAACCGATTCCCCTTGGGAGGGGGAGAGTTTCTAGCTTGCCAGGAATCTAATGTGCCTAATGCCGGGATCACGATCAACTTAGTGTTAACTTAACGTAACTTAATGTAACTTAACGTAACGTTAACTTAAAGTTAACTTAACGTATGTGTGATCACAATTCACTTAACTTAACGTAACAACTCGAGCCAAACATCTTCATTCTCGAGTATGATCTGTGATTTGTACTAGTTTTACAGTGATGATCTGTGAATGTGTATAGTTTTCAATCGATATAACAAATATCTTTATTTTATTTTTTTTGGGATAAATTTAGCTTTCCTATTTTAGTGTAATTATTTTGTTTCAATGTCTGATTATTAGAACTTACGCTAAAGAGTAAACATTAGTCATAATACCAACAAATGAGTTACTAAATATGCCTGATGACGTCACTCGCATAATGATTGGCTGGCTAGAACACGTGATACCCTTCAAGTAACGTAAAGTAAAGTAAAAGACCTCCCAGGACATCTCTTACGTAAAGTTAACTGCAAGTCAACGTTAAGTTAAGTGCATCGTGATTGCTTCCATTTAAACACACAAGGAGATTCTTTACGTTAAGTTACGTTAAGTTAAGTTTAAGTTGATCGTGATCCTGGCATAAAAAACTTGGAAACTTGAATTTGTAAATTCAAATTGCTCTAGTGCAATGAAAAGCAAAGATGAAATAATAAAATAAGAATATAATCTACAAATTAAAAATATACCTTTTTATCTAGACAATTTTTTCCAGAGAAGTAAAAAACATAATTATGGTGTATTTATTTTAAGAGTGTTGTAGATTCAGTTGCCTAGGTATCTCGGCTATGGTAGAGTTAATTAAATTTTGTTTGAGTTAAATTTTTTGAGTTTATTCAAATTTATTTAAGATTTGAACATCAAACACCAATACATAGCTCCCATCAACTCTTAAAAATTTGATAAAAACTTAATTAGAAATTATTTTCGTATGACATTGTGAAAAACAAAAATGTACATTGGTTTTATATGTAACAACAATCACAATTGCAGGTGCTAGTAGCCTCATTTATACCTATCAAAACAATTTAGAATGATATTGTTCAAACTACTAAAATAAATGGTAGGCCTACGTCCTTTCTAAGATAAACTAGCCTATTATTGATTTGGCGAATGGATACATGAGAGTAGATATGATAACTTTTGCCTTGTCTGGAACATATGAGTACTTTTTAAATTTAATTAACTACTTAACTTCAAGATGAGACTCGGGTACACTATTCTTGTAATCAACTTTGCCAACAAGGGGAGTCAGGCACACTATCCTAACAAAACGCGATGTGATGGACACGCAATGTAATTGTATATTTACGCCCCTTCATCCCTATTGGTTATATGTCAGAGTAGGGTTAGCTGTGTGTAGAGAGGTGGATAGAAACATATAAAAGGAATGAACACAATATGGCTGAACATTTGCCCTCTCTTAAATCCAGGCCAGATTTAGGATTAGCCAGAAGAGACCTAGATGTAAGGACATCTGACCAGGAAGCACCATTTTTCTCTCTCGCTTAGATGTAGATAGTAGAATATGTATAGCTTGCACTATGCACCACCAACTTTGGAGGTACAAAGTTGGAGAAAAATTATATCTGGGGGTATATAAACAAAAAAGTAGGGGTCTTCGAGCTAAGTTTTTTTTAAACTCGATTCAATCATGAGCGAGCTTTTCATAAAGCTCCTGAGTGTCGAATCAATCTCAAGCTCGAGTTGAATAAATAATAATTTTAAAACTTAGTTATGTTAATAAAAAACAAATGTGTTGATTTATCTCTTTTTTTCAATGACATAAGAGACAGATATTTAAAATAAAATAGGTATTAAACTTGTTTTTAAAAAGTTAAAAAATCAAGCCATAGTAAATAAATAATTAACTTTTAAATGTATTGATACAGAACACATTAATTTTGATACAATTCAACATCGCCTAAGGTACAGCTGTTCAATATGTGCTAATATACCAGAGGGAAGTTATAGACTATTAATGATTTTTAATATATGTACACAGTACACTTTTGCATCAAGCTTTACTTGATACAGTGCACTAAGCTTGTGTTCTAGCACTCCTACAAAGAGATGCCCTTCTTATTTCTTCTTTATTTATGATTAATACCCTCCTCCACCCAACAATCATTTTACTCACTTGCTGACCTTGACATTCCAATGGCCATCTGCACAATACACTCTTTGTTGGGTTCTTCTCATTCTCTCCTCTCATCCTTCCCCTTTAACTGTGCAATATTTAACAAACCACATCCCCAACAAGTAGAGAGAACTTTTTTCAATGAGCTCAAAATTGTGAGCCCACTAATATGCAGATAGTGAGGGTAGCTATTTCAGGCTCAGCTCGAAAATCTTAAAAAAAAAGGCTGGCTAAATGTATAATGATGTGAGTTAAGTATGGCCCTAGTAGCACTCCCAAAAGAGGGGGGGAAAAACAAAAAAAGTTTATATGCACCTGATATGCACACATTTAAAATAAAATATTTCTAAGGTATTCTTCATGATCAAACACAAAGCATTATGCACTATATGAACATCATTTTAATGGGGTTAAGCAGAAATGTGTTTGATTCGAGTTTGTATAAGTAGAGTGGAATTAATATTAAGCTATGTTAATGGTTATGTATTTAAAGAGTTGAGGGAGATTTCAAATTAAAATCTTTTGGGGACATCCTCGAGAAAATAAATTTGATATAACTACTTTCTTTTGAAATGTAAATTAGTGAGAATCTCGACTTTATCTCTAAACAACTTTCTTGCTTGTTCAAATTACAACCCAGTGACAGTTCAATCCTCAGTGAATTCTAAGCAGATTCACAGCTCAAACATATCTTTAGAAACTTCAACCACCTTATAATACATTAGGAATCCGGCCATTAGAGTGATAATCACCAAATATCAACATTAAATAAAGATTATTCATATTGAAAGAAAATAAATTTTAACAAAGACTCGACCTCACCTTAGCAGTTTTATCCTAACTCAAAATGCCACTAATTATTAATTGCAAATACTATACACTAGGGGTGTGAGAAGTCCACTGTTTCAATTCAAAGCGAACTCGAATCGTATATGTGAAATATTCTCGAAGCGAATCTAAGTTAGAAATTTTCTTTTAGTGGTTTTATGCTTGAAAAAATTATATTTTTTTTTTAAATTACTTTACGCATTAAAATTACTCGGAAAATGTTAATTGCACAATTGTTTGTAAAATATCGTGTTACTCTGACATATCAATTTATTATCACAACATGCAATTCAATTTCTTCGGATTATTTTCCAATATAAATATTAATTTGTAATGAACAAAACAGCTCAGAATGGCTATAATTGAAAATAAAGTATCTTAGCTGTCAATATTTTTACCAGCGAAGCTTCAAAACAAGAATTTGTTTCTAAGCGAAGTCAAAGCTTCGCACACTCCTGCTATACACTGATAAGGTTATCTGGTACAATGAAAGCTTGAAGAAAACTCGTGTGTGTTCTAGATTTTCAGGCATAGACAGCCTTATAAGGGTTTTAAACATATGCTATTTAATAATTAATGGCATTTTAAGGCATCTGTGGCTTTCTGCCTGTGGGTGTGAATGTATGTCTGCTTTAATGTTTATGCTGTGTGGAATGTGTTTCCGCTATAATGTGTATGCTATGCATGCCTGCTGTGTGTGGTGTGTGTGGTGTGTGTGTGTGTGTGTGTGGTGTGTGTGTGTGTGTGTGTGTGTGTGTGTGTGTGTGTGTGTGTGTCTGTCCTGTCTCTGTGTGTGGATGTTTGCATGCATGTATATGTTATTACATTGGCTCAAAAATGTTTACCAAAGAAAATTGGGGAAAAGGCCTCAAATATAATCTATTATAAATAATGGAAGACACACCAGTTATCCTTTAAGATGATTTTATTATTCCATATTTTACTGAAATACAGTACATTAAAGACACACGACAAAATAGCCTCAAATTGAAAATAGCTCACCTCTAAGAGTAGGTTTTGTAACTAAAGTCTTCAGAGTCGATAGAAGCTAAGCAACATTTCCTTGATGACCTGTTAATAGTAGCTTTTATAGTAGAAAATGAAAATGTTATAATAAATATACAGGTAAATTATGATGAATTATATCTTTTTCTCCTCTAATACACAAAAGTCATTGTAATGTTACAAAAACTTTGCAATGAATTAAGAGCATAGAAACAAACATCAGTAGCAAAACACTATATAACATAAGGATATGTAACTTAAAACATAATGGATTATTTTTGTCTCTACACAAGTTCTTTCATTCCTACGAAACAATCTAATATTTTCATAACTATTTCACATAAACTATGAGGATTAAAGTTGAACCAAATTTAAGATATACCATAATTCTTAAACTCATGTTGTATTTTTATGAACGTTTAATAGCACATTAAAATGAATGTAATTTTTTTTTAATTGTAGCATTTTAAATGTATTTTACACACTCAAAATAAAACAATATTGACTACTTCACCTTTATATGCAAATAAAGGTCATTTAGGTTGACTTTAATGAGAATCGACAGTATAAAAATTACACATATTTTTATTAAGTAACAGACACCAAAGGTTATATAAAATATACTTGTGTAGAAATGAAGCATAGTAACAAATAAAAATATAAATTTGTGTGAATGGATTGAGTACCCAAAAGTAACCAATTGGTGCTTTAACTTATATAATGAGTACACACAGAGTCAAATGTACAACTTGTGAGCATTAATAAAACAGCTCTTAGCATGAAAGAACCTGTGCTTCAAATAAAATCCCAGCTCACACAACTGTGGGAGTTACATATTTGAGAAATGTATTTGTTAAAAGAAATAAGAGATAATACATCCTACTAAAAGCTTATTGTTTAACACAAAATAATCATTATTGGGGCACAAATTAAGACAAAAGGCAAGCAAATAGAGTAATTAAATTAAATGTGAGAGGTTTCATTTTTGAACTCAATGTCAATATGAATCTACATTAATATGAAAATAAATTTTAAGAGTAGGTATTTCGACCCTTCCTCCAAGACTGTGTTGCATAGTAGTATATCCCTCGGTATATTTCCAACCGTCGTGTCTATTGTTGGCTAAGTCAACAGTGCATTTATTCTTGGGTTTTTAATAATCTAACATTCGGTTCTATTACTTTTATGCACTAGTAAATAAAATCATTAGATAAAGTGAAATTGATTTCAAGATGATAACTCTCAATTTATTTTCTCCTTAAAACTAGTATATTCTACAAGGTTGCTTTGCATGTGTACATTTTGTATTTCAGAAAATACTCCAAAAAATAAAAAGGACTTAAATAACTTCCAAACAAATGCGCCACTTCACAATTAGAATCTACAAACTTGCAACAAAAAACATGTGTGGGACAGCACAAAGACAAGTGATCAGAAAATGCCTATATAAATTTATGTTTTGAAATCGCACACCACAACTGTGCTTAAAGTAAGGTGTATGCTAAATTTAAAGAAATTAACCAAACCAACCAACCAGCCTTGTTGGTCACATATATGTCGTGGGGCTCCAATGCACATTAATAATGAAACAAACGTTATTCAAAGCTTCTACTTGTATTGTTGTTATTATAGCAACATTATTTTACTACTGCTAACTTTAAATGTTAATGTATTTTAAGTAGATATAGACATTTAGAGTATACATTACAGCATGTAGGTTCTAATTGTAAGTTTCACTCAATCAGACTTCACAATTCAAATTAACCTTGCACATCAAGGTTCTAAACTTTCAAGAAATAATATTTCAATTTACAACCTCTATACTTTGCATCAAAATAATGCCCATTTTCCTAGAGGGTCCTTTCATTTATAAATGGGTAGGGGGTGCAAAAGTCCACTTTCTCAATTCGAAGCAAAGTCGGATCGAATAATATGAGATAGTCCCAAAGCCGAATCGAAGTTTGAACATTGAAAAAATATTTAATGTTGGATAAAAGAATTATACTTTGCATTTCAATGTAAGTTAGGTATTAAAATTAATATAATTTACATAATGCTATATTTCAAACATAAAATATTTATTCTGAAAATTAAAAACGACACCTGAAGACGGGAATCGAAACCCGGGACCTTTGGCTTCGATCCGGGTTCGATTCCCGTGTCCAGGTGTCATTTTTCAATTTTCAGAATATGATATCTAGATGGTGAATTCCTCTCTAAAATTAATAACAGCTTCGGCTATGTGATTCATAATATAATTAGTTTGAAAATGAAAAAATAAGTTATGATCACAAAATTTAGTATAATTAGTTTTTTTTATGTAAACACTAATTTGTTATGGAAATAACAGCAGACAAAGATAAACATAATTGTGTGTATTAACGTTAAAAATTTTTTTGAGCAAATCTTCATAGTAATTTTCGAATCCAGAATTTTACTTTTGAATCAAGGTCGAAGTGAACGAATATTCGAAATAAAGTTTAAGTTTCGAAGCTTCACACACCCTTAAAAATGAGTCATAATAATTCCATCAACATGCATACTAACCTTGAGTGAAAGTCTATTATTTTTATGTTTATAGAAACATGATGCACTATTAAAGCTTAAGTTTTGAGTTTTCAACAATTCAATACACCTACAAACATTTACAACATTAAACACTACCAAAAAAAACATGCTAGTTTTGCTATTAATGAAGAGTAATGATACATCATGTTTTAGAGAAGTAATACTCGGAAAATTCCACTAATTCTATGCAAAGTATAGCTTGTACATATTACGTCGCTTTTTTTCCCCGTAATATAACGTGCAACTTCTGGAAAGGGCCATTCCGTTCAGAAAATACATTCCCAATGCTAGACAAATCTACACCTCAAATAATCAAAACAAGTCAAAAATCACTTTTAAAGTAGTTATTAAATACATGTTGAGTGTTAATCAATTATCATCACTCAAAACAAAAATTCTGTTACTATAAGTGCATAAAAAATAATTG
Organism: Timema podura; assembly: GCA_033556935.1. Classification (NCBI taxonomy): domain Eukaryota; kingdom Metazoa; phylum Arthropoda; class Insecta; order Phasmatodea; family Timematidae; genus Timema; species Timema podura. Next base: position 52,573,194 of record JAVRXN010000011.1, on the reverse strand, counting down.
ACATTAAAAAAACACTAATTTTTTTCAGAATTAAATGTTTAAGCCATCACAAAAAAAATCATACTAAATATTTGAACATTTGAAGAATAACTATATTAAGAGAGGGAATGCACTTACTGACCAAAATGGCCCGACCCTGAATAGACACTTTATTACCAAAATCTAATCATTAAACTCGCAACAGTCATAATTATAAAACCATGCGAGTGGATTAAGACAATGAAGAAACGCACATGCCAGAACAACAGCTGGGACTGCAATAGTTGCCATGGAACAAATTCTTAGAGAACAAACAATACTATCACTAGAGCAAAACAATATTATCTCTCACATGAGAAGGTTTAGACAGGGAGTAGTTTCAAGTTTTATCTGTTTAGAGAAGTGTAACGTGTCAAATTATTGGTTACGCTTTCAATACCACTTGTTTTGGAGTAGAGTTCTTACCTTTGCAAGTGAAATTAACAAAGTATTACCAATTAAAAACACAAGACTACTAAGTTATTTTTCTGTGCACAGAATAAACCATCTCATGTTCACAGTAGTTATATTCTATGCAGTTTATTTGTTATCCATGGAAAAGGAATAAGTTATTATTTAAGAATGAGCCTGACTTAACTAATCAAACACTTTACCAAATAAAAAAATGCAAATGAAATAGCGGGTCTTTATGGTATTTTTCACATTCAATAAGAAAAGACCACACAATATTAACTTGTAAAATAAATTAATTTACTTTCATCACTACAAAAAACAAAATTAATGTTTAGATACAACCACTACAAAAAAATAATCAAAGACATAAAGATAGAGTGAGAGAGAGAGAGTAAAAAGAAGCAAATTGTGACATCAAATAAACTGCATTGTGTTTCCTTAAAACCTACATGGTATTTCAAGTCCTCCATAGGAAAAATTGCAACGGTCCAGCCAAGTGCTCAGCTCCTTTCCCTCTTCATTTCTTGGTCATTATCTTCAGGTACTCTAGAGCATTCTGGGCCGCACTGGACTGGGCTTCCTTGGAAGAAATGCCGCATCCATAGCAGACGGCAACCGGCAGAGTAGACAGCTGGACCAAGCACTGAGCTTTACCTTGAAGAACAAACAAAATAATGTAGAACATGGAAACTGCCTGTTTTGTTACTAAACAAGGAGGTAAACACAGTTGTCAAATTCAGGTTGATAACTTAAATTCATCGTGATGTATTTATTTTCTAATAACTATCGACATTATAAATATGTAAGGTCACTGCTGGAGAGGATGTGGGTGCGGCTCACAAGAAGGAAGGACCATTAGCAGCCCAACTTTGTTGATGGATAAGTTTAAAAGATAGGGAAGTATTTTGCTCTCTGTCGATGGCGAAGACAAGTTACCCTCCAAAAGGGATGGTCACTCCAAGCAGGAAGGTCAAGGAAAGCCTTTGGTTGGTGTAAAATTGGTAAATGGGGGTTGCAAGCTTCTGGAATATTCCTTTGGAATCTCTTTATCGTGTTTGGAGTGAGGAAGCTCCCTCCAGTTCTTGAGTGTCGGTTGAGGGACACAGCTGTCCTAGAAATAGGTGACCCAGTTCACCATGAATGTAATCAATGTAACTTGTAATAAATTGTCTTAAATAATAATAATTATTATTAAAATAATGTATAAAAATACGCCTAATAAATGCTCAGTCTGCCACAGTCAAAATACTTAAATAAACAGAAATGGTGCGTTAAACAAACTAAAAGAAATTGTTGAGGGAACCTGACTACAGACTTACAAGACTTGAACACAAAATATGAAAAAAATAATTTTGACTTTTAAGGAGGTATTTAATACAACAAAATGGCCAATCTCAGAACAAATACAATCAAGCTATTTGATTTAATACCTACCTTTTAGGTAAAATTAAAGATAAACTATACTGTCAATGGAAGTCAAATCCAAGCAATACAAATTATGAGCAGGAATATAAAAAGGAGAGGAAAAATTAAAGAGCTATAAACTAAGCCAAAATTGAACACCATAGGAAAGTATTTAAGGATTAAAAGGTAAATGAAAAACACGTGGCGAGAAGTAAACAAAGTTATAGGTGTAAACGTAGTAAAAATAACTTAGATGAAGAGCTCATGCACACATTTAAAAATACAGAAACTTAAAACTGTGTGTAACAATTTTGCATTCTTTTTTTAGTGGGATAGTAGAAATATTGCATAAAAGTGACAAAAATACTTACACAAATGGAAGACAATAGCCATCACTTCAATGTTCATACCTAAATATAGCCTGTACGAAAATTTAAAAAAAGTAATCTATTATAGTAAAATGGATGTTTTTAGATGAAAAAGAGAAAGTTATGACTTGTGATCAAAAGTTTCCTGAAGACAGATATCGTTGATGGCTAGTATTGGTAATGGTGTGAGTATATATATATATCATTAAAATATAATTTTAAAATCAAAATAGATAAAAGGTTCCATAAAGCAAACTCGAAAATATTTTTATTTTATTTTTGCTGATGGTACACACCTATACAAAAACTTACCATTTATGGACTTCTCTTCAATATCCACATAAGTAACCTCAAACAGCTGCTCTGAAGCAATTTCATTTAGGAACTGTACAAAGTTGAAGTCCAAATTATTCAGTGTTGTGGTCTGTGGAAATAAGGAACACAAAAGACTCTTGTTAGAACAACTTCTTACCCTTACATATACTCATTTTAACTTTGTGATGCACATGACATTTATCGAGTATTTTCTCAATTCCAACATTTAGGAATAATACCTAAATAGTGTTGACTGTCAGAATACAACTCTAAAGAAGTTGAATCATAGGCTCGGCTAAAATATACACTTTGTAGTGGAGTATTATTTAAATGTCAGAGCAGCTTATTCAGTTCTACCAACTTGACCAATGATAATTCTCCATCTTTTTAAAATTGTGATATAAGTCACACTTCTATCATCCTATCGATTATTTTATTAATATTTTTATTTATAGTAAGATTAGAATAAAATTAATAATTTTATTGTATTAACCCAAGGAATTTGAAACTTAAAAATATATAAACAGATACACAAAAAAGAAAGAAGGAGTTTTAATCAAATTACATTGGTTTAAAGGTTATCTTAATGAATTATTTTTTTATTTAATAATTTACGTAATTTCCCGAACTTATTCCCACTATTTTTAACACACCGTTTGAAAAAATAGTTGCCCTGCATTGTGTCTGGTGATGAATGACTAACTGTTTATTCTTCTCTCTACTTATTGGGATTTGTTTTGTTTAAGCCTGCCATAATGACATTTTTTGACATAAAGAAATTTGTGAACAAAAATAACAATTTCTTGCAGGAATAGGTCGGGAAATTGGGGGTGGAGAGGGGGGTGAGTTTGTTATAAGCTTAGCCTTCCCATTCATTCTGATAAAATAATAATGGTTAAAATTAGGAGGAAATAGCGATACTGCAGTAAAAATGGTTTAGTTTGAAATTGATTAGAAATTAAATTAGAAATTGTTTCTACTCCATATCACTAAGGTAAGTGTGCTGGCTATCCACCCAATTTTAGCCATGATTTAGCCTAGTAATATAAAATAATTTAATGATAAAACTAGAAGCCAATGGCAATTAGATCAGAAAGGGGATAGAATTTTATTGTTTCAATAAATTAAATCAAGTGGTAGATGTCAAAAATATTTTTAAACTGGGTCATAAAAAAGATACACACTCTGATTTAGTTGCAAATATGGGTCGGAAAATCGATTTAAATTTTGTTATCGTGTAGTTTTTAAAAGGAAAAGAAATATGTACACTAAAAAATTTTTTATCTAATTTATTTTAAAATTGTAAGTTTTCCAAATATAGCTTAATAATTTTTGTCCAGCATGTGTTAAGGTTTTGACGTAAGGTAAAATACAAAACCTAGGCCTAGTGCAACTACTATAATTGTGTTTTTTTAAAGTATTTTTGTTATAATTTTAACAAATACCTACACAATGAAATGTCAGCATATTTAAACCAATATGAATAAATAAAAATGAGCCACAGGCTTGATCTTAAGAGTATCAAAAATATTTCTCAACTGACACGGTGTACCTACCTTGTTACCTATATTTTAGTTACTAAACCACTCACAAAAAGTGCTGTTCTACTACAAAAATATTAGTAAAATATAGTAGTGAAGGTGTATTCTGTACATGATTAATATTTAAAAGCCCCTTTTGTTATTATTTTGCGCTAAAAGTAAAGTTTTCCTGCCTTAAATTCTTTTAGGGATGAATTTTACCACCAATTATATGCAATGTGGTTGTTATTTAATGGTGCTCAGTTGTGTACCAAGTAAACTGGTTTTGTTGATGAAAGTAAGAGAGTATAATGCTTAGATTAAAATAATATATAGAAATATATCTATCTGTAGGAATTTTAAGACATAAATAACTCCGTGCAAGATGGTATCAAGTACATCTTAATGCCAAAGTGTACTATGTACATCTTAAAAATCTTTATCGCTTTAATTTCTCTCTCTAGTATGATGTTAGCACCAAGTGAACAGTTGCACTCCAGATGGACAAGGAATAATGTTTTTTTTTAAATTGCTAAGTCTTAACATCGAAACATATTTTAATGAATATTTTTTTTTAAACTTACCTTAGGTACATTAAATTGAATCTTTATTAATCGGTTACTATCACATCACAGTATATTTAAAATTGAATCCCATAACTTATAATTAAATTTGGGTCTAATCCACTATTTTACAAATCAGAATCTTCAATTTACATTCAAATACCAAATCTCGAATATGAATCTTGGAAAAAATTATGAACATAAGAGGAAATATAAATATAATAGAAAATACAAATAGTAACAAAACGTTAACTTTTTTTTTATAATCAATTCAACAGTCAGACATCCACTTGTGTTAAATTAATGGTCTGTGGCCTGGTTGTTAAGTTTATCCCATAATTATAATGGTTTCATAACCACCAATAAGCAGTATTAGAGCTCTAAAATAAATTTCACTCGGAAAAAAGAAGAAAAAAAAAATTGAGACTTGAATCCGAAATTTTCCCTTATACTCAAATCTTGAATATCCTTAAGGATTTGAGGGCCATTCCCTTATTATAACGGCTTGTTTAATCATATGACAATAAACTATTTTAGATTTTAAAATTTATCTTTAATACAAGAGTCCTAGTTTATTAAAAAAGATAACTATAATTTTAGCAGATATGTTTTTTATTAAAAAAAAAAATTAAGTTTTAAATTTTTATATATATTATTCAACCCAAGATCGACTTTGCTTGAGATACTCAGGAGCTCAATGAGAAACTCACTATAGATTGAATCGAATCTAAAGACAAACTTGCATACACCTAAAAAAAAAATAAACCCCATTTTCTTCTAGATTCCCTAGTGTTCATAGTTTTTGCATATCTTATTGAAATTTTAAAATGTGCGTTGTAAGTATGTCTTGATCATTGTTGTTAATCATCTGAATACCTTAATACCAGTAGGTACTGCAATAATTATTGTTGCTGAAGTAAAGTAAGCTCATGTATCAACATCTATTCTGCGTATAACCCGAACGGGTAGTAAGACGCGGTGCTAATAATAATAATATCTATTCCTACAGTGAACATATGGTGAGCTCATACAACGAAACCAAGGAATCCAATAGCGATTATGGCAAAAATTATACCTAGATTTCCAAAAGCTTCTTTTTTACCACTTTCATGACAAATAATGTGTGAGATTATCCCTCATGATCGGCCATGCAGAAGATTACAAAATTGGTAAACATGTACACTAAATTCTTGTCACGATATTATAACAGTAATGGCCAACAAACTGCAACAAGTCTAAAATATATGTGAAAAGTAGATGTAGCTATAAAAGGTTTAATCATTTAATTTTATCAATAATTTTAGTTTGGAAATTATATTTTTACTGTTAGTGTTAAGGTCCATCTATTTTTTAATATCCTTGTAAAATTTAAGCAGTAAAGAGCACCATCTCTTGTAAAATTTAAGCAGTAAAGAGCACCATCTCTTGTAAAATTTAAGCAGTAAAGAGCACCATCTCTTGTAAAATATAAGCAGTAAAGAGCACCATCTATTGTAAAATTTAAGCAGTAAAGAGCACCATCTCTTGTAAAATTTAAGCAGTAAAGAGCACCATCTCTTGTAAAATTTAAGCAGTATAGAGCACCATCTCTTGTGATTTAACAACAAACTGTAAATGGTGTATTTAGTCCTGAAAGGTTTGACATTTTTTATATAAGTTATTATCCAAGGGTGTGATTATAGTCTGCACTAAAGTTTTATAAAGGTTGTTTATGGGGAAAAAAGTGTGGCCTACTTTAGGATCAATAAAGTGTACACAATTAAGTTGCTCACTATCAGGGCCACCAAATGGTTTAAAAATAAAATTGCTTTTCTTAAGTTCCAAAAATATAACGATTGTGCCATACATACTAATTTGACTTATGCCATCCAGTAGTAACTCATTTAAAAGAGGCAGGGTTGGCATAGTGAATATCACTGAAAGGTCAGGTTTTAATCAGTTTCATATTGCAAGCGTACAGGTCAAATGTGTGTACTTGCTTTGGAATATATCAGAAGCGCACAAGGTAAATGGACCAAATGCATACCATTGTTTATAGGTTCTGAGCCCCGTATTGTTACAACCATGTATTTTGTTTAGAAAGTTGTTTTCTCCATGTATGCTTTAGATACAAGGTCTAAGTGCACTTTTAATACAAGATTTCACCCTCTTGTGCATTTTTGATGTTCTCCGGTTTTAATCCTGGCCATGTACCATAATTATTTCTATAATTTCGTTTGCAATCCTCTTTCCAATCATTTCTTAGAGAAAACGTGTATATGAGCAATACTATGTAAAATACCTAACTCACTTTGTGAAATAACTGTGTGTTTGCAACATATAAATCACCCTAAAACTCTGCTTGGCCCTTTAACATCCTGTATCACAGAAGTAAAAAAAAAACTAATAAAAATATTGTTTGACCCACTCCAAAAAAATTAATATGAGCAAACTACACCAAGCACCAAAAATCCGATGAAATCGAGTTCCAATGTTCACATATATGATGCAAAGATCCGAGAGAGAGAAATAAAAATCTCCTCACCTGCAAATCACTTAGTTTAGCTCCCGAAGATCCTTTGAGATTTTTATGGAACTGTGACACTTTGTGACTGTGGTTGGTACTCAGGGTGGAGATTTTACTGTCTTTCAGATCAGCATAGCGAGCCGCCACATTGGGGACACTATTGGAAATCTACAGAAAGAAAAATGTCCCAATGAACTCGAACAAATCAATGAACATATTTATATTCAAACCAAGGATATTATTATTGTTTACACGAGTTGGAAAACCAATACAAAAAATACGCAATTGTTTGCTTTTGAAAAAACAAATTAGTTTAATTTAAAAAAACAGAATTAGTAAATGTAAACTATTGCTGATGGTCGTTAGACCTTCTGCAATACAAAATTAATGGGCCAGGCAGGAAGATCTATTAAATATAAATAAAATAAAAAATTATACAGATTAAACAACTCTTCAAAAATAAATACTATTAAGAGGAGCACAATGGGATATGGGTAAGTCAATAAGCAGATGCCTAATTTCGTTTAAAGATTTTAATAATAGGTAAAAAAATGTATTGTTAGTGATAGAGAAGGAAACTAAATTGGAAAATCAAATAGGTGAGCCCTTTATAAATACAATTATTAAATTTGTCTATTTATTCTAGAGATGTCACGATACTTGTTTTACTCGAATCCGATTCTTAAGTTCAACCTCGATTTTTTGATTTTCGATTCTGATTCTGAAATATTTCCTTTTTCATATATTTTTCCAAGCATTGTTGTAAATAAAATCATGCCTGATACCCTAGTCCACCTCTCAATGTGAAACTTGGACTCGACCATTACACATGGTCGCTTGAAACTTTAATCTCACAATTATATAGATATTTATTAAACATACTAAAAGTCCTCAAAATTAAAATCAAAATAAACTCAAAATTAATACAATAAATTGCGGATTTTATAATGTAAAGAAGAACACATGTCATACGTTACAAAAAATTTAAGTCTTCCGTCCGCCATAACTAATCCTACAGACGTTAGCTCGCCAGAAATTAGGGATGAAGTTTAGGCAACAATATATCAATAATCTACTGCATTAAATAAATATAACTTTTTTTTCCTCTATTTTTATTAACTACGTCAATTTTTGTCTTATTTTTATTGAACTTATCTTATTCATTCTAAATAAAATATTAAAAATTGAAAAATAACAAATAATATAACTACAGGAGAGCGGCCATTTTAATTTGATAGTGATAGATATATTGATGTTACAGAAAATTACCATTCCTAGTTTATGTACTTATTATATATCGATTGTTTGTTTAGAATCGATTCATGTATTCTGACAGCCTCACTTAACTTTTCCTTAAAAAAAAATGTGTCAAAGTTGTTGCGTTCTCTTGCTAATGTCATAATTTCAGGTCATATTATATTCAAGACAATTTATTTTTCATGTAGAACACCTCAAAATGTTAGGTCGTATTATATTCAGTTCTGTCCATATATTTACAATTTGCCGGCATTTAAGTGAAACGGCAACTAAACTAATATGAGAGATAATTAAATCTATTTTGAATGGTGCCGTTTTGTTTAGTTATCAGTTTTATTGAGAGGTAAGAATCGAGGGTATCGAGGAATCGAATTTGACAGCCCTAATTTATTCATACATTATTTATGCTTACATCTTTGCTATTTTAGCTCAATCAGTCACACATTACGCATAATTTGAAATTTTCTGACATCCTTCATTATAATAAGGAACACACAAAAACACAAGAAATAAAATTTCAGTTATATTTGAAAAGTTTGTAAAATAACTGAAGATTGAAGTGCTACCATACTGAGTAGTGGATACTCTTGCAACCGAAATATCACAAGACGTGTTTTTATGAACTTTTACTTAACACATTAAAATTACTATCAAAATGATTTTAAATTTTACTATAGCATTTTTTAATGTGTCATACATATGGGGAATAAAATGAAATCGGCTATTTAATTATTTTAATGAAAAATAATTATGTCCAAACTAAATACATTTTTAATTAGTAGCTGATGACATTGTTCTTTGACTGAAATCACCTGTAAAAATAGTACAAACTGCACTCTTATAATTTAATAATAATTATTAATAATAATACCTCCACTATCATAGCATACACAAAAAGGTCTCTACCATTCAGCCTTGCCACACGAACCAAATGGATACGCTCAGAACTTGATCATTTAGCTGAATATTGTGAACAACTCTTCACAGCTTTCCAAGGCCGAGGTTACTTCAAGCCTTTAATAGACAACCAAATCTCCAGAGCAGTCTCCAGTGACAACAATGACACTCCAAAAAAAGGTTGAAGACATCCCTCTCACAACACATTACCAGCCAGGTCCACACCGAATAAATACTATCCTTAAAAGTGGCTACAAGTTCCTAACCAGTTTCACCCAGACCCAAAACTTTTTTAGTGCATCCCCAAGAGTCGCTTTCAAACAGCCGTCCAAGCTCCATAATATTCTAGTCCATTCTAAGCTTCCTGACCACAAGAAAATCAGAGAAGAAAAAACACGACTACTAGAGGATCATACCCCAGCGGTAACCCTCGTTGCAGCACATGTGGGATCCAAGTTCCAGCTACATCCTTCAAAAGCAAAGTTAATAAATTGGAATACAAAATCCCTAGTCATTACAAATGCAAAACAAATAGCTTGGTATATCAACTACAGTGCAAATCATGTGATGCAGAATATATGTCTTACTACAGATTCTCTTAGACAATGAATGAACAATCATAATTTTAACACAAGCCCTAAAGACTTGGACAAACATCCATTCTGATACCCACAGCCAGGACTTTTAAAACTGCTACACCACCAAAATATTAAGAGCATTTCCCAAACAGTGCAACAGTTCTCAATTCAGATGGTGGGAACTGACCCACCAATGGATTACCAAATCGAAATTACAGCCAGGCTTTAATAAAAGATAGATTATTTTTTCCAAGGAGAACAACACTTTATATATAAATATAAATATATATATATATATATATATATATATATTATTTTAAATGATATATAAATAAATTATTATTATTATTATCATTTTTCCAATTAAGAATTAAGTATTTACATTGGATAAGCAGAGCCAAATCTTTGAGAAATTTATTTTTACTCCCACAACAATTGGCACAGTGTTTTTCTAATGGTTTCTTTTTTAACTCATAATGGAGTAATTTAGTGTTTTGTGTGGATTGTATTCCTCTTCTCTTTTTATTTGATAAAGAAATCAATGCCAAAATATTATTAAATTTGTGTTTAAATGTGTGTTTGACTATTTTTACTATAGAAGATAAAAAGAAGATGTCACCTTTTTGCGATGGATTCTTCCCAAATTTTCCCTCTTTTCTTAGGTGGGCTTTCTTCATTAAATTTACACTAATTAGTTTATTTTTCCTTTTTCTTTATTTTTATCAATTTTCATTATTATAAAATTACAGGCCATTTTCTGTCATTGGAATTAAAGGTAATATTTTCTTGCTTTATGTCATTTTTAAGCATTTTCAGACATTTTTTAGTATTCCATCTTGGATAAGTATATTTTTAAATAGTATCTATATTATTTAAATGCATAAATGATGAAATACAAAAATTTTTAACACACAGGTGTCGGAATAAGACGATAATGTAAGCAATGAACTTTGTATCCTCTTTTAATGAATAATCGTAAAATACACATTCCTGGTGATACTGCAATTAAGCTGGAGAAGGTAGATATTACTTGCGAAGAAGATATTTGTAAATAACTGCTATATTTAGCAGAAGGCAAGAGTTTGGTGTGTGCGTGTTTGATTTAATTGTGTAAATTTATTACAAGTTTTTGTTCTTATTTTTAAGTATTTTTTTTTTTTTTATAATCTTTAGGTCATCAAAAGGTGACCTGGTGGTCTAGGGGTAAGGTGTCGGACTTCTGTGCTAGGGGTTCGGGGTTCAATCCTCGGTCCCGGCACAGATTTATCTGATTGCCAAACCCTTCCTTCACCTCTGACAAGATGTGTATTAATCACAACTTGTGAATGTGAGGAATGCCAGGCCTCCACCGTGGTTCGGATTCCACGTTAAACTGTAGGTCCTCCATTTCATCTCACAATCACCCTGCCATTACACATTAGCGTAAGTGCGTATAACCCGAACGGGTAGTAAGACGCGGTGCTAATAATAATAATAATAATAATAATAATAATAATAATAATAATTTAGGTCATCAAATTCTGGACAGTGAGTATAGTAAATGGATGAGAAGGATTGTTTTTAGTTGCAATTTGTATTTCCTTTTGTGTTTTATGGTTTCTTCTTTTACGAAGTTGCGTTGCGCACTTCCCACTCCCTCCTAATGAGTTCCAATAGAATGAAACATAAGTCATTGGACTGGGCAGTAACAATCGATTTTCTTCAAGACGTAGTGATTACTGCTTTGTCTAATGCCAGCAATGTCAAGTGTGAACAGTGTTCTTTTTATTGTATGACCCATATTGAGTTCATTCCTTTTATATGTTTCTATCCCCCTTCTCGTACCTTTTTCCATATATAATATTTGTATTTTCTATTATGTTTATATACTAAGGTCTTGATTATCTGGCCTTTGATTATTTGGCCCTCCGTATTATCAGTCCCACAGTTCTTGATGTTAACAAGTAAGTTTTAAAATAAACAAACCAGTGTTATTAATAAACAAATCGATCGCAAACGCCTTACAACTGTTACATTCTAGACAACATAGCATAACTGCTATTAAGGCGGTTTGTGTATAATACAGTACTAGTGCAGTCACACAAGATTGGTCGATGTAGATAGCAGCAGTGTTTTAATTTGACTAGAAACAAAAGCTATGTCAAAGGAGGTGTGTGCGAGGCATAGCTACTTGAGTTGCATGCACACTCATATAGGCATGGCAGTTGGAGAGTGAAGGACAGGCAGTTGGAGAGTGAAGTACAGACAGTTGGAGAGTGAAGGACACTGTGACATTTGTTTTGAATTCATGGAAGCATTTCTCACGCAAGTTTATATCAATGTTGGTCTTGTTTTGTAGCCGATGTTTTATTTCCAATATAAAGTCCTGTCTAGTAAAGATTAAAATTTTTTTTTTAATTTTACTGTTCCCCTAGAATTACTGCATTCCTATTTTACATCGCAATCAGAAAATTGGCAGATTCTATTAAAACAAAGTTAAGTGTTCTGTGAATATTAAAAAAGTAGGAAAACCCATAATTAACATTATTTACACTCGAAGACTGCATTATACGTTATCTGGCCTGGAACACTGCCACTTTAGGCCAGATAATTGTGACTAGTGTATTTAATAAAAAAATTTGAAGATTAGAATTCAGGATTCGTAGGTGCATTAGAGATTTGGATTTGAGATTCGGATTCATAAAATAGTGGATTCGACCCAATTCTAGTACAAATTACACAAAAAAGTAGTTAGATTATCAAATTGCCTTTTTGGGCTAATAGTGTATTTTATTTGTACTTACCTTTAATTTTAAAATGTTATCGTGTAAAAAAGTTTAAGGATTTTAAATCAATAACAAAATAAAAAAGTACTAAATTTCCCTTTACGTAGCATATACTTAGCATGGTTATTTTAAAAAACATAATTTATTAGCAGTTTATAGGCTTTCTCTATTTGAATGGACAGTAATAATTTTGAACTTTGGGTGGGACTTTAAAATCTTTGGATTCTTAAGGATATTCAAGATATGACGATTCGAGAAAATTGGGATATAAGATTTTTTAAACGTTCCAAATATTAAATTTTGCTAATTCGTGGTTTATTCCCCAACATAATTATCAGAAAAAAATTCATATCCAGACCAGAGATAGTTAATTTAACCCTTAAGTGAATGTATTACAGAAAACAAAATCAATATTTAGTTACTTTTTGCTTATTTTTTAAGCATTGCATCTTACTACCTGTTCAGGTTATATGCAAATATACAAATTACACTAAGGATTTAGAGATGAGGAAGGTTGAATTTAGAGGAAAGTGAACTCACATTTGTGTGGAAGGAGAGTGAAAAACGATTTTGGACAAAGCATCCTAAGTACGCCTGACCGGGATTCCAAACCCGATTTCCTTGTCAGTTACTGGTTTTTTTTTCTAAAGCAACTTGATATAATAAGTGTAGACATGTTTATGATGTTTTCTAAAATTCAGGTTTTAACTTGAGATTCTTAGTTAAAGTGAAGATTCAGATTCGTAAAATTGGAGATTTGATGATATCTTTATTTTAGAATTTTTTTAGAGATGTGTGAGAACCACTTTTTCAATTTGTGACAATATCAAGACGAGAATATGAAAAAATATCAAGATGCGGGAATGAGATGAGAACATGTCCAGTAGAATTAAAAAAATTTTAATTATTTTACCAAAGGGAATATTATATAGTTTATAGAGTGAATAATGAGTATGGTATTTTATTTTATGATTTTTTCCCCAATTACGTGCATGTCCCTGGTTTAATTTTTAGAGTACACCTTCATTAAACGGAAACCTGGCTTTAGCGGAAAAATATCTTGGTTTCACTGTATAAGAAAATAAACTTAAGATGTATTTAGAAATGACTTGATATTTTGCAAAAAAACTTTATGTCAAAAGATTAAATGATATATTATAAGGGTGAATAAATTAGTATATTATAACAATCAATATATTTACTGTGGATAAATTAGTCAAAAGTATAGAAATTGATAATAAAACCAATAAGGCTATTATATTTACAATATGAAACAAATGGAACATCCCCGATGAACGGCTCAGAAGGGGATGGAGGAACGACCTTTAAGTATCCATAATTATTATTATGTAGGCTATTATAGAAACTTTCGCTAGAGGGAGGACTGTTCGCATTCGCGAAAGACAATAGCATCCCTAATATTCCTACAGCAAAATACTGCAGATGGACTGGCATTCTCAATTTTTGTTCCGTTTGGAAATTTTAGTGCATAGTTATGTGTTTCCAACAGTGTCCGCACCCATTAATGAGAAGTGGTTTCACCATACTAGCCAGTATTATTTTGTTGGGGAAGTTTAAATTGTCAGTTATAAACAAGAATCCATTATTCAGAGGTGTTCGTCCATTAAGCAAAATTTCACTGTATATGAAATATTCCCAAAACTAAAATAAATGTTGAATATTTCAGCAATTTTTTTGTAATAAATAATATTATATTGTTTTTATTTTATTTTACACAAAACAATATAATTTACAAACAAAAATAACAGATTTTGACCTAATCTAAGAAATCAAACTACTATTACAACATATAACTAAATTACTACAGATTTTTGACGTTAGCATTACAATTAATTACAAAAATTCTGAACAATTCAGTGTGTTGTTTTTTTTCAAGCAAAGCTTTGCAGTTGTCAAGGCAGCCAGAATTTTTTTCCAACGAAAAGTTAAATTGAATAATTATTAAAATCAAAGTCTATGTTTTAGAAGTTTTACACACTACTAGATATCAAGGGAAGCAGGTTTTTTTCGTTTGTTTTTTTAAATCAACTCTCAAATCCAAGCAAACATTTTGAGAATTTCAAATAATTATCAAATCATATTATAGTTAATTATACTAAAATGACTATGATAAATAAAAAGGTACAAATTATTTATAAAAAAAATTGATTAGTTTTAGACCCTAGCCCTCTTAAGTTGTCATATATGAATGTAAGAACATGTTCATGCAAAAATTAGTTCACCTTATCGAATTTAAGCAGTTAAGACCATCTGTTGTATTGATTATAAACTATTTCAATATACATCTTCAGTCTTCAAATTTAACAAATTTTTGGGAGTAAAAATGTGGCTTGTTTTCCAATCAATATGGTAATAATTAACAAGCATTTACTTTTAACTCACAATAATAATTGCTATTAAAAATAAATTGACATTTTTGACACATTATGGAATTTTAAAAGAACTAAAACCTTAAAAAGCTACTTTTCTTATTTGTTTTGATTGGAGTTATTGAAAAGAATAATATAAAATTTGAATCAACATTGATATTATCAGGGCTTCGTAGACCCCTTCACACTACTAATAAAGTTTATTTACCTCATCA
Source organism: Timema podura (assembly GCA_033556935.1). Taxonomy (NCBI): domain Eukaryota; kingdom Metazoa; phylum Arthropoda; class Insecta; order Phasmatodea; family Timematidae; genus Timema; species Timema podura. Next base: position 52,557,984 of record JAVRXN010000011.1, on the reverse strand, counting down.
TCATCCTCCAGTCCCGGAGAAATTGACGAAGACACATTTTGAGCATCCTGTAGTTTCTCCCACATCTTATTAGCAGCCTGTCGTTTGGCTAGCTTCTTAGATTTCCCAGTTCCTGCCATACGCACCAACATCATATCACCCTTCCACTTACACACAGTGTTGTTTATTCAAAATCTTAACACTAAGCTAGAGATTATTTAGTGGGGATCGCATTTATAGTGAACCCTGAATCCATCATAGAGCACTGGTTTTGGATCCATGTTAGGACTAAGAATCTTTGGCTAGATTGTGATTTGAACCAAGAGAGCATCCATTGGTGATTATTTAAAACAATATGGCCAAGTGTTCTTGACCACAAGACAAGGGCAATGAGTATTAATCACATTCCTAAAATAATTCTAGTGAAGAATACAAATAAATAAGGTTCCCAGTATGGAGGGATGGGAATTATTTTTGTTTACTCCCAGACAGGAATGGTACGGGAAATGAGTCAAAATATCAAGATCAGGAATTTTTTTTACATCCATTACTGTTGCCAGCCTAGGGCCCGGGTCAGTTTTTTATGCAAATCAATTATTTTCCACTACCAGCTGGATAGGCCTGGCATAGCTTCATATGTCTTATAATATGACTAGGACAGGCACAACATCTGCTCCCTGGTTGTTAATTTATCAATGTGAAAGGCTAAACCCACACCAATGATAAATTTTTCGGCCATGCCAGAAATCAAACCCAGGACCCTTAGCTCAGAAGGCTGACATACTACCGACTGAGCTAAGGTGTTGGATTGAATTTATAGAAATGACGCTTATAATAATTTTAGATTAAAAATATATATTGATTTTTAAATTAATATGGTAATACTTGTAAAAGCTTTGACATTATTAAACTTATACAAATAATAAAATATTATGACAACTTCATAAAAACATAATAATATTGATAGGAGTATGCGAATCAAATCAAATAGAAAAATTTTGAACAAATATTAAATAATATAAATTGAATAGTTAATTTCAATAGATTATTGATGGAAATTATTTTTATAAGTTGATAATAAATTTTGAAAATTGTTTTATATTTAACTAATGGAAGTGTAAAAAATAAAAAATCTCCTCTAGGTTTAAAACCCCTTAAATATACCTTAGGATTGAAACCCTTTAAATGTTCTTTAGGTTTGAAATCCCTTAAATGTTCTCTAGGTATGTTACCCCTTAAATGGGAAACCTCTTAAAGTTATCTGTTTGAAAACTCTTAAGATTATCAATGTTTGACACACCTTAAAACTTCTCTCTTTGAAGCCCTTAAATGGTCTCTAGAAATGACACCCCTGTAATCTCTACACTCTCACTAACAACAGAAAACTGATCAGACAAGTTGATCGCTCATAAATAATTTACCTTGGCTAGCTAATCCCCCTCCCCAACCCTCATTTCCACGCCACAAAATATGGTAAGGTAGAATATATATGTCCTCTAGATCTTTCAAGCTCTCTGCTTGCTGAACCTAATAGATAACAGTTGATCTGCCTCCTAAAAAAGCCACAGCCAAAGCACATTGTTTCCCACCCAAAGCTTGCCGAGAAGGAGGGAATGGATGAATTCCTGACATTTTCCCAAACGTTTGGGATCTCGTCGTCCACCCATAGTTTTCAGGCATGCCACTGAAAGTGTCTTCTCAAAATGTTTCCAATTATGTTTCTTTGCCAATTTTGTCATGAGAAACATTTAAAAAGCCTGTTTCCTATAAGGTTTTTATATATTTCTTGGAAATCTCTACAGACACAAAAATAAAATAAATAAAACATGAAATCATGCTTAAGTATTTTGTCTTTTAGTAAATAAAACATTATCAATTTTATTTCAAGATTTAAAAAAAATATAGGCCTACTGTATCGACTTTTCAAATTTTGCAAAAATATTGGAATACTCACAAAATCATTATGACAAAAGCTGGATCTGATTTATTTAATTTGGAGTAAACATACGTAAACCAAAATTACTAGTTTTAATACATGTCCATTCAGTAGCCTTTTTCCCTCACAATGTGATAATTCCACTTAGGATTTTATGTATTTTTTAATTATGCTAATATGGTAGGGATTATGAAGGTAGAATATGTCTAAATGTGCCCGCATATGCACGGAAAGTAGAAAACCATCATCATCAACCTTTTCCAGCCTGTGGCTGGGTCAGTTTAGTAAAATGCTTCTATCTACCTCTATCCTTCCACCATTCTTCTCCTCTCACTTAAACACTTTTTGTTATCTGCTTTTCCCACCTCTTTCCTGGCCTCGCTGTCTTTTTCCTACATACTTCATTTTCAACATTTTCTTTGGCATCCTCACTTTTTACATCCTCATTACGTGGCCATACCATCTCAGCATATGATAACCTGGTGGAGGTTGGGTTGAGCCCCAGTGGAAACCAGGTCAGGTGCAGACAAGTCTCGGGGCCAAAACCAACAAGCTTGGAACAGGGTCTGACCAGTTGGCTCCCACCGGGATGGGCTGGGAGTGAGAGGGTTGGTGATGATGAGCTAACATATCAGCACCCAGAACCTCGGTTAGTGAAGGTTACCACTAAGCGAAGGTCTACCTGAGGATCTAAGAGTGTTACTCAGGGATAGGCCACGGCAAGCTTAGTAAGCCGGTGGATAAAACAAACAAAAATATTGAGAAATAAAGTATAAAACCATTTTGGAAAAAACACTTTTGGCACACACGGTTCAGGTGTGAGTCCCGAACCTCCCGTTCACCGGCAATCCAGACTAAATGTGTTTTGACATAAATACCACGTACTCATTGGTGTGGGTTTTAACAACTTACAGGAAATAATCCTATTAAGTACTAACATCAATGGTCGGATGTTCCTTTTAACAACATTTAAAATAAAGTAGCCTTTGCAAAATGTGCCTTATATTTTCTTCCTCAACTTCAGGCAAACTCACCAGTCTCCTTTTGTTTGAATACAGTGCACTGGATGGTGAAGAGTCGCTCGTGGGGCAGCCCCTCCTCGCTGGTGAGATCATAGCTGGGTGGGGGCCAGCGTCGAGACATGCATATCTCCTGCAGCATGCCGATTGGGTTCCCTGGAATCTTGTCATCGTAGGGCGACACTATCTCACTCTTTCTGCAAGGAAACAAAAATAATTGTATAATGCGTCAAGCTTATATCTTTGAATAAACATAATCAACAACTGTTTATGAATGTAATTAATTTATTTACAAAACTTACTAAAGAGAAGTAAATTACTATGGTAAAATAATTGAGCAACTTTATCACACTTCTAAGTTGTTCACCACTACCAATTAGTATAAATTAGAAAGATATTTAAAAAAAGTATTCAAAATTTTGCAAAATAATGTTCTATGTTAATTAAACTTGAAATAAAAACTAGACAAATCATTCTTGAAGAAAACCTTTTTTGAAGTTTATATGTATTTACATGTCTTTAAACTCTTTAAACTTTATGTTGTACATAATACTTAACAACAAACTTTAATAGGTCTAGCACTAATTTTTATTTTAAAATGTATGTTTTATATCTCAAATTAAATAAATGCAAATAATAAATTGAGTTTTTATAAACAGAAATATATATATACAACATTATTAGGGGTGTGAAATAAGTGCAGTCAAATCTTCATAGGAAGAACCTTAAGTTACAGCTAGTAAAGTAATTCATCTACTACCCGCCTCGGTGGCGTAGTTGGCTAACGCGCCAGTCGTGTTGAGCTCGACGACCGAGGACGGGGAGATCGAGGTTCAAATCTCGGTCGGGTGAACTGGGGGTGGTTTTTCCTAAATGGTTTTCCACTCTCCCTCCACGCAAATGCGGGTTCACTTCCTCTAAATTCAACCTTCCCAATTCCTAATCCATTAGCGTAATTAGTACTTAAGCGTATAACCCGAATGGGTAGTAAGACGCGGTGCTAAATATAATAATATTCATCTACTCTCACATATTCATATATAAAGTCATGTTATCTGCAGCTATCCCTTTTGATAATATATATTTTCCAAAATTATAATAACAAAATAATAAAATGTTATCATTGATGACCGCAAAAAAAAATTGTAATTTTTAGGGATGTGTGAGTAATTTGAATGAAATGGAGTTGTTTTTTCTAGTTTGAATAGTATAGAGCAATATTTGTACAAAAAATATTTCAAGTACATTTTTTTTAAACAAACATAATTTTTTACAGCTACATTTTTAGTGAAAAAAGGTATGGTCGAACAAATTTGAGTTTTTATATAAATTTAATATAATTGTATAATTTTTTTAACTAGACTATATAAACTATTGAAGGACTATTTTCTAATAAATGTTATCTTAAAAATGAATAATATCAATTAAACTAGGAATTTTCGAGTCAAGTTTGAGCATCTACTAAAACCCGACTAATTCCAATTTTTGAGTACTTGCACACCCCTTTGTAGGGGCCTATTATCTAAAAGGTTATTTTAACAAAAATCCTACTGTATGTATCTGTATGTAGGTAAACTACTTTATTTGTTCATCCCTGTTAAGAAACTATGATTTAATGCCTTGATACCATTTATATCATTACATAGTGCATCAGCAGTTCAGCACCCAACAAAACGGGAAAAAATATGTCTTTGGGCTAAGTATATATTGTTCTGTAATATGCATAAATCAAAAATAAAGAGTTATATCAGCTCCAAATCAGTTTAGATCAGCGATTCTCTGACATACTACTAATACTAGTCTGACCATAAATCCCATTTTGTACTGGACAGTACCAATTTTTTTCTACGTCCTGGCCATCCCGTTGTTTTAGTAAAAATATCATTTTTGTACAGTTTTTGGTAAAAACTTTAAAATATGATTAAATATTGGTCAATCATTCATAAACTATGATTGAGTTCGCATCAATGGCTGCTATGTAGGTGTAGTTCATGTCAACATAAGTTGATCGAGATCGGTAATTGCCTATTAAATAACTAGTGTAACTTTAAAGTCAATTAACTATTAAGAGAAGAGAAAAGATATGTTGACAAACTTGTGCATTTGTTCTAGAGCGTTAGTTTTTACTTTTTTGTGCACCTGTTGGTTGAAACATACTCATGCCCCATATTCCTACTTTTGTATTGGTATTTTTTTACATCCATTACTGTTTCCAGCCTGTGGCGCAGTTTTTTATTCAGGCCGTAAATTTATCAATGTGAAAGGCTAAACCCACATTTCACCAATGATTAGTTTTTCGCCCATACCGGGAGTCGAACCCGGCACTCTTAGCTTAGGAGGTAGACACGCTACTGACTATGCTAAGGTGTTGGATGTATTGATATTGAAATACAGAAACTAGTTGAGAAAAGTATGTTTGTCTGAAAAAAATACTCACAATATGAGCATGATTATATGCAGTTCACCCTCTAAATCTACCTAGTTTTTGTGGGTTCTGTGAAGAGTTAAATTCAATATTTGCATATGTCGGTAATAAAATTTTTTTTTAAATGTTCTACTCTTTATTAACATCCCTATTCCCATTTTTGTTCAAATGGGATCAGGGCAAAAACACTGCCTCATAGATTTATATAAGATGGGATGTATTCAACATTTTAGCTTTAGGAAATTGGTAATTCTAGCTATAAAAAATAAACAATATTTGTCTATAGCCTCAAGGTCTTGACTGACTATAAAAACAACTTTTAGTTCAAGAAGTAAGTTTACAAAAAGCATTTTCATTCATAAAATGTGGATTATCATGTTTTTGCCCCGACCTCAACAAAAGCTTAATACATCAAGAACACCTACACATCAGGGATGTTGTTAGTGGAGCCAATAATTCCTCCTCCCTCCTCCTGAGAAGAGACGATCATTTTGTCAAGGATTGCCTTTGCTGCCGCATGTTTAGCTTCCTTCTTGGAACGCCCTGTGCCCATTGCTAAATGAGTAAAACACGAGAAATTAAATAGTATAATTAATTGTTTTCTGATATGGTAAACAATGTAACAGCAGTAGTGCACTATTGTGGGATTGACTTGACAAAAGTATTTTCAAAGAAGAAAACTGAAAATTATAAATAAAATATATTAATAAAGAAATAAAAAAAAATAAAAAAAGAAGCATGTATGACAGCTATGGGTGTACAACATCCATTTTTTCAATTATAAATGAAATCGAATATATGAAATATTCTCGAAGTCAAACCGAAGCTCGAATATTTTTGTTAGTTGTTTTAGGCTTGAAGAAATAATAGAGTGTGGTTATTTATGTAACTTTATTAACTAAAATTAATTTTTAAAATGTTTATTGCAAAATTGTTTGTAATATTTTGTATATTATAATGTTTTATTTTTATTAATGAAGTTAATATCAAAAACTAGGATTAAATTACTTCACATTTTTTCCCATATGATTGTTTTTATTTTATTTTTTATGTCCATTAATGTTTCCAGCCTGTGGCTTGGGTCAGTTATTTTTATTCAAGTAATATATTTTCCACTACCGGCTTACTATGCCTGTCGTAGCTTAATATGACTTACAATCTAGCTTAAGACTAGGAAAGGTACAACATCCAGTCCCCGACCGTTAATTCATCACTGTGAAAGGGTAAATAAACCCACATTTCACCAAAGATAAATATTTTGGCCATGCCAAGAATTGAAGTCGGGATCCTTAGTTCAGAGGACAGACAGGATACCAAATGAGCCAAGGTGTCGAATTTCCATATTAATATTCATTTTTAATGTATATTACAGCTCATGATGGCAATAATTGACCATAAATTTAGTATTTTAGCTGTAATTTTTTTTATTGGCAAAGCTTCATAATTGGCAAGGCTGGAATTGTTTTCAAAGTGAAGTCGAAGCGGATACTTGTTTTGAAGCCAAGTCGAAGTTTCGAAACTTCACCCATTATATATCAGATAACAGTGACAAAATCATCAGTCAGTCATACAATCAACATCTATGAGGAGAGTTATAGTGAGTGAGTTTTGTGTTTTATTTTTATTTAGCTAAACCATTATTTGATAAACATTGTGTCAAAATCAGGTGTCAGTATAAATAAAGATCTGTTGAAGAATAAAATCATAGTTTTCAAGAGAAATCAAAGTGAAAAGTTAAATAGTATGCCTGATATGTAGGAATTTTATTGCAGTTTGTAAGGAGTATCAACTTAAATGGCACATCATATAAACCACAAACTGAACTACGACCAATATGTTGCGAAACTTCATGAAAAGTAGTTGAAAAAATCAAAATTAGTTATTTGAAAACAACAAAATGTGTTTACCAAACTGTTGCCGATAACGCAGTTGCAATAAAAGTTAGTAATCTAATAACACATTTAATCGCAAATAATTCAAAACCATTTACTGAAGGAAAATTTATTTGTAAATGCTTGGTTATAACAGTGGAAGTGTTGTGTCCAGAACAAATAACAAAATTTAAAAGTATAAATTTAAGTCAAAATACTGTGCCTAGAATAATTAATTAAATAGCCAATAATTTAAAAAATAGTTCATTTATATCAAAATTTGAGGCATAATTTATTGCAATTGACGAAAGTACAAATATCGCTCAGTTAGCAGGTCAAGATCCTGTTCCTCAATCCATGGTGGTGAATACCTTCCTCTCATAGCTCTGACCTGAGGATGATGCAGAATTATGTTGAAACTAGTCGTCAAATGTTGTCAGTTAACGCAGCTTCTCAACACAAGGAGAATGGGATTTACTACTCATGAATCGTCAATTTGAAACTCCCAACTTTTTTACTTTTCTTAATCTTTTCAATTTCAACCAATTTACAAAAACTTTTATAGCACTATTTTCCCTTATTCTTTTTGCTTCAAATAAGTATATAATATAAATATAGAAGATAATCCATAGATATAATAGTAAAATATTAAGTGAATAATATAAAAAATACATAATAATATTCTATTTCACCATTGTTCAAGAACCTGGTGAATTTTAAATGTAATACATCTTAATTTTAATGTTTTGCTGTATTGTTACAAAGGCTATTATGATAAATGTTTTTTTATCATCATTATTAATGATCTAAAATTTAATGTGTATTTGCAAGCTTTTTAAATATAAATAGTATTTAATCCAATTCTCTTTTGACATCTTTTAATATAGTTTTTATTTTATTAGTCGTATGAAATGCTTAATAAGCCTATTTTCAATGTACAATCATGTAGTTCATTATGTTCTAGGTGAGACAATTTATTCATATAGATGCAAACATTGTGTGCATGCAAAAATATGGTTGAGCATGTGTGTGAATGTGTATAGATAGGCCTAATATACTATTTATTCAAGTAAATGTGAGCCAAAAGTTTGCATCCATAAAAACAATTATTACAATTAAAAATAATGTACACATATATCCACACACTCGCACACAAATCCACATACACATAAACACACACTATACAAACCCACACATTTTTGTTAATATGCATAGAGAAAGTTTGCATCTACATGTATGAATTACTATCCATACACACACGTATGCACACCCATATTTGCACACATATATAGGCCTACACACAACGTTGGCATCTATATAATCAATCACACATTGACAATATAGCAATTTAAACGGCTCTAGCAAAAATATTATTGATTTTCAAGCTTTGTGGCCAGTATGACTTTTGATCGGTGACTCAATAAATACAACATATTTAAATTTAAGCCTATTTAAACGAGGGTCATTTCACATAAGGTTTGTGCAGGTTCTTTTGTTGGAGTTTTCTTTTTACCATCACTTGTCGGATCCAAGATACCAAACAAACCATTCTAATTTCTTGTGCAGTGATACTGATAAAAAAAACTACATTTTTTCATTTCAGAATGTGTTGTTATAGAGGCTAAAATATTGTGTTGATCATTTGCTCTGAAATTGTTTAAGGACTGTATTCAAGTAATTAATTTTAGATTTTGCTACTTGTCAATCAGTATACTCATTTTCTCATCAGTATTTTCTTTTCCAAGAAAAAAATAACTCAACTGATTTGTAGCATACAAGAAGAATTCTTTTGTTGAATTAATATGCATTTTTCGTGCCTCTACCCCATTCCACACAGTGCATTTTATAGTAGCTCCAGCTGACCTGGCGGTCTAAGGGTAAGGTGTCAGACTTCTGTCCGGGGTACAATCCTCGGTCCCGGCACAGATTTATCTGATGCCAAACCCTTCCTTCACCTCTGACAAGATGTGTATTAATCACAACTTGGAACTGTGGGCATGCCAGGCCTCTACCGTGGTTCAGATTCCACGTTAAACTGTAGGTCCTCCATTTCATCTCACAATCACCCTACCACTACACATTAGTGTGTGTATAACCTGAACGGGTAGTTAGATGTGGTGCTAGAAGTTGTTGTAGTAGTAGTAGTAGTAGTAGTAGTAGTAGTAGTAGTAGTAGTAGTAGTAGTAGTAGTAGTAGTAGTAGTAATAGTAGTAGTAGTAGTAGTAGTAGATAATAATAAAAAATAGTTAATAATAATAATAATAATAATAAAGTACCTCCAACACTGTCAACACCTTTTCCATGCGAAATGAAGAAAAATTTCCACTCTGCAGATATTTTCAAATTATTATTAAAGTAACACAAATTAGAAAGCATAAATTTAAAAATGGGCCTAGCTTAACAAACAAAAGCCTAGCCCATCAATATAGGCTTAGCTAGTATTAGACTAGAACTAGTCTTTGGTAAGTGAGATATCTGTAGCACCCATTACAATATTTTTTGTTAGAAAAATAAAGTGTCAATGATAAACAATTTGGATAATATAAAGAACTTGTCTAAACTCACTTCTGCTAAATCTAATTGAAAAATTATTATTTTCAACACAGGTTAAGCTTTCTTTATTTTTGTAGCTGGTGTTATATTGTTGACTCAATGTTAATAAATAATCATAATTGGAATTACGCTTAACTTTTTTCAATGCAGAATAATTAACACAATGCTTCAATTAACTCAAGATACCTAAACTAATATTTTGTACTAAAACCGGGTTTTCAAATAGAGCATAAAACTATTTAGCCTATTTTAAAAATCATGTCTAGCCATTTGAAAGTAAAAACTATTTATGTTTGCATAAACAAATGAGGAGCAATAAAATATAAGCTATTTTAAAGGGTTGATAACACAAGTCTATAGTTATCCGTTTAATTTGCCTATCCTTCTCACAGTAACAATTACCTCTATTCTAGTACCGGTAACCCTACATATCTGAAAATCACATAGAAACAAAGAGCAGCTTGCAACTTTTTCTGTGGAAAATAAGAATAGTCAAAAATAGAGCTCACTTGGGTAATTTTATATTGCATTTTCTATTTTACTCAAACCCTGTGGATATATTGTGTTAACATTTTTCTAGTTTTCACACAACCCGTGTTAATAAAATGAGTCTAAACATTTTTCCATTTCCAGGATAATTTACTCAATACCTTAAAATTTGATGTTTCCATTTTTATCAAAACAATTTTAACTCATCCACTTCAGTGGCCACATGGTCTAAGTCGCTACTCTCTCAGAAGACTAGAGTGCCGAAGATGGGAAGATCGAGGTTTGAATCTCAGTCAGGTCTACTAAGGATGGTTTTTCTAAAATAGTTTTTTACTCTCCTGCCTCACAAAAAAAGGGTACACTTCCTCTAAATATAACCTTCCAAATCCTTAAAACCATTAGCATAATTAGTACATAAGCATATGTCCTTAACAGGAAATAAGATGCGATGCTAAAAAAAATAATTAAGTCAATCTTATTCAAACTTTATTTCGTCACAGTAAAATAAGCACCACTATTCAAAACATAAATACAAACTGTGTCTTTTCTGCCCATAATTTCCCAAAGTTTCATATCTGTCAAAGCCGTTAATGGAAAAATCAAAAACCTATAGCTTATATTTCTTACCAACGACATCAGACACAGTGACTCTGTAGCGAAATGTTGGCTCATGAATGGCTCCTTCAATTTGGACCAACTCATACTTGGGAGTGGTTCCTCGGCGGCTCAGCAGTTCTTGTAATACAGACACTGGGGTTTTACCAAGCGTTACTGCCATTTCCTGAAACACACAAGACTATTGGAGCTTCAACCAATACAAAATCCCATGATCATCAAACTACACACATCTGAAGTTGCTATCTTTGCTAAGATCAATTAGGATATGTTAGCCTTTGAAATTATTTTAACTTATTAGAAAAAAATGTAATGCAGTCAAGAAGTATGACACGTATGTTCCAAACTTTTATAGGCTTCGAACTAGTTTTCAATGATGGAATTTGAAGATGTGAAAAAAACAAATATTGTAAGCGCAAGTTCAGGTTTCATGTTTAAATTTTTGATCCCCCCATGAACCACAATTTTGAGGCCAAGTGTATATAGGATCCTGTCGAGAGGTAGCAATATACTACAACTATTGCACCGACATGTAATTTTTCTTGGTGAAATATATATATATATTTTATATTTAGCACCGCGTCTTACTACCCGTTCGGGTTATACGCTTAAGTACTAATTACTCTAATGGATTAGGAATTGGGAGGGTTGAATTTTTGAGGAAGTGAACCCGCATTTGCGTGGAAGGAGAGTGGAAAACCATTTAGGAAAAACCACCCCCAGTTCACCCGACCGAGATTCGAACCTCGATCTCCCCGTCCTCGGCGGTCGAGCTCAACACGACTAGCGCGTTAGCCAACTACGCCACCGAGGCGGGTCTTGGTGAAATAAAGGGCCAGTTGTAACAACAGACTCGGTCCAGGCACAGATTTATCTGATTGCCAAACCCTTCCTTCACCTCTGACAAGACGTGTATTAATCACAACTTGTGAATGTGAGGAATGCCAGGCCTCCACCGTGGTTCGGATTCCACGTTAAACTGTAGGTCCTCCATTTAATCTCACAATCACCCTACCATTCCACATTAGCGTAAGTGTGTATAACCCGAATGGGTAGTAAGATGCGGTGATAATAAATAATAATAATAATAATAATAATAATAATAATAATAATAATAGTAGTAATAATAGTAACAATAATAGTAACAATAATAGTAATAATAATAGTAACAATAATAGTAATAATAATAATAGTAATAATAATAATAGTAAAAATAATAATAATAATAATAATAATAATAATAATAATAATAATAATAATAGTAAAAAAATAATAATAATAATAATAATAATAATAATAGTAAAATAATAATAATAATAATAATAATAGTAAAAAATAATAATAATAATAATAATAATAATAATAATAATAATAATAATAATAGTAATAGTAAAAATAATAATAATAATAATAATAGTAAAAATAATAATTAATAATAGTAAAAATAATAATAATAGTAAAAAAATAAAAATAATAATAATAGTAGTAATAGTAATAATAGTAATAGTAATAATAGTAATAATAGTAATAGTAGTAGTAATAATAATAATAATAATAATAATAATAATAATAATAATAATAATAATAATAATAATAATAATAATAATAACAATAATAATAATAGTAAAAATAATAATAGTAAAAATAATAATAGTAAAAATAATAATAGTAAAAAATAATAATAATAATAATAATAATAATAATAATAATAATAATAATAATAATAATAATGTAACAACAGACTAGCCAGTCAGAGATTAATGAAGATAAAATTAGGTTAGGTCCCAAACACAATTACTAGTAGTTTACAGAGGCCAGTATATTTATTAAATTCATTGTCATTGCCCTTTTTTTTTTGTGCCAAGTGAGTAGGGAAGGGTTGACACTAAACAGTACAAAGCTGCTATTAGGATGCACAAATGATTTAGACTTTGTTGGACAATAGTAAGGAAGGTGTGATAATGCAGAAATGTTATTAAACGCTATAAGGAAATAGATTTCGAACTATATGCTAATCACACAGAGAACAAAGATTTGTAATGAGTTTAAATATTTAGGAACAATTTTAACTAGCAATAATGTTATTAGGTTGGAAATCAGGAAAAGAATAGTTGGGAAATGCATGCTTATATTCAGTCAGTAAGTTGTCATCTCGCCTGCTGTCCAGGAATGTAAAACTAAAAATATACTAAACAATAATTTCAGTAGTTGTTCTCAATGGGTGTGAAACATGGTTTCTTACCTTACATGACAAAAATAAATAAAGTGTTCGAAAACCTGATGCTTAGGAAGAAATTTGGTCCAAAAAGAGATGAGACTACTAGGGAGTGGAGGAGGTTACATAATGATGAGTTACATAAACACAATCCAATACAAAACCGTGCCATTTAGTCTGTATGCCTTCCAGTTGAGGTCACAATGATTATTCATGAAAATGTAAAGATTAGGGAAGCTAAGCGTTGCTTGATGGTAGCTTAAACTTTTAAATATTAGTTTTGATGTTTATTTATTTTGTTAAAATCCTTAAGTAATATAAAAGTATAATGGTTTCTATATGTATGTATGTATGTATGTATGTATGTATGTATGTATGCCAAAAGGATTTTTAGTAGTTGTCAATGAGCCAGAGCTGAAAATTGGTTAAATTGTAGAGGAACCGTAGTGGCACTGCAGTCATTAAGCTATACCTCAGTTTTAGCTTCTGTGGTGCTGACTGACAGCTCACAGCTGATTTCTGACGGCTTTGAAAAGCTACCAGACCAAATTATGTATCCCTACGCCGAACCATATGATCTGCAAAAAACATGTCTTTAGCAGTTGTCACTTCTGACAGTCAAAATTTAGGTATATACCTGAAATGTTGACTGTCAGAAGTCAGCTGTGAACTGTCAGTCAGCACCAAAGAAGCCATGGGGCTACTGTAGGTTTTAAGTAATGTGCTTAAACAACCAGTTGGTTCTAAAAAAGCACGTTAAATAGTTCCAAAAATTAATTATTTTGAAAAAATGGCCAAAGGCAAAGTTTCTTATGCCTAACGAGGTGCAAAAACAGTTAACCACAAGTGACTCAAAGCTCACTCACTATAAGTGTGGTTTCAGGTGTCAACACTTGGATAGTTTCTAAAAGCTGAAAAGCTTTTTAGACTGTGTGTGCTGGGTGTTAATAGAAGTTTTTTTAGACCAAAGCCGCTACTTTTTCTTTCAAGTAGCTCCTCATTTGTCCTAACAAGGCTTAATAATTGACCCTGTTGCAAACTCATTATTTTACAGAAAACTGTAGAAGCACTATGGGCCAAACTCGAGACCTTTGAATATGTAGCCAGGAACTCTGATCCACTAGGGGCCGGTCTAACTTTTTATCTTAAAGTTTAAAATTGGCGTTGCCATAGTGACAAGTTTTTCATGAGGTTTCACATATCAGAATCTGTTTTTAGGTTAAAATCATAGTTCGCATATTTAATAAACACAGGCCCAGGCTTTACTATATATAATGCTAGAACATTTAATTCACACTTTTATAAAAACTGACAAGCTATTTGTAGAGTTATAGTTATATAAGAACAAATTATTTAAATTTGAGTACAGTAAATGAAATTTTGTAAACGTTGTACCAAATTATTGCCCACATTTTGGCAGACACCGAAATTAGTACTTGCAAGACAACTTAGCTTCTGCGCCCACGTGACGCCATCTGTTTCTTTGCACTCGTTTAGCCGCCATTATTTAACAAATGTTGAACATTCTCACCACTTGCTATGTTGTAGTGGTAGCAGCAGGGTTTATACGCATGCGCGCACCAGTAAAAACAGTACCAACCTTGCGTATTCTGCATAAAAATATATTTATCCTACAGATAGGTATCCGGCAGAAAAATTCAGTTCATAATAAGAGTAAAATATTAAAGTGGCTGATAACCTTTATCTGGTTGCTAGCTTTAACCTCCCGATAGCAATATTTATCTGGTAGTCATAAGACTGGCGCTAGAGCAAATGTTTTCAATATTTAATAATACAACTTTTATAGCCTAGCCTAAATAAAAAATCCAGAGTAAATTTAAAAAAAACAGGAAAAGTTTATTTTATTTGATGGATGTGCTTTCTTGTGTGTTAAGGGGCATGACACATATTTTTAACTAAGGTGAAAGAGTGGGGAACATGAGAAAAGGTCTGTGTTTTTGCAGTTTTTGTATCAAAACTTTTTTTAGGTAAAAAGAAGCCCAATATAAACAAGAGTGTAATTTTCTTCACAAGGTGATAACAATCGTTTTTAAATCTGTCAAGGGTGTCATGGAATTTAACGACAACTTTTTATCTCCATAATAAAAATGTTCTCTTAGAATGCTCCATCACAGATATTCAAGAATTGTTAGATATTAGCATGTGAAAGAAATTAAATTCTGTTTCTACTGGATCAACTTCATGTGGCTAAAAAAAAATTGTTATAAAAACTACAAAAATGTTGACCTTTAATCGTGCTCCCTACACTCCACCCTGACGCATTCAACTTGAAAAAGAGAGACTTTTCCCCATTTTACTATTTTTAACAGGCCGTTTTTGAGTGAAGAAGGTGTGTTCCAAGTCATACTTCAGTGCAGAAAATTTGTATCCTAAAACTATGTCAATGCCTAAACTGTTCTATCTCTGATGGCCGCTGTGACCCACTTCATTTATTTTGTGGCACACCAATGGGTTGTGACCCGCAGTTTAAAAAACAATGGACCAAGCTATAACCTTTTCTTATAAACTATGCCATAGTGGAACTATTCTAGGTAAGCTTGCATGCTATCTTCCAGGGTAAACAAAAAAAAACCTGCTATTTTGAATAACCAGTCGAGATAGGAAATAATACCTTATCTCACACTCATACAAAAATTATATTGTTACATAACAATAGACCTACAGGTATTTTATATTATTAATACATGGCAGAGTGAATAATAGGCTATCGAGTTTTATAAGTTTGATAATTTTGAATGATTATACAATTAAAACAAAACTCAGTAGATTCACAAGAAAAACTTAAATAGGGACTAAGTAGGAAGGCTTATTGATTATTTTTTGTGTTGAATTTTGTTATTGCTTTAAAATGTTGATATATAATAGTTTTCTAAAGAGATTAAATTGTTTATTTGATCAATATTATTCTATTATTTATATGAATATTAATTAAAATTTTAATTTATTTGCACATGGAGGGTTGGATTAAGTTTGCCGGGTAAGATCTATAATAGTAATTCAGATTAATTGATGCCAAAAAAATTACTTATTTCCTACCAAAAGATTTTTTGTTTGTGAGGTTTTTTCCCAATTCTCAATCTGCTTGGTGTCATCACATCTGAAGATTTTCACGCTTTTCTTTGATACAAGATGTAAGAACAATAGTTATTCATTTGAAATAGTTATATTTGCCAAGAAATATAAATGTGGTTGTTTTAGATGGGTTTTTTTTGTGTCATTATAAAAGATAAGTTTAATTTGGGAGACAATATGGTGGCTAATGTATTGGTTTCTAAACTTAGTTACTTAAGTTAATTTGTTATATTTTGTTGAATTTTTTTATACCAGTAGTATAAATGGTAGGCTTAAAATTTTGTTCGTAAAAAAATAATCATAGAATATTGATATTATGATAATATATTGGAGGTTGATGATTGGTACCATTCCCACGAGATGTACAAACATAGTTTACATTAATAATTTAAGAACTGCTTCATTGGCTGCATGGTCTAAGGTGTTACTCTCATCTTTGATTAGACTGTTGACGACAGGAAGATTGTAAGTTTGAATCCCGGTCTTATGTACTGTGGGTTTTTCCTAAATGGTTTTCCAATAGCCCTTCAGGCAATACGGATACATTCCTTAATTTAAGTCCTCTCATTAGCCTACTAGTACATTGATAAAACTGGAAAAACCAGGTCCAAAGATGCAATGCTAAGAAAACCTATATATGTATAATTATTTAAACCTAATATTGTGTTGAACACTTGGTGGAAATATAAAAAATTCAATCAGAAGTACTTATTGAGGAGGCTTTCACGTGAAATGATAATTAAAATAAAACCATTGAGAGATCGTGAGGAAAAGTCAATAGGGCGTTTAAGACCCAATTAGTTTATGCATTACAGCATTATCTTTATTTAAATATGATAAATTGCCTATGAAATTAAATTCTGTGCTAAATTTTTTACCAGAATATATATAACACTATGCTTTCTCTAGTAAAACCAAAATTGTTTTGCTCACATACGTAAATAATCCCTTATGCTATAAAAGAAAAGAGAAAATCTGGATGCCGGCTAGGCTGTATAACATCAAAGCGAAGTTTACTACTAAAAAAAATTTAAAAAATTGTAAATTTACTAAAATAATAAATGTAATTACCTAGGAAGACAGAAATAGCTTAGTTGTATAATTTTTCCGAGATTTAAACACCTATTAACCAATTTACCAAAGTAGAATTTCCGCTAAGGGATATTAACCAGCTACAAACAATAAATCCGCGAAATTTCTGAGATAGGAGTCTGCTTAGAAATGCTATAGATTACTTGCACATCTTATCTACTGCAGAAGCCAGTCAAATTAGAGTTTCCAAGTAATTAGATAGATGAATATATTTTAAATAATAAATAGCAACCAGGCAATTTCATAGATTCTAAAGTACTGCAATCACAGCAAGAGGCTAAGCTCATGGGATTAATTATGAAATAAATAAAATAAGTATTTATTCTTCAAATCGTTGTAACAAGAACACTTAATTACTTTATTAAACTTCATTGGGTGATGATAGCCTACTAATTCAAATTTTATAATCTAGTTTACAACAGTGTTGAACTTTGTTTTTGTCCTTAATTTACTGTATCCAAGTTTTTAAATTAAATTTTAATATACTACATGTGTATTTTAGACCTGTCGGCAACCCATGTTTTAATTCTGTTGATGATGTTATATCAATTTATTGAAATTTTTATACATGACATTTTTGTTGCTCATTAAAATCAAAATATAGGTAATCAATCTTTTGAATATTAAAGTCACTCAATTCATCTACCAATCTTAAAACTATTTAATTAATTAAATTAAAAATCTATATATTTCGTTATAGCCATTTCTAAGTTTTATATCTAAGTCTTAACTTTAATTATTAACACTCCTTACTTTAAACTACTTTAGAATGTTTTATAAAATGTTAGGAAACTATAAGCTCAACAGGTCCTTTTACCACATCAGAATCACACCATGACCCCAAATTGGCTCGTGATCCCTTGGTTGGAAACTACTGTAATAGAGTTGGTGGGCAGTAAAGCACTATTCTTATCTAATATCTTGCAACATCTAAAGGAATTTGTATATGACTCCGAAAGGAGTTTTAAATGTCCTTATATCGTTTACTGGTCTTAATATACAGAAAAATAATTCAAAATGTCAACGAATTCCCTTGGATGTCGTAAGATAGTTGATAAGACTAGTGCCTTACCACCCTCCAACTCTACTACAGTAGTTTCCAACCAAGGGATCGTGACCCTATTTGGGGTCATGGTGTAATTCAAGTATGGTCACAGGACTTGTTCAGCTTATAGCTTTATATTTACATTTGACTATAGGAAGGTGAAATATCCGAATTAATAGAAACGTGAGCTGTTGAAATGATTAAAAAAAAAGAGCTTGTGTTTCTTTTGGTTACGCAGCTATGACTTAACCGACTGTAGCAGCCCAATACTTAAGTGGGTTGTGCTACTACCAAATAATTCAAAATACTCACTGTGTTGGATGATTCTCTCTTGCAACATCTTAGCCACATTTATATAGTCATTATATAAGCAATTTACAGTAATTTAAACAAGTATAGGTGGGCACGTGGGCTTAGTGTTAGATTAAACATTCTTCTAAAAATCTTTTTAACACTAAAATATTTTATGATCATTTTTATGTAACACTCAAGCTTTTTCAATTCTTAAAAGTTTCCAATGCGAGTCAATTTGTATGCACATTCAAACTGTTGTTAAATTAAAATTTACTTACTCAATTTAAACATTATTATAGTTTTTTAAAAAACAAAGGAAAAAAATTGTAAATGCACTCAACATTCTTTTGGTCCATTTTTATTAAATTAAAAATAATACATCAGTTTCAAGTACTATTATCTTTGTTTTTTAACGCTCCATATTTGAATATTTTTAAAATGTTGTCTAAAATATCTAAATATATAGTTTAAAAGTCTCCCGCCAGATAGCTCGCTCAAGTAGAACGGCCAGCTGTCGTTAAAGTGGGTTGTTTTTAGGAACTCTTTAAATATTAAATAGTCTCTTCTCTAGTCTCTGGAGTAATGTGATCTGTGCTTTTATTTCTTATTTAATTCATGCTTCTGTTTCCGAGTTCTGACTTTTAATTTGTAATCTGTGATAACAAGCTTTCAAATTCACATAAACCTAAGTCACATTTGTTTATATAGAACATATAATCCGATTTAAGTAGGTATTTAGTCACAAATGAGTGGATTTAAAAAAGCAAGGAAAGAAGGTAAGCTCATTGATGGTATTGAAAATAATATTAAATATACATTACAACACTTTTGCTTCTGAATTGCCAGAAAGATTTTTTATTTGCTAAAAAACTACCAAATTGCATTTTTATTCACAAGTGACATACCAACAACTGAGCCATACTAATATTAAGCTATGTTTTTAAGTTATTAATTAACTAAATGACGAACTAAAATACCTCTTACGACCTTTTACATTCCTATTTTACATTCTTATTTCTCCCACATTCCTATTCATTAAAAAATAACGAAAAATTATATATAAGCCTATTTTATTTTATTGTGGACTTATGGTGGAAAAGATAAAGAGATGCATAGTGGACTGAACAGTTCAAAGTAGCTTTGAGAGAAAAGAAAGTGTACAAACGAATGATAGCTGCGAAGAATGATACAGAATGTAAGAGGTTGTGGGACATATACCTACAAAGAGAAAAATATTGACGCAAAGAAGTAGTAAAGGAGAGTAAAGAGTAGATGAGATTAAAAGGAGAAGGAATGCATTATGATTTTGAAGGAAATAAGATGGATTCTTGAAGTTGTTAGAAAGAACTAAACAAGGGCTGTATCTGAATAGTCACACACATTTGACTTGATGCAGACTTAATGACTTTACACTTACCACGCACTTGAAATCGAATACTGTAACATAGGCCTACTGTTTGAATGGAAAACTATCCTTTCCACACCCCTGAGTCTGCAGGGCTGCTTCCTACCAATGATCTTTAGAAACTATTTTAAAGCCATCTATCAGCCTGATTAGCTTAGGCTACTTACAGATTTTTGGGGCTTCTTTTCACTGGACATGACAAACTCTCCAACACAACACAATACAATACAACCTACAATAATACACCACAACCAGTATATTTAACGTACCTTATCACAGATCACATTACACTACGAGCTCTATCTCGAGCAGATGAAAAATTAAACAGTTGCTGGTCAAATACCTCATCAACAGCGTGTCAAGGGTGACTTGCCATAGTACTTGGAATCCGCAGGCGAGATGTCAAATTTACCAAAAAATAACTACCTGTAAATTAAACTCAGATCACGAAAGACACTTATTAAAGGTTTTATATCTGTTAGGGTTAAAGGTTATTCATGTCTCTAAATGTCTTACAATGGTTATAGATATGAAAGTGAAAATCAAACATAACGGAGACTTAAATTTAAAAATGTAATCAAACACTCTGAACCACTTATATCTTGCCTGACAATCTCCACTTGAAAGTTTATGTTCAGGATTTGAACACAAATCTGAAGGTTGTCAGAACTGGTTGGGCCGCACCTTAGCATTTCTTGCTGCTTCCAAACTAATTTACAGTGTATTTTTGTATTCTTTAAATTATGGTAAATATTTTATAATAAATTATAACCTATAATATTTGAACAGTGTCCTCAACTTTAAATATTTGATTGTGCAATGTTTATTATTTGTTTTTTCCAGATAGCAAAAGATTTAAAAAACGCAAGAAAGAAGATGATGAATACTCCTACACTGAAGAAGATTATGGTGAAACTGGCGGAGAAGGTAAAGTTCTGTTATGCAGTACTATTAAGCAATAACTGCGCCGTTAGCAAACCATTTTTGTGCACCACTTCTTACTACCTTGGCTATCACCATAATTTCATGAACAGGCTAGGAATTTGAAAGGTAGAACTATGATAAATGTACCCACATAAGGAGATAAGTTATTGGGAAACAATTTGGAAAAAAGTTTCCCTAATTCTAGTCAACTGGGATTCAAATTCCAACCTCTCCGTGATCACTGATCAGTTTATCTAGTCTATTTTGAGAATGACACCTTTGAGACTATGTAGGTTTTTTTAAATACAGTTGTAGAACCTCATTTATCTGGAATAATTGGGATTAAAGCTTCTTATTTTTAGAGAAAATTAAATTTAAAGTGATTTTGGAAGTATGTCGGTTAAACATAAAACACCACAGTTCATGACCTTTGAAAGAACTTCTTCACATATTAATTTGGTTAGACAATGGGGAAAATGAAACAAATTGGCTATAGAGTTTGGTGCTGATAAAGCCACTATAATTGATTGCAAGAGGAACCGAAAAAGATTGAACTATCCAAAATTTTGGAATACCAGGGTTTGTACTATTGGGGTTTTACTGTATTAATATAGGATAGAAAGGAATATATTATAATTTTCATAGGAAGGAGCTAAGATATAATATAATTAGTGTTATTTTATAGATATTATCTACCAAAAGTTACAGCTGTAGATAACCAGACTTTAAAAAAATCATGAAAATAGATTTAGTAACTCTTTTAGCTGTCAAATAAGGCTCTGCTCTGGATTGTATTATTTTTAAGATAAAAATCACTGGTACTTTTTTAATAAAAGGATATAAAATCTCTTTTAGTAATATTGTTGCTGCTGGCACTGGTAGGCTTGCAGATAAAGGCGTCAATCTCATTTTGTTTGGTTTTCCAATTGCCTGAAGGTCAAAGGTTTGAATCCCAGCTGGGCATACTCAGGTGATTTTCCTTAAATGGTTTCCCACTCTCTTTACAAACAAATTCGGGCACATTTCCTTACCCCATTAGCATAAATATGAAAATACCCAAGAAAGACAATAAGATGTGAAGGCGTTAAAAAATAAGTGTATGCTTACCATTACTACACTCATTTAATTCCAAATATAGTTTTTTTTACTAGACACATTTGGTTTGTTTTTTTAATACAGGGATTCCAGATGCGGCAAAAAAAAATGTTGAAACTGAAGATGCTCGAGTACCAGAAGATGAGTATGGAGCCAAGGATTACCGATCACAGATGGACTTAAAACCAGACCATAGCTCTCGGCCTCTGTGGGTGGTTAGTATTTTCCACCAGTTGGTGTGCAAATAAATGTTATAATGGCATATAAATGATGGTGATGTTTTGGGGATTTTATACAAACTGCGGGGAAAACAATCACTAAGGGCCAGTTTTATAGTCAGATTTAGTACGCCTAAAGTGTGAGTCGATACTAAATACAGGACGACACCTACCTAGACCAAAATGGAATGGGCCAGTTTCGCATCTGAAACTGGCCCATTCCATTCAATTTCAGGTAGGTGACGTCTTGTATTTAGTATAGCGCTGCACTTGAGGCGTACTAAATCTGACAATGAAACTGGCCCTAAAACTATAAGAAGTTATATAGGGGGAAGAAAGCAGAATGTAAACACACTACATGGAACTAACACAATATGGCTTTTAACTAAAGAAAAGAAAAAACACTTTGCTAACTATTTAAATTGCCACCACTAGACATTAAGTAATGGCTGCCATTTGAAGAAAATTCAGTCCATGGACATAAATAAACTAAATTATATAAATTATTCTGAAAATTGAAAAATTAAACCTGGACACGGGAATCGAACCCGCTTTGGGTTTGATTCTTGTGTCCAGATGTCATTTTTCAATTTTCAGAATTTGATATCTAGATGTGAGTAAATCCTCACTAAAACAAATATAACAGCTTTGGCTATCTGATTCTTAAATTATATAAAGTTGAAAGCATTGAGTGATAGCTCATATTAGCTAGTGCTAACCAATTTATAAAATCAAATACATTGCACTTATATAATAGAATATAATGTCAATTTTTAAATAGATCATTTTTATTTCAGGCTCCAAATGGTCACATTTTCTTAGAATCATTTTCACCAGTTTATAAACATGCTCATGATTTCTTGATTGCCATATCTGAGCCTGTTTGTCGCCCTGAACATATTCATGAGGTAAGCTAAAATTAATTTGTATCAATAACTTATACAAACAATCATAAAAAAATACATATTCACTAGTATGTGATCCGACACCTAAGCTCAGGCGGTAGCATGTCTTTCTTCTGAGCTAAGGGTCCTGGTTTCAATGCCTGTTATGGGTGAAACGTATCAAACTGGTGAAATGTGGGTTTACCCTTTCACAGTGATGAACTAACAGCTGAGGACTGGATGTTGTGCCTGTTCTAGTCTTAAGTTAGATTATAAGGCATATGAAACTACGACAGTCCTAGCAAGCCGATAGTGGAAAATATATATAGCTTGAATATAAAACTAACCCAGGCCGTAGGCTGGAAACAGTAATGGATGTAAAGTAAAGGTATGGTGCAACACATAGATAGAGAACTTGGAGGGCGGTCATTTTAAAGTTCTAATAAATTGTAATGTGAAGGGGGGAAATATACGTTTTGCTTCAAATTAAACAAAGCTCAAAACCTTTGTAAAATTGATGGTCTTTGATGAGTAAACCTTTAACTAGAAAGTCGGGTGAGGCCTCATTACATATTGTATAACAGTAATGGATGTGAAATTCTTTAGTATGTAAACCTCATCTTATAGAGAATTGCCCTTCAAAACTTCATTTATGTGGGCCAAAATTGATTATTATTTTATCTTATATAGAAGCACTCATAAATATCTACATTTGTTAATAAAAATGAATTATTTCCTAATGGCTTGAAAATGTATAAGACATTGTAGAAACTCTGAACATTGATGTAAAGTAAGTGATAGTGAAGAATTAGGTTAAGCCTAGATAGGAACAAACACGCTTGTCTCTCATTTCTTCTTACATCTTTAACACTTCTCGCTTCCACAGTTACACATTGTTTTGATTTTCGGAAATATTCTTTTTTCATAAAAAGAGAAACACAAAGAAATATTTTATACAGAACTTCATGCTTGAATAATTTGGAAAATAACTGAATACCTGCCAAATTGAAAATAATAAAGACTTGAATAGATAGATAATGGGCTGAAAAATTGATAGTTAAAAATATCGATAAGACTATCAAAGATTGAAATAGTAATAATTATTTTTTATCTCAGGTTTAAACCATGGGGTAGTAGATCTTGCAGCTGTTGCAGCGTTGTTTCATACACGAGTGTGAACCTTTAACTGTATTGATTGAGGTGAAAGCTTTGTCGGGGTAAATATACCAGAACCGTACTAGTGGTTTGATGAGTCTGGAAGGTAGGAAATGTTCTTCCATTCGTCCCATGAAGATATTGGCATAGGAAGGGCCCATTTGAGTACCCACAGCAGTGCTCTTAATCTGTAGAAAATGTTTGCAGAGGAAACAAACTATTCTTTTCCAGAGTGATTCTGGCTAATTCATGCAGGAAAGAAGTGGTGGGTGCAGAATTTCATGGTCTAAAGTTTATAAAATGTTCCATTCAGCTAAGTGTTAAATTACTGGTTTGGGGCTTGGTTATTAAGTTCATCCTATAATTATCAAAGGTTTTTAACCACCAATAAACAGTATTAAAACACAAAAACAAATCTCACTTGAAAAAATCAGAAAGAAAATCCTTTTTTAAAGATTTGAGTTTCGAATCCAAAATTTCTTGAATAATCCTTAAATCTTGAATATCCTTAAGGATTCGAGGCTCCTATCCCTACTAAAATGCTATAGTTCATATCCATTTGGGGGTTCTTAGATTAAATTCTAAATATTAAGGCAGAGTATGTGATAAATGAATGGTGCATTGAGCAGTCACAGTTAAATAACACATGTTTGTTGCTCAAGTCAAAATCACTCGAGATAATATGAAAGTTTCTTGTTCACAGTACAAGTTGACAGCATATTCCTTGTATGCTGCGGTGAGTGTTGGTTTGCAGACTCATGACATTGTTGAGTATCTCAAGAGATTAAGTAAAACAACTGTTCCTGATGGTATTGTTGAGTTCATTAAGCTGTGCACATTATCTTATGGAAAGGTAACTTATTTCATATTTTGTTTATCTTTTAAAAAAATACTAATTATTGCAAATAAGTTCTTACTTCATTTAAATGGGAAGTTAATTAAGTCAACAGATGTAACTTTCGAGATCTGCATGCTTTCAGTCCTGTTTTTAATTAAATGGCCTTAAAAGTGTTTCATTCTAATAGAGGTGTGTGAAATGCACTTTTTCAATTTGAAGCAAATTCATATCAAATATCTATTAAGATGTGGTGCTTATATGAAATATTTTTGAAGCCTAAATTAAGTTTGAATATTTTTAATTCGTTGGTTTATGGTGAAACTTTTATTTTTAAACTATTCTTATTTTATAACTTTATACACTCTAATAATTTATAAAATGTTTAATTGCACACATGTTTGTAATATTTAATCACAATATGATAAAGTTTTAACCACACAAAACAGCTATATTAAGATTTTTTCATATGAATATCGTTCCCTGCGGGATAGGGCTTAGAATAGTCCTGCAGTATTCCCTGCTTGTTGTAAGAGACGACTTAAAAGGGAAGCTTCTGCAATAGACTTACCTCGTGCAGGACAAAGCTTTCCTATATCCTCACTTTCACCTCCTTCCTTTCCCTGCTGGTAAGTCTTGTGCAGACTCTTCTAAGCCCACCTATTGACAACCTTGGCATCGTACATGGATTCACCCGCCTCTGTGGCGTAGTTGGCTAACGCGCTAGTCGTGTTGAGCTCTACCGCCGAGGACGGGGAGATCGAGGTTCGAATCTCGCTCGAGTGAACTGGGGGGTGGTTTTTCCTAAATGGTTTTCCACACTCCCTCCACGCAAATGCGGGTTCACTTCCTCTAAATTCAACCCTCCCAATTCCTAATCCATTAGCCTAATTAGTACTTAAGCGTATAACCTGAACGGGTAGTAAGACATGCTAAAAAAAATACATGGATTCCCTCAGACAATTATTGGATACCAGTGCACTTGAGCTCTTTCATGGAAGTGTGCCAGTTGTAATATTTTAGTAGAAGGGACTTGAGTCTGACATCAAGCGGTTATCCTACTTTGAGAAAAGATTGGTTGTGTTCCTGCGGTTGTGTTCCTGAGGGTTTTGAACATATAATTGACACTTTCCTGCAATCACTTGCAGCGATGACCTCTCTGGCATTGCTCCATGCTAAGGTTGTCATGTCTAGTGTCATATGGGTCCCCCTGTCGGGAGAGTTAACAGGATCTTATATGGTAGCACTAATGATTACCCTGGGCTTACAATCTGAGAATTTTGCAGTTTGTTCCCAAACGACATTGCCGAATCTTTTGTCAAAGCTGACACCTTACTATCTGCTGGAACTTCTGCTCTGCCCTTTACAGGGTAATAATAATGAAAAGACGAAAGGGTAAGGCTGTACAGCCCACTTTTGAAGGAACTTCAGGAAGTGGCGAAACACCATTTCCGCTTCCTGATAGTGTTTCGAGTAGATGGTGGTGAGAACCTGAAATGTGTCAGCCCATTTATCCTCGAAAGAATGATAAATGGAGCAGCAAAAATGGGATGTTTATAAGAAAACTGTGTCATCGCACAATCCTGATACAGACCACGACTGACATTATCTTCAAACATGATGGCGATATTTGAAATAACGTCGAGCAACCCGGGTAATCGAAGATGGAACCACATAAATCCCTCAATGTTTGCAAAGGAGTGGACATTTTCTATGATCTAGACTGTGTTAGCATTGAAAAAATCTGTGAGGAGCCTACCCTTCAGCATGTCACCTAAGTCCACCTTATAGTTATAAAAAAGAATGAACAATCAAAAATGATGGATAGTATATCCACACTTTAGTGACTCCTACCCTTCCAAAGGAGGTCCGAGCAGGTTTACACATGCTCAAGGTCCAGCCGCATGCACCCAAGTTTGGCGCTGTTTTCAGTCCCAGGAATTTGGGCATTTGAAGCTGCGATGCTGTGGTAAGCCAACCTTGTGCAGATTGCGGTTAGAAGGTTCACAATATACTGTGAATCTCCTAATCTCTTTGTTACTGCAGGGGTCCGCATTCTGCCTGGTCTTGGGCCTATATGAAAGGGAAGGTTGGGAAAAAGTCCTGGAGATTCAATCTAAAAAGAAAATCCCTATGACCAGGTATATAAATAATACACATCCAGTCATGTACCAGTATTGTCCTAGCTACCACTGTGCCGTTAAAATTTCAAAGACATCTTCACTCGAGACAATCAAAAGTCATACCGCTCCAACTCTGGTGGCACCAAAATTTGTACTGGAGGAAACACCTTCCCTGAGGTCGACTCCAACACCAATACCTCTGAGGAGCCTTCTCAGGGACCTCTCCCTAGTCCTCCTGTAGAACATCCCTGGACTCAGATCGATGAACTAAGTTACCTGCGGCCGTTGTTGAGCTGTCCGCGCTCGCCTCTGAGACTCCGTAGGCTGAAATGGGGAAGAGGGGAGGGCAGAACAGGTGAGACTGCAAAGGCAAGTCTCATTGGGGCTTTAAAGAAATCTCAGCAAGGGACCATCATTATGAATATAAATAAAAAGGCACTGAAGGCAATAACTAAGCCTTTGCGCAAGATTGTAACGCCCACACTGCTGGAGATGCCAAAGCCTCCCCTACATTGAGAAATTCAGGAGAGACTTGGAAAGGCAAGAGGACCCAAAAAGGTCCTTAGTCAATTTATGTTTTTGGAGATAATTTTATGGATTGCATTGTTGAATAAATTATCAATAAATAATGTTGCTATTACATTGGAATTGTAGGGATTTCACTGCTCATGTAGAGGAAATTAAATTTATAATTTCTTCCCTGCATACTTCCATTTTATGTTTGCAGGAGAGCCACTTCTGCCCTGCTGATAGCCCATTGCTTTGTAGGCATGATGTATATTGTACTGACAAACCATTCTTTGATTGGGCAAGCAGTGTGGCTATACTCGTACATAACAATATATATCATAAATATATAAATATTGTTTCTGATCTTCAAGACATGATGTCCTCCTTTATCTTCCTTTCAATGAATGTGACATTATGCTGCAAGTTGATTTTTTTTTCCCTACTAGGTAAAATTGGTATTGAAACACAACCGATACTTTGTTGAATCTCCTCACCCAGAAGTTCTTCAGAAACTTTTGAAGGATCCTGTGATCCAGGATTGTCGGTTACGACGTAACACAGAGGGTGCTGGGGGAGAAGGGGAAAATGCAGATGGATTTATTACACAGCTACAGGATAAAAAGTCTATACCGCAGGTAAAATAATAATTTATAATAGCTGGTACAGTCATATTCAGGTGTTTTGAAACCCCTCTGACATTTAAAATCACAAAATTCTTCCAAAACTAAAGGGTGAATTAATAACAACTCAAATAAAAAAATTCTAAAATAAATTATTTTATATTTTTAAATACAGTTTTATAAACCCCAAACATTTATATATTCTTTATTATAGTAGTTATATCCCATGGGGCTATTTAAGCTCAAACGTTGACCTAGAAGGCTGGGGTTTGATCCTGAATAATATACAGTCAAATATATGTTTTATACACTACATTTTTCCTTTTTCTCATGAGATGATTTTTGGGGATTTCCCATAAAATTCACATCTATTCTCTTTGCATAGGTTAAATATTTGAGCACACTGAAAACCAGTAATGTCACTCTTAATACTAATAATCAAACAATTTTTGACAGTTTGGCACTAAGCCTGGACCTGCATCTGAAAATCCAGAGGCTCCTGTCGGGGAGCAACCGAATAACGAAGCAACAGTCCCGGAAGATATTACCAACTTCTATGAGAAAATTGATAAAGAAGATGAGGATGATGAAGAGGAAGCAGCTTTGAAAACAGTTTCCTTCGAAGTCAACCAGGTAAAGTGTGTTATTAAAATTTAGTTGTGGGAAAATATCTTAAGGACCAATATTTCACTCGAAATATCTCTCAATATCACACCTACATGTTATATTTTAAAGACAATACAGGAAATATGGATAGAAATTCATAAAAGGAAACTAACACATTACAGTACAATAATATACAATTATATTGTAAAAGCTATATATTGTGTTTTATACTTCCTAAAGGCTCTATAGGTTTGACAGCCCTTAAATTTCCTTTAGGCTTAAAACACTTAAATGTTCTGTGGTTTGAAACCCCCTAAATATTATTCTTTAGGTTTAAAATCCCTTTACAAATAGTGCTGATTCCCTTTTATATATTCATATCCATCTTTCCTCCATTTTCTTCCAAATATAACACAATATACCTAAAAAAGCAAAAAGAGGTTTTTCTTAAAGAGATATATCAATCTAACACTTAATAATTTGGTCTGTGTGAAGATTGAAATTTGTAATAGAAATTTATTTAATCTTACACTATCTTGACATCCTAAGGAATAATTTAAAAATTTTAAGTGAGCTGTCATAATTCCTATTTTTCTTAATTCTGATTGTTAAATTTTAAGCTCGATTTTTTAATTATTGATTTCAAATTTGTGACATTTACAATATCAGTTACTTTTTCATGCATCCAACCTTCCCTTTAAAAATACTATGTTTATTATCTTGATGTTTAAGGTAAGCCATTCAAAAACTGTTACAATACCATCATCTGAGTAGGTTAAAAAATAGAAAATAATGGGGGAGAGGGAGAGTGGAAAACTACCTCAGTACACCTGGCCGTGACTTGAACTTTGACTTCCCTACACTGGAAACAAAATACATGACAGAGACCGACACCTTTGTTCGTATCCCCCCCCCTGTGGCTATCAATATATATTCTAAAAAAATGTTGTTAGGTCATATACTGGTATGTTTAGTTATGTATTGTAAGTAGCCTATTTAAATATATATTTATAAGAAAAACCTCTTTTCGCTTTATGAGGTAATGTATTATATTTGGAAGAAGGTACAGTAAAGTTGTATAGAAACATATAAAAGCAACGAACAAAATATGGCCTTTACAGTTGTATTGTGAGGTAAGTCTTGTAATGCAGGTCTTGTGAAGGTAAGGTCTATTAACTCTAATTAGGTCCACAAATTAATTCTAGGGCTAATAGTCTTAGGTCCGTGACGTTAGCAGCAGCGTCCAGACTAGCGAGCTTCGAGCCAAACCATTTGACACTTTAAATTATTTTTTACTTCTAACTAACCTTCCGTCATATATGCTTTAAATATTAGCTGAGCAGTTGCGTGCTGTAAATTTTACTACACCTTGAAATTTGTTTGATATTATTTTAATTGACATATTAAATATTAACTGCGATTTTGTTTTATAATAGGCCGAGGGAAATGAATTAAAATTAATGTAATCTTAAAAATTTAAGA
Organism: Timema podura; assembly: GCA_033556935.1. Taxonomy (NCBI): domain Eukaryota; kingdom Metazoa; phylum Arthropoda; class Insecta; order Phasmatodea; family Timematidae; genus Timema; species Timema podura. The sequence continues at coordinate 52,527,501 of JAVRXN010000011.1, read as the reverse complement.
AAATAATATTAAAACAATATTTACAGTTACATGATTACTCACATGTTGTAAACAGTTACAGTAATGGTAAGATTTGGCTCGCTTTTCTGGATGCAACTTAAGGTTTTATAAATTCAGTCTGATGATAAGTCTAGTGAAAATAGGTTTAATGAAGTAAGAAATTGCCACTAAGTTTCTATTTTGTTCAAATGTGAATTTATATTAAGGTAAATTTTAAATTAATTATCCAAAGCAGTGATTTTTAACCTTTTACAACTATTGGCACACTAAAAAAGGTGTGTCAAAGGACACCATCAGTTTTTTAAGGAGAGATTTTATCAATTCAAAAAACAGTACTCGATTTGTTTAAAATTACAATAGATAAAGTTCTAATAATTGTGTTATTTTTAAAAATAGTGTTGGTCAAATTTAGTTTAAAATATCTTTTTTATTCCTAAAATGTCATGTTGCTTCTTTTTGATTTTCCCCTAAACTTCCACGGCACACTTTCTAACCCTTCCGCGGCACACCAGTTGATATACGCTGATATAGGGTTTAGTTTGTAGAATACCCCTTGAATTACACCAAGATGAATGATATTAATAAGCATAATGTCTCTTAAAATTTCGAAAATTTTCTTCATTCATTTTTTTTATCCTCAAATCTCAAATATCCTCCAGGATTAAAAAAAACCATCCTATGTTAAAGCTTTCATTTTTATACACATGTTCCATTTTTGTATTTGTGAGTTATTCTTAGGGCCATTGAATAAAAATATTAACACAAAAACTATCTATTATCATCTTTTCAGGAAAAAATTGAAGTCATCCAGAAACGCTGCATTGAACTAGAGCATCCTTTACTTGCAGAATATGATTTCAGAAATGATACTGTCAATCCGGATATAAAGTAAGGTTTCCATTTGATTCTATAAGTTTGGTTGTAGTTAATGAAGTTGAGCCCTAGTTCATTAATTATTGTAAATAATTTTGGAATTGAAATATTAGGATCCCAACTTAACTTTTTAGATCACCGATCTTGAAAGTTGAAACGTAGAAGAATGTACATACAAATGTATTAATAATATTTTCTTTATGCTTTTACTGCCTCAAACCCTTATCATTATTTTTGTTTTATATCACTTTACTTATTTAAAAATATAATTTTAGCTGTTGGCCCTCATAATTATATTATTATTAAATATAGAATCATTTCCCCTGTAATCATTTTTCTAACGTATTCAAGAAAATAATACATGACCCATACTTTTCATTATTAAAAAAATAGATCTAATATCTTAACTCAACTTAGTATAGTTTCTGGTTCACATTACCCTGTCAAGAAAATAAATTGGTCAAGGTCAGGTTGATGTAATTTATATTGATCACATTAAAGCTTTTGATTTATGTCAGCATGTATTTCTTTCAAAACCTTGTAATTTTGGCCTCTCTCACACAACATGGGGTATGTGTTATTGGTTTTACAGCTATTAGTAGAATAGATAATTTGCTATTGCAAATAGATTCACACACCTCAAACACATTTTCACCCCTTGAGCAATATCATTAAGTTCCAATTTAGGACCACTATGTGTTTATTGATGAAATTGACAAGTACTTAAACTCATTTAGCTACTTACTCTTTGTAAATGATCTAAAACTATTTAAAACTGTCAAATCAATATCAGATTGTAAAGATTTGCAAAATTACATTAATGGTTAGTATTTTACAATGGTCTACTGGAAAGTGAATGTCCATTAACAAAGTAAAGATTAAAGCCATATCTTTAACTAGTAAAACTAATCCAATATTTTGCCCTTATAAAATGGCCTCTGATAACATAGTTTGCTCAGCCTATATTACTGATCTAGGTATTCACCTAGGCGCCTAAATCTACTTTCACTTTCATGTTAATTTATATATATCTTACTTCCTGAAATTACTTGGACTTGTTAAATCTGTTGCCTCCTTGTTCATTAAAGTTGATTTTAGTTTAACATTATACCGTGCCTCGGTTGGATCTAAACTTGAATATGCTAGTGTGTCATAGTGCATAGTTTGCTAGTCGTAGATGGAAAATGTTAAACGTAAATTTGTTGCTGCTTGCTATGATAAATTCTTTATTAACCGAATTTATTAAATTATGACAGAATTAAAAACTTTTAGGAACCCAAACTTTATTCTCACATATACTTTATTGTGATACTCTTGTGGTTTTTAATATATTCAATAACAATATTTATTGTAAATTTTTCTATGATTATGTAAGTATTTATGTCCCTTCTCGGGCCTCTCGTGATCCAAATAATTTTTTTATCTCAATAACTCTTCAAAGGTCAAGTTTATAGACTGTTGTATCGATTAGAGTACATCCTAGATTGTCGAATTCAACTTTTATCACAAAAGAAGAGCCAAATTCAGAGAGTTATTTAAGGAACTTCTGTATCAATAATTTACTCACTACATGTTCTACCTAAAACGCTTAAACTTAATTATGCTTACTGTTTTTTTTAATTATGTCAATGCATATTGATTTTTGTTATTACTTTTTAATAATGTAATTTTTTTTTCTTCTTCTTATTTCTAGTAGAGATGTCACGATACGCTTTCCTCGATTTTTCGACTCTCGAATGTGATACTTGAACATTTCTTATTTCATTATTTTTGCATCCAACCTAATATAAATCATAGACTATTTATTCAACTTTATAGCATAGCACAAAAACTAAAAAAATGTAAATAGTAATAAAAACCTTTCATTTTTAGTTTTTAACAAAGAAAAGATCCATTTTACCAGTACTAAAACATATTATACATAATTAATAAAATAATTAGGAATCATATACTTTAACCTACAAAAAACATATACTTTTACCTACAAAAAAATAAAGCCTCACTGAGTCAAAAATTTATAAAATAATTTTAAAAAGGTATGATAAACAATTGTCTAAAACACAAGTCTTTTAACTTTCCCAAATAGGACTTTTAACTGAACCAAAATAAGTAAATAACGGCCAATAAACTAATAAGAAAGATAATTGATTATTACTCATCCTGAATTTAGCAGTTTTCTGAGTAGCTAGTAGTTTCATTGATAGCTAAGAATAAAAGTATTGAGAATCCTAATGTTTAGATTAATTCTCGAATCTTTCGATACAAGTAAGAATCAAGAGTATCAAAGAATTGAGTTTGACATCCCTAATTTAACTTATATGCCTGTTACTTGTGTACTTCTCAACTTCTCTAGTGGTTCTAGTGTTTTATCAGAGTTTAATTATGGTCTCGTTAATAAAAAATACTTAGATTAGGTAGTTTTCAAGAGTTTTCATCCTTTAACATCTAAGTTGATGTCTAAATATTGAAGTATTGGTGAATATGTGTTTATGCTTTTTAATTTCATTTGTGCTTCATTTTTATACATGTCTTATCATATTTATTTAATGACATATTATATAATATGCTTAATGCATTTTATTTCATATGTATAGATTATGCTATTGTGAACATTTACATTTTTTTTTCTCAGCATAGATCTAAAGCCCTCAGCAGTATTACGACCGTACCAGGAAAAGAGTTTGAGGAAAATGTTTGGCAATGGGCGAGCTCGCTCAGGAGTAATTGTACTTCCATGTGGTAAATATGCCTTGAACATTACAATCGCATAAATTGTGTATGGGGAAAGAAATACAACTTCATCAAATTCTTATGCTTTTTATCTTTATTTTACCTATTCTTATTCTAAAGGGAATAGGAAAAACACTGTCACAAACATATATATTGGCGAAATGAAGTCAATTTAACCATATTTGTTTTTTAAATTCAATTTCAACCAACTTTAATTGATTTGTTTTAAACTTTTATAAGGGGGGGGCCTATAATTTTTAACCAAAAAAATTTTTCAAGTGAACACATTTTGTTTTTGAATGAACACATTTTGTTTTTGAATGCCATTAGTGTGTGTTACTTTTATCTCGATTAGGAAAACCTCTTTTCGCTTTATGGGGCAATTGCATTATATTTGGAAGAAGGTTCAGGAAAGGTGGATAGAAACATGTTTCTATCCACCTTTCCTGTACCTTCTTCCAAATATAATGTGTATAGTTTTTGTAATATTCAAAATAAAATAAACCAAATGATTGGGGTTGGCTTGATCAGCTTAGCCTTAAAATAGGAGTAATCTATGACTCTGGGTATGGAACGAACCTTGATAGCTTGATATGCTGTTAAAGCCCCGAGTTCTATTTTTGTGTCCATTTGACATTTTTTAGTCTATATTTAAACTATCGGATTGGCCCGAATATAGTACGGTCTCGCACTTAATACAAGCCTAATATTTTGAAGGTGTTCTACATAAAAAATAAAAGGTCTCAAATATACCACGAGGTAAAATCTTAAAAAAAAATTTACACAGCTTTATTAGGGCCTCTGAATGCTTGGTATGCTGTACAGCACTCCTAAAATTTTCATTTTTTTCCCCTCCAAAGTCTAGTATTAACCTCAGAAACAGCAAACTTGTTAGCAGCCTGTATATTATTTGTTTGTTGCGCCTTGTTTATTGCTGCTAATTTAAAATTATTGTTGAAGCTTCTTCTCATTCCCTTTTTTTACTTGAGATGTCGAGGAATCCTTCTTTCAACGTGATCACTCACTTGTGGCTTTCCATGGGTAGTTTTTTTAATATTAATTGTTAACTATCTATTTAGAACACATTTTTTTGCACAGATTCTTCCACCAACTAACACTGAAATACTGAATTATCAATACAGTTAATCTGAAGGTTGTAAATCCTCCTCTCTCTGTTTTGACATTAATTTATTATTAGACATGTGTGAGTGTGATAGTTCATGCGCTGGTTCTCTCAATTTTTGACCTTGATTTCCTTATGAGATGTGCGCATGCGCTCAAATCTATGCCGGCCACCTAGTACAGTTACAGTAAGCTAAAAAATAGACCAATTAGGAATCTGACTTTTTTTCATTGAAAAATGTTAGGCTACATATATAATACAAGTACATTTTTCGGAAGGACACGCTCAGAAAGATACACTTAGGAGAAAAAAAATCACACTTTACTCGGGCCAATACATTACTAATGAAGGTGAATATAGTGTGACACTATCTTTTTTTTTTTATTGTAAGGTGCTGGCAAAAGTCTTGTTGGAGTGACCGCTTGCTGCACTGTACGGAAGAGAGCCTTGGTCCTCTGCAACTCGGGGGTGTCTGTAGAACAGTGGAAACAACAATTTAAAATGTGGTCAACAGGTACGCACAGACTCACATTAATATATTGGCAAACCCGCTTCGCTGATTGCATGGTCTGAGGCGTCAATCTCACAATATATTGGGATTGCTGATGACAGGGAGATCGGGTTTACTGAGGTGGTTTTCCTTGAATGGTTTTACACACTACCTGTTACAAATGTGGTTACATTTCCTCAAAATTCAATCTTGTCACACTTAAACCAATAGTGGTAAATATCTGTACAACCTGAACAAGTGGTAACACATAAAAAAATTGTCATTAAAAGTTCTCCTATGAATTCTAAATCTTAAGAGCGACCTAATCAAATGCATTATACCATTGTTACTGCATTAATTAAATTTGGGATTTAAGGTGAGAATATGAATTAGAATGTACTATTTGCATGTCTCTTGATTCCACCAATTCTTGTTGAAAATAAAATGTACCTTACCAGGGTTTGATTTTTATAAAGAGTGTTACTCCAAATTTAAATTTTGACTTCCAATCGAATCATTGAAGCATAAAATTAAATGTATGAATACTTTATATATTACATTACTAATATTTATATGAAACATATACTAAATATTTATATGAAGTGTTGTTCATATTAAATGTACCATCCCTATTTCCAAAGGAAGTCTAACAGCTGTTTCTTACTAGTACATACCTACAGCACAATTGTTTACAACCTGTGGCCAGGTCAGTTTAGTAAAATTCCTTCGTTTTCCTCTGTTCTTAACATGGTTTTCCCTCCTTTATTTGCTTCCATTCTCCTCCTCTCACTCGCGAACTTATGGTTAGTTGTTATATTTTGTGTTTTTAATAGTTAATAATCAAAATGTAATTTTTTTGGACCAGCCGACGACAGCATGATCTGCCGGTTCACGTCTGAAGCCAAAGACAAGCCGATGGGGTGTGGTGTTCTAGTCACAACTTACTCTATGATTACGCATACTCAAAAACGTTCTTGGGAGGCGGAGCAGACGATGAAGTGGCTGCAAGAGCAGGAGTGGGGCATCATGGTCCTGGATGGTGGGTGACACCCGTTTTCTTACTCACAAGAAATGGCACTGCTCCTATATTCACTGGTGTGCTTAGCTGTATTCTGGGCATTTTGAGAGATATTTGTGCTCTGTTTTGGGCTTTGAGCTTTGGGAATATCTCATATTATTCGATTTGACTTTGCTTCAAATTGAAAAAGTGGATTTTGCACACCCCTATTACATAATTAAGTTTTAAAATTAAATATCTATTAAACCAAGCTTTACTCAACCGGGCACTCAAAACTTCATTAAAAGCTCACACAAGATTGAAAAAACTTGCCCCTAATATTCATAATTTTTATTTTGCAGAGGTACACACTATTCCTGCTAAAATGTTTCGGCGAGTTTTAACATTGGTGCAGTCGCATTGTAAGCTGGGCCTCACTGCTACGCTCTTGCGTGAGGATGATAAAATAGCAGATCTCAACTTTCTTATTGGCCCTAAACTGTACGAAGCCAATTGGCTGGAGCTGCAGAAGCGAGGATTCATCGCCAAAGTGCAGTGTGCGGAAGTGTGGTGTCCTATGACTCCAGAGTTCTATCGGGAATATCTAGTTTGCAGGACTTGTAAGAAACTGGTGCGAATAATTTTATTTGACTTAATAAACTATATTACTTTAATTTCTTAACTTCTTGATGACTTCATTGTTCAACTATCTATTTAGAACAATTTCTTTAGCACTGCGTCTTGCTCTCGATTCAAGTCATAGGCATGTTTATTAATTATGCCAATGAGTTAGTGATGACAAAGATTGAGTTTAGAGGAAGTATATCCGCATTTGTACTGCACTTCCTCTCAAATTCTGCCTTATCCCTATTCCATTAGTGTAATTAATATATGAATGTATGCATGTAATATATTTTTTCATATAGATTTATTTTTACTGTCATGTTCATATGTGTTCATGTTGTATACATTTATATTAATAATCAAATGTTATGATGGTTTTACTATAACATTTTTTGTTGTTGCAGCTATTGTATGTGATGAATCCCAATAAGTTTCGTGCTACACAATATTTGATTCGCTACCATGAACGAAGAGGGGACAAAACTATTGTTTTCTCCGATAATGTGTTTGCTTTGAAACACTATGCCATTAAGATGAATAAACCTTACATTTATGGACCTACATCACAAGTATGTTTGTTCTTCATTTTCTTTTTATGAAAAGTATAACGTTTAAGCCTAGTTAATAATTCAAATACAATCCAATGGTTAAGCTTACCTATGTTCTACCACCAATTATTTGTATCAATTTGTTTTGTAAGAAATTGATTATGTTTGTATTGATATTGACTGCTTTTGTTTTTGCCTCATTTGAAGCCTAAATAATTTAATTTACTTTACTCACAAGTGTGGTTGCATTAGATTGGATTGCTGGTGATGGGGGAAATCAAGGTTTGAATCTCGAATGGGTGTACTGAGTATAGTTTTTCCCAAATAGTTTTCTACCCTATACGAACAGCCAAAACAGTAAAATTCGGCGCACAGTAAAAAATTTCTGCTGATTAATTTTTTTCCAATACAATATAAGTTTTCTTCTTAAAAATAGTGTATAGAACTTTTAGAAAATGAAGTTCAAATTAAAGTACTAAACCACATATTTACACACCCTTTCATCTTAAATATTCTGGTGCCATGTGGTTAATATTTATTCTTGTAAAAACCTGTTCCTATCTAAGTGTCCTATAATTCTTAACAAATTTCCTTTTTCTCCCTTTTGTGATTTTTGGTTTCCTCTTTTAGCAAGTTGCGTTGCACGTTTCACACTCCCTCCTGATGATTTCCAATAGAATAAAACCTAGGTAGGGGGATTGAACAGTATTGATCGATTTTCTTCTCCAGAGGCAGCCATTACCTCCTTGTTCAAAGACAGTGATGTAAAGTGTAAACTGTGTTCGTCTTTTAAAATAATGTTATGTAGAATTGATACCTATTAGCTGTTTTCTAGCTTTGAAACCTTCTTAGAGGTTATTTAGTTTTGAAGCCTCTAAATGTTGTGTACCCAGCGAAAGAGAGAAAAAATGTGGTAGGAATCCAATGCACAAAGGTGACATCTTACTTTCTTTTGTCTTCTATAGTAAAAGTAGTCACACTCACATTTAAACACAACTAGGTAATATTTGTGAGTAAATGTGTCTGTGACTACTTCTAGTATAGAAGACAGAAGAAAGGAAAAAGATGTTGTCACCTTTGTGGATTGGATTCTTGCCACATTTTTCCTCTTTTGCTAGGTGGGCTTTCTTCATTAAATTTGCACTTATTAATCTATTTTTATTTTTATCAATTTACATTACTATAAAATCATTTAGCAATTGGGCTTCCTTGTTACTAAGCCCCTTAAATATTTTCTAGGGTTGACAAACCTTAGAGGTTTTTTAGCTTACACCCTTTTTTACCTTTGCAAGCTTTTCTTTCGCTTGCTGAACCTAAATGGATAACTATTGATAGCAAGAGCACAGTGTGTCATGTGACTCCCACGCAGCCTAATATTTTCCACTGAAAAAAAACCCATCAAATTCCTACAGAAGTATGTTTTGTAGCATACAGTAATGGTACTGGCCAGCCGGCAAGTAACAGCTTAAACGCACATGTTTAGTAATAAAATCAAGGTAGAAAATGAAGCAAGAAACCTAAGTGAGAGTGGATCTCTGGGAGGACTGCACTGGGAAGTGGGTTTTGATGCGCTATTATCCTTGGAGCTGTATGAATCTAGGTGGGTTGATCAGTGATGCTCAATATGAGGAAATAATGGGAAGGGGAACAGAGAGTTGGACTTGGATTCGTAGCTCTGAACGGGTGTTTCTGTAGCTGGCTGAGCTCTCTTCACTCCTCCGTGAGTTCCCCTTTTTCGAGAACTTGGCATGGCAGAGGAAAATAAACAGGTGAATTGGATGGCTTCGTTGAAGAGAGGGGAACGGGATATAAAGGGAGGGAAGGGGTGAAGAGATTGAACGGTGAAATGGGTGAGCTCTAGGGAAGCAGCCAATGGCACGTACCCTAATGTGTGAAGGTGGTTAGAGGATATTTGGGGAGCCTTGGGAAGCAGCCAAAGGATGTCGCATATTATTATTTATTATTATTATCATTATTAATTAGCACCGCGTCTTACTAACCGTTCAGGTTATACACACTTACGCTAATGTGCAATGGTGATTGTGAAATGAAATGGAGGACCTACAGTTTAACGTGGAATCCGAACTACGGTGGAGGCCTGGCATTCCTCACATTCACAAGTTGTGGTGGCACATACCCAAGGGAAAGGGATTGAGAAATGAGAGGTAAAAATAAGTTGGTAGACTTTCTTTACTAGCTAGATAGTCTTATTGATACAGAACACAATAGTATATTTGAAACGCCTCAAATTTACATCTTAAGTACCATTTATGGGAATGCAAATTAATATAGAACATATGCGAGTGTTAATATTTACAAGTGAATGTTATGCTAGTATTTTTTTAATTGGGTCCTAAATTTGATTATTAACTTACGTAGCATATTTACATATCCAAACTAAGCCTGTAGATACAAAAATCAGTTCTTATACCTATTAACTACATAAGACTAACTAAATGAAGTGGGGTGGCGGGACTCGGTCTGCATTAAAGGTTGACATAGAATGGGGTGAGCTAGGCCGTCTTGGTGACTGTTTAGTTTGTTGTCCATCTTGGCTCCGCTAGAGTTTATCCCATCTTCTATTTAGTTTGGATCTGATCAGGAGGCATCTAGGTTGCGTCATTTGTACTGTACTGGTAATTCAGATGGTCAGTGTTAGTTGGATAAAACTCTACTGTTTTTTTGATATTAAGAAAAAACACCCGTGAAAGATCCGCAAGTGAGTGATCATGTTGATAAGAAGGTTTCCTCAGTGTCTCAAGTAGACAATGGAATGAGAAGAAGCAACAATATACATTTTAAATTAACAGTAATACATGAGGTGCAACAAACACACAATGTCCAGGCTGCTAACAATTTTAGTGTTTCCGAGGCTAATTTTTGACTTTGGAGGAAAAAAATATTAAAATTTTGTAGTACCTCCATCAAGACAAGCATTCAGTGGTCTCAGTAAAACTCTTCAAATTTATCAAGTTTTTACTTCATGATATATTCACAACCTTTTATTTTCCATTTAGAACTTCTTCAAAATATTAGGTTTGTATTGTGTGTGAGATCGTACAATATTCGGGCCAATATGGTATTTAAGTAGCCCAGTAATCATGTTTTAGTGTAGAATTTTTTTTTGGGGACCCATCACTCCTTAAATTTACCTTCTCATTCTTTCATACTTTCACTTTTTCTTATCTCTTGCTTACAATGAGTTGACCTTAAAATCTACTCTCCATCCCTCACACTCAATTTCATGCCACTAAGTATTAGTTACCATATAGTCCTTTCAAATATTTTTTCTCAATAAACCAGTAAACAAGCCTCGCTCCCCCTCCTCTCATCAACCCACCTAACTGACCCTCCCGCCAAGGAATAGTACAAAGGAGCAGGCTATCAACTACCCAGATTAAAACTGAAAAGTCACCACTGCCTGGTTTGGCTCAGAAGATGTAAATAATCAAATGCTGATCGTCGGCTCAACTGATTGTATCATAATCGCTGATGATCGTATCGGCAATTGGCATTGGCCCAGCCCTAGTTTAAAATCAATTTTTAAAAGTCTAGTGCAAAATTCAGAATTTAATGTTTTAATCAAATTTAAACTTTGTCTTAGTAATAAATATGATCAAGATAAAAAAAATTACATTACTTAAATTTGAACACTCATGTTTTAAATGTTGGCATTCCTTGCAGTTTTATATTTTGTTGTTGCTCATTGAACTTTTCGTTTGTAGGCTGAACGTATTCAGATCTTACAAAACTTTAAGTTCAACCCCAAAGTTAACACAATCTTTGTGAGTAAAGTAGCAGACACATCATTTGATTTGCCAGAGGCTAATGTTCTCATTCAAATATCGTCTCATGGAGGCTCTCGACGCCAGGAAGCACAGAGACTTGGGAGAATTCTTCGAGCAAAAAAAGGTTAGCTAATTTAAAACAATCGAATAAAATTATTTTGTTGTAAATCAATAATTTTGAAAAAGTAAGGATAATTTAAAAATTGTGAGCATGTATATTATTTGAAATAAATAACAGGGTTAAACCTGCTTTGGTGGCTGCATTGTCTAAGGCGCTATTCTTTCAGTAAACTAGACTGCCATTGATATCAAGATCGATGTTCGAATCTCGGTTGAGTGTACTTATGGTTGTTTTCCACTCACCAACTACACAAATGAGAGTACACGTCTCCTAAATTCCTAAATATAATCTTCCTAAGTGCTAAAACCATAAGCGTAGTTAGTACATAAGCATATAACCCTAGACGGGCAGTAAGACGCAATGCTAAAAAAAACGGGGCAGAATATGTATTTAAGAAACTGCATTTGGCAGTGAAATTTAAGTTTTAAGAATGTGTTTTTATTTTTAGCTTTAAATATGTTTTATCATTGAAGCTTTTTAGCTGTCAAATCTGAAATTTGAATTTCATATCAAAGTCGAAGCTGGTGAATATTCAAAGCAAAGTCAACATTTTTGAAACTTTGCACACCCATAACTCTAACCATACTTTTCATCTATCTATGTTTAATATGTATAATATATGAGGTGACCTGGTGGTCTAGGGTAAGGTGTCAGACTTCTGTCCTGAGGGTCCGGGGTTCAATCCTCTGTCCCGGCACAGATTTATCTGATTACCAAACCTTTCCTTCACCTCTGACAAGATGTGTATTTATCAAAACTTGTGAATGTGAGGAATGCCAGACCTCCACCGTGGTTCGGATTCCATGTTAAACTGTAGGTCCTCCATTTCATCTCACAATCACCCTACCATTACACATTAGCGTAAGTGCGTATAACCCGAACGGTAGTAAGACGCGGTGCTAATAATAATAATAATAATAATATAATATATGCTTGTAAATTATTTCTAAAATCTTTCCTAAATAATAAAATTTGTTGATCGCTTGTTTTTAGCACAGTATCTTACTACCAATTCAGGTTTAAGTTATACATACTAACTTTGTTATGTGTTTGGAATGATTAAGGTTGAATTAGAGTGAGAGTTGAAAACCATTTAGTAAAAAAAAAAACCTCAGTACACCCGACTTAGATTTCAACCTCAATCTCCTTGTTATTGGCAGCCCACTCTATTGCAAGAATGATGCCGTAAACCATTTGACCACTGAGGTGGGTTGAGTATTCGTTAAATTTACTAAAATAATATATTATTATCAACTTTAATTAACCTTTTTCTAGGAGCCATTGCAGAGGAATACAATGCATTCTTCTACACACTGGTATCACAGGACACCATGGAAATGAGCTATTCTCGCAAGAGACAAAGGTTTCTTGTAAATCAAGGATATAGTTACAAAGTTATCACCAAACTGGCAGGCATGGATGATGTAAGTCTTTAGCCCCATTGGTTATTTCTCAAGAACACACAAGGAATAGAATGTCTACTAATTTATGTTAAAATTCTCTCGCATGGGATGAAGATGAATTAAAAGTGTATTATGTGATATCAAACACAAACAAACATGGTTAGCTCTCAAGGCCAGCATACTGTAATTCTTACATTTGCCTACTTGCACCCCAATAGTGATGAGTTAAATCATTGCCCTTTTGAGTTCTAAAGTGATCTAGATTATCTTTATCTATCGTATAATCAATTCCTGTACAAAGTGTACAGTAAGCAGATTGATAGAGACTGGAGTCAAGCAATCATGGCCTGGATAGAGCTGGAAATGAGTAACAGTGGATATTCAAGGGCTTTCATAGAATAGTGTCTTATCATTTGTTATAATGCTTCAAATTTTATCTGTACAGTTTTTTTTCTTTTGCTCTTGTTTTATAGAAAAATGGGATATTGCTTTAAATATCACTAAAATTAAACAAAAATTTGCCATTATTTTACTAATATATTAAATGCTAAGTTCTACATAATGGTGGAATGGTGATGTACTCTTAAAATGAGTCGAGTCGTTGGTGTTTTTACTTCTTATTAATTTTATCAAAATATTTTCAAGTTATTAACTTAGGGTCTACGAGCTTCTTAGGAAACTTCTGAGTATCGACTTGAGTCAAATATGGGTTCAATAAATGTGTGAGACTATAAAGCTTAACTTTGTAAATAAAAATTTATTATTTATTTAAATTATGGGTATTTTAAATGACAATTGCATTAATATTCTTATAGATAAAAGAACTTTGCTTATAAATTCAAATAAACTGTTTTTTTAAACTAAAATAAAACTTAAGCTACTATAAATAGTAAGATTAATTTTTTAAATTGACTTATGAACAAAGAAAATAATGGTGCCAAACAGCTTTATGTAATAAACTTTGAAAGGAGAATATAAGAGCAAGGCCTACACACTTAACAGAATATTGTAGGCATCTAAATTGTTTTGTTGTGTTTTAATTGTGAACTTTGAGGCCGACAATATTCTACTAATATATAGATGCCTTGTTCTTTTATCCTCCTTTCACTGTTTATTAAATTAACTTGTGGTAGTTAGTTACAGAAAATTAAATATAATTTGATTTAAGTGTAGCCCTTCACTTCACTTTTCATATGGAGGGCATATATTTACATTTTGCGAACCTTGACACTATTACAGAGAGAGACATCTCCCTTATATCAAATTAAGATCGAAACTCTTCAGGAGGGAGTGCAAAATGCGCAACACAAATTCCTGAAAATAGGAAAACAAAAACTATAAACTGACGATTTCCAATAGAATGAAATCGAGGGATTGGGCAATAACAATCTATTATCTTTAAGAAGCAACCATTTAACTTTTTGTCCAGTGGCAGCAGTGTTGATTGTGAACTATGTTCTTTTTAATTGTAAAAACCTATTGTGTTTGTTTAGCTTTATTTTTTTCCTCTCCATCTTTCTTGTACCTGTTTCCAATTATAACAGCATGGTAAGATAATAAATATCTGAATGACTAGTCTAGTGATCTTTTTGTGTATTTTGGTAGGAACCAGACATGATGTACAAGACACGCGAGGAACAAGGTCAACTTTTGCAGCAGGTTTTGGCAGCCAGCGATATAGACGCTGATGAGGAAAGAATACCTGGGGAAGGACCTCGAACTGGAACCATGGTACATAGAGAAAACTTTCCCATACTTTACTTTACCCTCTACTGTTTCCAGCCTTTGGCCTAGGTTAATTTTTTATTCAAGCCATAGATTTTCCACTGCCGGCTTGCTAGGCCTGTTGTAGCTTCATATGCCTTATGATCTATCTTAAGACTAGAACAAGCACAAGATCCAGTCCTCGACCGTTAATTAACCACTGTGAAAGGGTAAACCCACATTTCACCAATTATAAGTTTTTCGGCCATGCCGAGATTCGAACCAGGGACCCTTAGCTCAGGCAAACACACTCCTGATTGAGCTGAGGTGTCTGACTGCTTTACAGTAGTTTGTCCAAATTCATTTACAATACAGTATTATTTTAAGGTGTACATACATTTATTTAAACATACATTACTAACCCATTCCCTGGTGCGGGCGTTGAAGGTCTTTGTTTTGCTGAACGTTCCCTGGCGTGGGCGTGAATCAACGTTTCATTGCAATAAGTTATTATAATGCCATCTATTGATGAACTACTGTAATTTTAGCTAGTCTTGAGTACTTCATATGGAAGCTAATAGATGTGGCTATGAGTTAAATGCTATACTATGACCATGAATCAAGTAATACATGATAAAATAAGTGAATAACAGAAATATGTTTCGGATAACAGTATACGAGTAGAAAAAGAGCTGCTGGTCCTGCGTAGATCGCTGTGCTAAACATGCGCCAGGGAATGGATTAAATGTATTAACATAGGACATACTGACCGAAAAACTACATTATACTACAGTACAGTACAATACAATTTGTGAAAGCCATACAGTATTTGTCATTATTATTTTTCTTGTATCTACCATATATTTTATGGGACAAATATATTCAACACAAAATGAGCTTTATTTATAAATCATAACTTTTATTAATGTTTTAAAATTCCAACTCAATATTATATCATCATTATATTATATGTATCAAAAACTGAAATTTAGTGTCAAATTCTCTAAAAAAAAACTGATTTGACCCAATCCTAGAATTAAGGAATCAAATATTTATATTGGTGCCAATAATTATCACTTTTACTTCTCGAGAGATTAAAATGTTATTTGGTATTATCTTTTCAAGGTTCAGCGTCGTGTTGGTAACATGAGCTCCATGTCTGGTGCAGATGATGCAGTCTATTGGGAATATAGAAGGGCTTCCAATTCAAATATTAAACATCCACTCTTCAAAAAGTTCAGAAAATAGTTGGTGGCTGTTTTTTATGTTCAGGTTTAACAAACTAAATAATTTAATTTTGCCATTATTTTGATATCAAGTTTGTCAAATTGTAATCAGATCATTTTTGTTATCTTATCGACATTGTTACGACACATGAATAGTACTAGTTTTAGGCCATATTATTTTATGTAATAAATGTAAATAGCGTTAATAAATTTTGTAAATGTCAGAGACTTATCTTTCTACTGTGATTATAACGATATCTGCTTGATTAAAATCTGTCTTCACTCGAAACTTTTATTGTAAATCGCAAGTAGAATCAAATCTAAACTATAGCAAAATGAAAAAAAATGGGTTTTAATAATTATTACTAATGAATATTTTGTCTTTATGTGAGTTTATATTATTTGTTTACACTTATAACCTGCCTACACAAAGAAAGATTAACGTTTTATCTCCTAAACAAAAGTAATTCACAAAGATTAAAAATAATATATGTATAGAAGAAAGTGCATTAAGCAAAATATATGTAATGATGAGATGGTATGAACACGTAAAAATGGAAGGGGAGAGGATTCCAAGAAGATTAATGGATATGAAGTATGTAGGGAAGAGACCGTAAGGAAGACCAAGAAAGAGAGGGAGGAACAGATAGCAGCAAGTATCAAGTGAGAGGAGGAGAGTGAAGGAAGAAGAATGGTGGAAGGACAGAGGGAGATGGAAGCATTTTATTAAACAAACCCGGCCACAGTTCATGATGAGGATATGTAATAAATAAAATGATAGAATTGTAAAAAAAAAAAAAGCACTGTACAGTAAAAGTACAGCAGAAAACTGAAATGTCGGATAATACTGAAACGAGGAGAGGGGCTAGAACGAAAAGAATCAAAATTAGATGTAAGTGACCCACTTCAGTGGCTGAATGTTCTTGGGCATCACACTCATGTTAGACTGGTCTACTGATGATGGGGAGATCAGGGTTCAAATCCTTGTTGGATCTTATGAGGGTGGTTTACCTTAAATAGCTTCCTTCCTCATTCCTACCCCATTAGAATAATTATTATATATGAGCATAACCTAAACAGGTCTAGTCTGATTTTGGTTGTAAGAACAGTTAAGAAAATCCCAACATATTTTTTTGCAGCCAACGTTAATAATATTTTACTTTATTATTTTTGCTATTTCATAAGTACCATATTGATAAAACTATTTATCAAAAGTGACAACTGCGGATAACATGACTTGATGTATGAATATATTAAAATTGTTTCAGCAACTCTTAGTAACTAGCAGATACCGTTCTTCCTACCAAGACGAAGTGATAAAATAATAGAATTGCAGAATATGTATGAAATAAAGTTTATTAGTAATTACTTTTTTTTTTACGTCCACTGCCAGCTTGCTAGGCCTGTCATAGCTTCATATGCCTTATAATATAATTTAAGACTAGGACAGGCACAACATCCTGTCCCCCAACCGTTAATTCATCACTGTGAAAGGGTAAACCCACATTTCAACAATGATAAATTTCATTAATAAATTACTCTTATAGTATAAATTATAAAACCATTATATTTTAACACCTATCAATACAGAACAATGGATTTTAAATTAACTAATGCAACTTTTACTATATGGAATACAAAAGGCACTGTTTAAAAAATTATTTACTTAGATTTGCTTCTCTTCCTTGTGATGAGATCATGTTCTACTATATCTGGGCATTAGGTCCTATAAATTTAATGCATGGCCCTCGACCAATAACTGAAGAACTTATTTGGCCCTGAGCCGCCGGGGAATGGTTGGACATGCCTGGTTTAGCCTCTCTTACTCAATCCTGCTATTCCCACCAAGTGGTATACCCTGAGGTCAGAGTATTCTTGTGGAGGTTAATGCTAACCCCAGTAGAAGCCAGATCATGTGCAGACAAAAGACTCAGGTGTAGATCACAACAGACTTAGTAAGTAAGGCAATGGCTGAATAAACAAAAATACAATACTCTAGATAATAATATAAAATAATGGTTGGACCAAGAAAGAGATGTGAGGACTAGATAACAGCAAGTGTGTGAGTGAGGGGGGAGAAATGGAGGAAGAACAAATGAAGATTGAGGAATTTTACAAAACTGATCATGTCCACAGTCTGCAAGAGATTATTGATGGTGAGTAGAAACTTGAGTATCTAGATTAATGAAAAATAGGGCTTCACTAATACTTGCTATTCCCACAATTTAATAGAAATTTACCTGCTTCAGCAGCCGAATGGTCTTAAGATGTCACTCTCGTGTTAGACTAGACTACCGATGACAGATCATGGTTCGAATCTCGGTTGGGTGTATTGAGGATGATTTTTACTAAATTGTATTCACTCCCCTTCCACAAAAATAATGTTACAATTAGTCTAAATTCAAACTTTTTTTCATCCTAAACTCGTTAGTTTAATTAGTATATAGGTATGTGATTAACCTGGACGGGTGGTAAAAGCGGTGCTAAAAAAAGGGTACTTTATCTCTGATAACATTAAAAATTAACAAAACAGATTTATTTATCAAAGTAGTTGTGATAATTGGCAGCTTAAAAGTCATAGGGAGATTGTCTGTATCGAGTTCCTATGATACCAATTCACTAGCTTTTTTTTTCTTTCTCTTCTACTACATTTATAGAAATTACGGTAACAAAAATGATAATATTGTTTAAATATTTATTGCTAGTCAAAAATTTAAATAATGAGTTTTACAAATGTTGAATACTTTTTTTATGTAGGTATATTTCTTAAAAACCATGCATTAATGTTATTTTTAAATTATGTATGGAAAAATAAATTATTTTTAGGCTTAACATTTTTAATTGCTTAAGCTGGCCATTTGGTTAACCTAGTTCAGAGGTTTTCATCTAGGGCAACACTATTGCATCTCTTTCAAAGATTATTTGTTTTCCCTCTTTGTTTTCACCTTCCTTTGGAAAACAAAACAAATCCTGAGACTGAAGGTATGAGGAAGGTAGGAGGAGAAGTGTTTACTTGAAATTCATTGATAAACCATATATTATATGTTTGATTAAATTGAAGTCCAATGTTCGGAGCTCAGCTCTTTGCGCTTCAATAATTAATATTTCTGATGAAAGTTATATTAACTGCCGTTGTTTACATCTCTTTAAATATATTGGTTATTGATATTTAGAATTTTCTTTGTAATAAGATAGTATAGTAGAAAATGTGGACCCTGTGTCTACCTCGGCCCTCAGTCATATTCATAAATTTAATTTGGGGGGAGAGTGCAATTCTGATATTATATTTGGCTGTCAAAACTATGTAGGCCTAAAGGGGCAATCATCTGTTATGAGATTTGTTTGTGTTCATGGAGAAAATAAACACATTCGTCACTCATAATGTTTGCATTTTTTCGAACTAAGAAAAATATTTTTTTTCTAGTAAAAGCAAACAGCATAAGGTAATTTGTGTAAGTTTGTGCTATTTGGCAGTTTTACTGATTTATACTTTTCTTTTTTTTTCCATGTTTGTATTGAAATATTCTCCTCTTATTGTTGATAGATATGATTCACGATGGAGTAAGAGTGGGTAACCCTTTAGGAGAAAATGCTCTTAGTAAATCCAGCCAGGAATCAAACCCAAACTTCCCCTTCACCAGCAATCCAGTATATTGGTAATGTGACACCTAAGACCAGGATCACGTGACCACTGGTGATTATTGTATAACATGTGTTCATTTGAAAACTTTCCCCCTAATATCTCGAAATCAACGCATGGTTTGAAAAAAAAAGTGTTAAGTTTTGAGAGGTAAGTAAGGTGGTGAGATTGGTACAACATTGAGTGGTGTTTCTAAAGTCACGTTAGATCACTTTTATTTATTTTAATTAAGACCACATAATTTTTACTGCCCACACTTGAAGCTCCCATCGTGTCATTTTCAAAATGGTGGTGTTAAGTTTTTCACGTAAAAATTATAAATTATGAGCTTCTAAAGTTTCAGCATCATTGGCACACCATTAAAATGAGTCAAACATCCAGCGTTAAGGCCCCTTTCACACGGTCTGGATGTTTGCCCGTCCGGACAGCCTGCACCCAGATAATGTCTTCACACGATAAACCATATTAATCCGAGTGTCTCTCAGGCTCGGACCTTTTCTCTGTATTATAAATTGATCACAACTGATCACCACAGTTAATAAATATGTTTTATACAGCAGTCCTCATATTTGTAGAACCATGTAGTATGTGATATGTGTGGACCAGGCATTACAAACACTCCTTAAAGAAAAACATGGAAAATTAAGTAGTTTTTGCTAACTCTTTCATTTTCATACATAGACTAGGCCTATGTTTGCTTTATATAGTGTCATATAACAAAAATAATAATGAAAGCAAATAATTGAAATGTGTTTTTAGTTACGTAGGATAGCTGTAGGTTGTAAATTGATAGAATAATTTATACTCTATAAAAATACATAAAAAAGACAAATAATTGAATAATTTTAAACTTATCAAATACTTTCCTCTTCCCATCATTCAAAATCTGGCTTCACTTGGCTACAAACACTTTTCCATGCATCTCTTGTTTTATTTAGATCTTTGTACTCTTCAATAGATTTGTTCCATATTTCTGTTTTTCCTCTTCTTAACTAATTAGCATTTCCAAATCTACTTCTTCTTGTTCTTCTGTCTTGTCTTGTGTGGCTACTGCAAACAATACACTCAACAAACTTCTAAAGAACACTAGGAGACAACTCAGACGACTAAATACCCAGATAATGTGAAGGCACTCATTGCACGGTGCACACCATGGTTCACAAGAGCTCAGTCCGGGCAAACGCCCGTCTGAGATGAGGTTTGTACTTTGTAGTAGGGAGATCCGGGCGATTTCTACGCTCGGACGGAGATTTGCCCGGGACCGATGGTGTGAAAGAACACATGCTTGTCTATGTATTTTTATCTGTCCGGGTGCCGGGCAAACACCCAGACCGTGTGAAAGGGGCCGGAGGTAGAAGTGTGTGTGTGTGTTTGTGTATAGCTGTATTTGCAGAAGACAGCTAAATGTTCAAGAACGCATACAAATCATCTTATGATGTAAACAAAGCCTCGTGCAAGTCTATGCTCTGATTACCTCAGTGTTGCCAAGTCTATAGTTTCTAGCGATAGTACATGGACCTAAAATGGATTGTATTTTGACCGGTAGGATACTACTTTTTGGCATTATATTGATAAGCCATGTGATTTTCATAAAAAAATAATAATTAATGTAAAATTTGTTACTAGATAGTAGGGCCACAGGATATTACTTTTAGAAAATATCCTAAAATTGGAGTGTATACGTGTTGAAATTATATCAAAAGTAGCATCCAGATCGTACAGTTGGCAACACTGGATTACCTAGTGAACGGATTTCAATGGTATCCTTTCACTAAATAGTCCTTCCTTTGTTTTGTATTAAACTTGTTTTAAAATAACATTGGAAAATTATTATTACTAAAATTATCCGTTCATTTATTTTAGAAATGATACTTTAAGCGTTGCAAGCGCTAGTCGAATACCAACAAACTCCTGACTCAGCGTTAAGGGACCCCATGGTACAGTCCTTATCATATGTTAACCTCATGTTAACCAAAAAGTCTGTAACAGCGGTTGGTGTGAGTGTTGAATGATTCCCATGTATTTATTGCTTTTTCTGATTTTGGCCTGAGTTTTTCTAAACAAGACAGGAAATTGGAAAAGTATTAAAAAATACAAAAATTCGTAGTGATCTACTTTGCTATGGAACAGAGTATACATGGTCGCGTCTATTAAAAAAATTGCACTAGTTTTCCACCAATCATGTATGTCCCTCGCGAAGTTATATGGGAATCTTTATTTGACTTCCGGTTTCAGGTGATTTTGAAAAATTGCTCTAGTCTGGAAAAGAGAACAGAATTAAATTTGATGTTTTTGGCCGAGAATCAATGTGCTTGAAGAACGGTAGCAGCAACCAAACACATCAAGGTAAAATGTATTGCTTCATTATGTTTTGGATTTTGTTTCAAAATTCAAAAAAACTTTAAAGGTTTATATTTCATGATAATTTTTACTTGAAAAAGCTTGACATTACCGTTTTGAAAATGTCACATGAGTGATGAGTGTCAAAGATATCCTATAAAAAATGCAGTTTTATTATTTTTAAAAAAATCAGTGACCTAACGTGACCTTAGCAACGCCACCTAGGGTCATATCAACCACATCAACTTACATCCCCCTCAAAACTAAATAAGCTTTAATTAAATCTTCAGTTTCAATCTTGTGTTGCTTTCAAGATATTTAGGTGGAAAGTTTACAAAAGAACACTCGATATTATAGTTCAAAACAGAATAATCAAATGATCGTCTTATGTAACATTTAAATATATACCTAGATAAAACCATTGATCTCTATAATATAACTGGATGGACATACAC
The DNA here is from genome assembly GCA_033556935.1 of Timema podura. Taxonomy (NCBI): domain Eukaryota; kingdom Metazoa; phylum Arthropoda; class Insecta; order Phasmatodea; family Timematidae; genus Timema; species Timema podura. The sequence continues at coordinate 52,505,439 of JAVRXN010000011.1, read as the reverse complement.
ATGCACATTCCAAGGACAAAGGCGTGACGCTCAAGTGTATCGTCTGCTACACTGAGGGAAGGACAGATTTAACTTTTTTTTTTTAATGTTCTTATGCGAAAACATGTCTCTGATGAATAAAAGTGTTATTGTTTGAAAATAGTGAAGTATTATAACACACTTTCCTGAAGAAACATTTACATTAAAGGATATAGAATCCAGTTTTACAGGTAATACTATACAAATACGAATAAAACCTTAGATATTTCAATTTTTATGTAGTTATCATCAATGTTATTTACAGTCTGCCACGACTACACTTATATTTAAAGTTGGTTATTAGCTTGGATATTGGTTTCATAAACAATATATTGAAAGTTCGATAAATATTTTGAACAAGATATCTTAAAACTTGATTACATTTGTTTGAATGACAAACTTTGTATAGTTTTCATGTATTCAAACTATCACTTAGGTTATAGACTTGTGGAAAGTATTATTATAATACCTGTTTTTTTTTTAAGTTGGCTCATATTTTTCAGAAACCATATTATGTTGAAATTTTGATAACTATAATGAAACAAGTTAGCTAAAAACTGTATTACATTTGTTTGAATGACACACTTTGTGTAGAAGTCTTACGTTCAAATGATAATTTAGGTTATTGGCTTGTAGGAAGTACAGTATCTACTAAACCCTGATTTTAGTAAAATCCCAATCTGTAAGGCCTTATTTCGTACCAGAATACTATCACATATTTATAATATTATTGTAGGATAAACGGCTATTTAGAACGGAAGTAGAAATTTACTTTTGGAAGGTCTTTTAAGCTAACTAAATACAACTATAGGGTAGGATTCTGGTACGAGATAAAGCCTTACAAGCAAGTCATCGTATATATTAGGCTACATCAACTTATTTAAAGAAAAAACGAACAAGTTTTGAACTTTTATATGCTCTTCAAAGCTTTAACTAATATATTTATTTAATTTAACCATTCACAAAGTGATGTATCTAATATATTCAATCAAATTAATGAACTATGTCAAATTGCCAAATTGCCTTGTATGGGTGTAAGAGAGATAGAGATACCCGAAAGTTTCCTTCTCTCTTACACAATTGTATGCAGACGACAGCTCGAAAATTTCAGCCACAGATGTCCATTCAGTTATATTATAGAGATAAATGGATAAAACTTGTCTAGCATACATCGATGGGCGCAAAGTCTGTAGGGATGGGTTGTGAAATCACAACCGGCTCCTTTGTCACTGCTCCTCTGACGTCACATTCACAGTCTGTTCCTGACAGATGAAAGGAGCTGTTCCTTTTTGTCACTGGTCAGTTTGAAACGTGAAACCTATTACTATATGCCCATTTCTTTTCTCCAAGCTTCTACTGTTTTTTCTCGGTCAAGACTGCGTCGTTACAATATTGTACGGTAGATGGCACCTCAAAACAGCTACGTATTAGAAGTGTTTATCAACGATTGGCATTGCTTCTTGTCTCTCTACTTTCTTTCACAGGCAACGTTGGAACAGGTCCAGAGGAACCTTGCTCCTTGTCTCTGTCACAGGCTGCGCTGTTACAGGTCTGGCGTAACCTTGTTCCTCGTCTCTCTGTCACAGGCAGCGCTGGAACAGGTCCAAAGTAACCTTGCTCCTCGTCTCTGTCACAGGTTGCGCTGTAACAGGTCCGGAGCAACCTTGTTCCTTTATGCTCCGGAGATATTTTGGAGCAGTCGTACAGTAGAAAGGAAGTGGATACGTTGTGTTCTTGTTACAGCACTGAGATCATGTCCGGTGCAACCTTACTTATCTATTATAGACCTAGTTTAGAGTTGGTTTGGGGAGTCACAAATGAGTTTTAGGAGGAAAGCTTTCGTAGTACAAAACACTATTTCCACAATACAAGTACAGTATGTAATGTATTTTCACAATAAATTGTTACGTTAATGTTGAACATTGAAAGGGCCCACTTGGTGATCAAATTATTCAGGGCAAGATTCAGCAATCTACGGCCCACTGACTGGTTTTATCTAGCCCACAAAATATTTAGAAAACAATTGTATTCAATAGAATTAATAACTAATTGCTACATGAAAAATGTAAAGTTGAACTTTTTTCCAAATAGGTTCAACAATTATTATTTTTTAAACACATATGGCCCACGATATCAAAAAGGTTGCACTTGCAGACCCCTAGTCTCTGGCGTTACTCTTGCAATAGACTGAACTGCCTATGATAGGGAGATTGGGGTTCGATCCCGGTTGGTTGCAATGAGGGTGGTTTTTCGTAAATGTTTTCCATTCTCATTTCACACAAATGTGGGTGCACTTCCTCTAAAATCATCCATGCCCGTCCCTAACAAATTAGCGTAATTAGTGCATATGGCTATAAACCGAACGGGTAGTAGACGCGATGCTTAAAAAAATTAGACTGGGAGTAGTTTTGTATATAAGGACTGTGACAAAAAAGGAGCAGATAAAAGGAACAGGTCGAGTGGTGGAGCAGAAGCAGATTGCTCCTGTTCCACTAAAGGAGCAGTTTTTCCCATCCCTAAAAGTCTGGCGAATCACTCTCATGTTAGACTGGACTGCCAATGACGGGGATACCGGGATTTGAATTAGGATATAGTGTACTGAACGGCATTTTTCAAATATGATTTCCCATTCTATTCCCACGCAAAAGCGGCTAGATTGCCTTTAGATCAAAACTTCTTTGTTTGAACCAAAATAGTTTTTATCTTCACTTTAAATTAAATATTAATATTTAAAAAAGTCATGAATGCTAATTTCACAGCATTAATGGCTTACCTATTTGAGGATGATATACGCGCGCTGAGTGATTTAATTCAGAGAAAGTCTATTAACATATTTAATTTAATGATTTTATAAATTATTATATATTCAACTAATTTTTAGTATGTAGTATTTATTGCTATTCCCAATCACAACGTCTTTTATCATTTAATTTTAGTAATAATATTTTATTAACAAATTTTGAACCTCTGTTGCTTACTTTTTGAAAACTAATTTCGTATGTGGGGTCTTTAGCGTGTCCCGGCCTTTTTTTCATTAGGAGATCTTGTAAATCTCAGAACTACCATAATGGTCTTCAATGTTCAAATATGTAGTTGCCAATTTGATTTTAATAATCTGTGACTTATGCTGTCCATTAAAACACTTTTATTTACTTCTGTTACATTTTAGGAAGAAATAAGTTGAAATAATGTTAAGGTTGGTGAATTAAAGTTTTACATAATTCTTTCAACTCCATACAATCTACTATTGAACTAAACGTTGTTTGTGGACAAATTATGGTTAAGTTTATCCACCAGCTTCCTATAATTTAACCTAATTGGACAAAACTATCATTCTTAAGTTATTTCAATTTTGGTTGTCTTATGCTTTGTTGTAGTTTAATCTCTCAAACTTTTGTGTTTCTTGTTTAGCATAACTTTTAGATTGCTAAACATATTTGAAATAGATTTACATTATGCAGTTTTGGAGTGTTGCTAATAGTGAGCCTTAAGAGGCATAAAAAAAGAGAAAAAAGTGGAGATTGATAAATATTATAATTGCATATGTGAATTATCACTGTAAGTTAGAACGGGTTATTATTATAATCAACTTTTTGAAGCAGTGACACTTTTGGTTTTACTCCTACACTATTGATAGTTTTTCAGGTTTCTCTTCATGAATCAATGTGTGTTCCTTAAAGTATAGACCAATATATGTCATGGTGATGTCTTGTATTTTAAGCGAGTAATGATAAACCACAATAATTTATATGATTTGAGTTTGTGTTACATATTATTTAAAAAAAATTATCTATAACTAGCCAATGTTTGCTAGGTTTTCACCAACAAAATATGCGAGTAGGGCGTTCATAGTTGTAAGGGTGGTAAGCAACAATTAGGATTTAAGCTACCATGTATTCATTTGCCAAACCATATAATATGCAAGACTATATTTTAAGTTGTCATTACTTTTGACCGTCAAAACTTTCACACAATCAAAAAATGTATTTCAAATTACTAACTCTCTTTACATTAGTGAAAAATGAACTTAGTATGAATATAATCATTTGGATGTGTCACTTTTATTGAAACGGCATCTGGGGTTCACTTAAAAATGCTTTCCAAACAAAAACTTCTAAAATGCGGCTTACTATTCAAATCAAGATGGTGAACCAGCTTAAATAGGGGTGGTTGATGATGTCATACCAACCATCATGTGGTTGTATTCTTGGCTGTTTACAAAATAAAAACATTTTCTTTTGAAAATAATAATTTGTATAATTTGTTTTACAAAACAGGGATTTATTTTGGTGGCAAGTTAAGATACAAATGTGAATATAATACTTTTTAATATGTTATTTTGTACCTACTTTTGATTGCTACAACCGTAAAACAAAAAACATAATACCTTTATTAATAGATCTTGTTCTTTCAATAAGTTATGAAAATGCCAATTTTAGATTAGTCCTAAGGGAAGTATTATTAAACTCACTTTTGATTGAAAATATAAGTAGGTTACTATTAGTAGGCCTAATCAAATAATAATTATTTACAAATATGTTTACATTAGTTACTTTTAGACAGTATTTGCATTAAAGAACCTTGAACTTCTATTTGTCAGATACCACTTCTCTACGGTGGCTGCTTAGCTACCTTCTGCTAAGCCTATAATTGATTCTGCGATTTATCTTTGCCTCCAGGTTTAAAGGGGGGGGGGGGGTCTTACAATCAAAATCATAATTAATAACTACAAGTCTACTTTTAGGAGCTTCTTAAATTAGACTATCTGAAATCACAAATAATATACTTGTTAATGTTTTGATTTTAGGTGAGAGCTATCTACTGCAGCATGTTTGCAGTGATGTTGCAGGACAGAAGCAGCCACTGAGCTGCATACATCCTTGCTTGACACAATAGGTCGCCGACGCCCAATGATGTCCCGACCCCCCAACGACAACCTGCTCACATACAAGCTGGTGGTGGTGGGGGATGGGGGTGTGGGCAAGAGTGCCATCACTATACAGTTCTTTCAGAAACTGTTTGTCACCGATTATGATCCCACCATTGAGGACAGCTATATACAACATACCCAGGTGGATGAACAGTGGTGTATCCTGGATGGTGAGTGTCACCCATATTTATATACTCTACAAAGAAAATTATTTATAATAGTAAAAATTAACTTTTGTTCAAAATCTATCTATCCTCAAGATCAGACTAATGGGTGGCCATTGCACACAATCCTTTATTTAATCAAACCAGATAACAGTAAAAACTAAAAATTAGGCCCTAACACAAGGAAAACAGGAATTATGTTTGAATTTTGTGCATTGGAAAAAAAAATCTGGTAAAGGGGCTTGAATTTTGCCATCTGTCACGAATCTAAAGGCGAGGAGGACCACTCCAAATAGGCTCTAGAATCTAGAGGTATCATATTTACTAAAATTTTCTAGGTCACACCACTTCACATAGCTTTTAGAGGAATCTAATTTTAAAAATATACAGGTAAAGATCACTCTAAATAACTTCTCTTATCCAAATTTCAAAATTCTGGGGGAAGACCACACAAAATATGTTGGAGAGGAGTATAGGAGTAGTTAAAGTGTTTAGCTAAAATGCATTCATTTTAACATTCATATATTCAGTAAAGTGTTTAAATTATGGTAGGCCTCTCGGGTCTGGTTCTTATGTTTTTTTTCAATATTTATGTTTGGGCTGAACCACCAACAAGCAGTAGGTATTAGAGCTCTGAAACAAATTCTGATTCAAAATTAAAAAAAAAAATTCGAATAGCATATCCTTGAATCTCGAATGTCTATAACTTAAGGATTCGAAGATTTGAGGGCTCCACCCCTACTTTATTTATTCCTGTTTACTTCTATAACACTCTGTGTCTGTTGTGACTGTTGATTGAAATATTATACCTAAATATAAATAAGTATACAGTAGTCTAACAAATTATTTACACTACTCCTCTGAGTCTTGAAGTTGTTTGATGTTACCTAGGCATACTGTCTAGTTGAACTGAAGTCAACTCCAAGCACTTAGTGAAAATTAATCTCTCCCTAAGATTATATTGAAATTATGCTTTTATTTACTTAGGTAGGTGCTCTATGGCATTAGGAACTTGAAAGTTCAGTGCAACACTTACAAAAGTACGCCACCTATTCCTATCTTTAGCTAGTTCTTTCCAGTTTATCCCATTACACCATATCTGTTTTAGGTAATTATGCTTTTATAATAATTGTCATCTCACCTACTTTCAAGGAATGTAAAACTCAGAATATACAAAACAATCATTTTATTGGTTCTCTCTGATTGTGAAACGTGATCTTACCTTACATGACGAAAACAAGATGTCTTGGGAAAATTTTAGGCTCAAAAAGGATGAGGCTACATAATGAGAGTTGCATTACATTATTACATTGTTATGATCTTGTCAAGTCTCGTAGAGTACAATGAGCAGGACATGCAGTGCGAATGGGAGAATCTAGAACAATGTTCAGGGTGTCAACTCGCAAACCCAATGAGAAGAGACCATTGGGAAAACTTAGTCACAGATGGGAAGATAACATTAGAATGGACGTTAATGAGATTAGGTGGACTAGGTAGAACTAGCTTAAGATAGGGATAGGTAGCGCACTTTTGCCATAGATAGATTAAACACAATTTACTCTTCTTTTGAGCCCCACATAAAATCTTTGTATTAATTATTATAACAATTTATTTTCTCTACTTCTTCTTAGTGTTGGATACAGCAGGTCAAGAAGAGTTTAGCGCCATGCGTGAACAATATATGAGGAAAGGTGATGGATTTTTGCTGGTGTACTCAGTTACAGACAAACAAAGCTATGAAAATATTGTCAACTTCCATACTCAAATCCTACGGGTCAAAGACAGGTTTGTACTATGTTTTGTACAGGAAGCCTTTTATGGTCACAGCCAACCCTATTAAGGTGTTAGCATTTTTTTTACCATCACAGTGTTTAAAGATGTTAGGATACATCTCTTGACAGATGTTTCGACTAGACTTCAAATTAATGAATTTGTCATTCATCCATTATTGATGTTTATGAACAGAAAATTATTCTGCTGTCCCCTTGATTTTTATCTCAAATTCAATCCATCTCCCAGAACTTAAATAAGTTTGTCTATAGATTTAGTCAAAACATAGTTAATATTACTAACTAATATATGCTAAGTATCTGAAAAAATAATTACATATTCAGTATTCACTTAAAGATCTTAGTTTAATGTCGTCAAAACTCGGTGAAATTTATTATTAAGCAGGGATGTAATCCATTTAATGTTGCAACCCATGCTTGTGCACTAGAATAGTGCTAACGATACAATAATGTATGTCAAAGAACAGCAAAGTGACCAGCATCAGTGGCTGTGTGGTTTAACGCTTTACTCTCGCAGTAGACTAGACTGCCGATGACAGGGAGATCTAGGTTCAAATCTCGGTTGAATGTACTAAGGGTGGTTTTACCAAAAATATTTTTCCACTATACCTCCACACAAATGTGGGGATATTTTCTATAAATATAACCTTCCTCAACCCCTAAAACTGTTTCCGTAATTAGTACATGAGCGTATAATCCAAATGCATAGTTAGAAATGGTGCTAAAAAACCCAGCAAAGTGCTGCTTTGAATGTTTGCAATGTAGCCCAATTCAATGGGGCAATCTTCATTAGAGAAGTAACTTATATCTTCTATCAGAATATAATTAAAATTAATTTAAATACTGGAACCGAAAGCAGTGAGAGTTTTTGGACGACAATTATTAAAAGAAACAAACTCAAATGTACTTTAAAATAGGCCTGTAATTTTCAGGAATTTGATCAGTTATCAGATATTTTATTGGTTTTTGTGTACTTAAGAACCATAAAACGCAAAAGAATACTTGAGTGTTTTCACAAATACTCTCTCTTTTTTAAATGTTAACATTTCCACAATCATACTTTTAAATATTATGATATGGTTCTTCGATAATTAAATCTTCAATTACAATTTTTAAAAGTTAAAACTTTATGTCCAAGACATGACAATGTGTATGAACCTTCAGTCTAAAAACGTTAAGTTAACTATAAAACCAAAGTCAAGTGCATTTATTCCGCTTACATACTAAAATGAGGCCATGTTCAGTCAAACGAAGCTAATAATGACATTTTATCAAGTTGTATGCATTTAAGTTACCAAAGTCTTGTAGCTAAGAATTTAGTTACGGTATTGAAATTAGTGTGATTTTTGATCTTGGTACCAGTATAGTAATTTAGGGAAATTATTTTGAGATGCCGTGTTTGACATTCCTATGCTTAAAACATTTAACTCACATTTTATTTAAGTTTGTTCTTTTACTAAAATTTTACAGGATTATGTAGGATTCTTTTTTAATGCCCAGAGCAAGAATTTGAAAATACATTGATGGCAACCTTGTTCTAATTGATTTAGGCTGATTTGATTATTTAAAAAACATATATTTTACAAATAATAATTATATTGATTGGGCATCTTTTAGAGAACAGATGCAGATTATAGATGTAGACAAACTAGCTTCTTAAAACCTAATACTATAAAGCTTTTTTTTATATTGAAGAATTTGTTAGTGTTTGAAATAATGTTGACACAATTTGTGTGTCTTTTATAGATATATTTCACAAAATAGTGCTTTCATTCTTTCAAAAACCTTTAAAATATTATATATGAAAAAAGTGCATTGAGCAAAAACATTTAGTGATAAATAAAATGATAGAATATTAGGAAAATGGTAGAGCACAAATAAAAGTAACAACACTGACACATATTTACACACACTTCAATATTTCGATGCTATTGTAGCATCTTCCTCAGGAAGTAGTAATTAGACTGGACAGGATGTTGTCTTCAGTGATGCCAACTTGATTGGTGAGGATGAAAACTTCTCTGGTGGAGTTGAAATTCCCTGAATGATTCTCTATTGCTCTATGGATGGTAGGTGGTGCTGGTGTAGTTTCTGGGTTGAGATTAGCAGTTCTCAAAGTTGAGAACTTTGAGAACTTTTACACTGTCAAGGTGTTAAAATCATTCAACAAGACACAATGTAATATGTCTCAGTTAAGAAGATGGGAACTGGCACATCAATGGATCACAAAATCTAGAAAACCACCTAACCTAAATATTCGCTAATCTCAACCCAGAAACTACACCAGCACCACCTACCATCCATAGAGCAATAGAGAATCATTCAGGGAATTTCAACTCCACCAGAGAAGTTTTCATCCTCACCAATCAAGTTGGCATCACTGAAGACAACATCCTGTCCAGTCTAATTACTACTTCCTGAGGAAGATGCTACAATAGCATCGAAATATTGAAGTGCGTGTAAATATGTGTCAGTGTTGTTACTTTTATTTGTGCTCTACCATTTTCCTAATATTCTATCATTTTATTTATCCCCAAAAACCTTTAAAATAAAATGTATTCTCAATACAGTAAAATATTGGATGTCCTAAAGTTAGTTATTTAAATTCCAATGGAATATCTCATACAATTCATGCGTTAGGCCAACATTTTCTCAAGAATTTAACTTTAAACACTTTTTATTGGAAACTTATTCACTTGATAACATTTTGGATTTGCTCCATTTTTGTTGGTTGCAAAATCTTTTCTAGACATCTTAGAAAGATAAAAAAAATCTGTTCTAGAAATTGTAAACAAGAAATTATAATTATGATTCAATTTTGAAACACTATTGTTTTGGTTTAAATTTAAAATATTTTATAATCAGGAAGTCTCAGTGCTAAACTATTCTCATTATTTAAAATCCATTGGTGTTTATAATCACTCATTAGTGTTGATATCAACATTTTTGAGTGGCAATTTTTCCCCACTTCTTTTAATTTATTTCAATTATTAGTTGTGATTTAACTATTATAGTATTTTTTTGTTGTTTTAAGTTATGTTTACTCGATATACATAGAGATTTTTTTTCCTCCAGGGATCTCTATCCCATGCTCCTGGTAGCCAACAAGGTAGACTTGGTTCACTTACGTAAAGTGACCGAGGAATCTGGCCGGGAGTTGGCTCACCGCTTGTCTATACCTTATATTGAGACCAGTGCCAAAGACCCACCGCTTAATGTGGATGCGGCATTTCATGAGGTACATTTCTTTATTAATTATACTATAATGACGAAGATGTCACTATCGAATATAGGCTGAACTGCCGGTGATTGGGGGTTTGGGGTTCGATTTCCAATCATATGTAGGCCTTTGAAGGTGTTTTCCCCAAATGGCTTTCCATTTTCTCATCACACAAATGGGGGTACATATCTTCTTAATAATTCATACTTCCTTAACCCTAGCTCATTAATGTAATTAGTATATTAAATGTGTGGAGCCCAAACGGGTTGCAAGACATGGTACTAAAAAATATACACATATCTAATATAGGCCGGGTGCAAATCCTAGACTTTTGAGGGAGTTTTATCTTTGGAGGCAAAGCTTCTTTGAATATATATATAAAAAAATTATTAGCCTACATTTGTTGTAACCAAAGAACGAAAGCTCTTGCTGTTACACTGATGTGGCAATATCAACTAAACCTTAAATTAGAGTAGAGTTGAATACACTTTCTCAAATCTGACTTTACAATTTACTCTTGGATGTGAAGGTTGAACCTCTTTAGTCCGGCAACTCGCGTGGTCCGGCACATTTTTAATCTTCCTCTTTAAGTTTGAGGGGTGACCAACAGCATGGTGCTATAAGTAGTAGGCCTACAAATGCCCCAAAGTTGCTTACATCTGCAATTTGGGATAGAGCATTAGGCTAAAATCATGGTTTAAATTGGAGGGATAGCCAGCACACTTACCTTGGTGAAACTGGGGTAGAAATTGTTTAGATAGAACACTAAAAAAACTCTGCCAGCACACTTATTATTACATTCAATGTTACAGTAATAATACAGTATATAACACAATTTTTAGTTTTTCTATCTATCTATATATATATCTATTTATTCAAAGTGCTGTCATCTATACAGTGATATCATAACTGAAAAACAGTCAGCTGTGGACAGTCAACCTTGCAGTCTACTCTCTTGACCCGATGAAGCTGTCTGTGACAGTGAAAGCTTGTCCTTAAAAATGTGTATGTTTTTTAGTGTTCTATATAAACAATTTCTTCTCCAGTATCACCAAGGTATCCCTCCTAATTTCAAACATTACACCTGCAATTGAGGGTTTTGATTGTACATTCTTGTTTTGGCTTGTATTTTGGCTGTATTTTAGCTGTATACTAGCCAGCCCTTATTTATGTCCTTCAAGATCTTGATAGTTGTAAAAGGTAGTGTGTTATTTATTATTTTATTCTTGATTCTACTTTGTATGACATGGCATTTAATGAAAAGAGGACAGCAGGGAGAGTTATTCTATAGGTGCGTAAGAGACCTGCTATGGGAAGGGAAGTCACCTTGAAGTGTAAGGAAGTGCTGTACAGTAGGGTGGAATGAAAAAATGTTTTTTAAAATTAAAATGTCTAATAGCGATATAAACTTGCCTTTTACTAATGTAATAAACTGACTAAAACATCAAAGCAATCAAAAAAGTTTTTGAGGTGCTGCAAACGGGTTGAAGTTTAATACATTTGTGATTTTTTCCATTTTTTTGGTACATTTCTGAAGACAATAATTTTTTGAATAAAAATTTCTAGTAAAGATAAAAATAAACTTTTGACTATTGTTGTAAATTGACAAAAAAATCAAATCAAACAAATAATTTTTTGAGGTGCCACAGACAAGTTGAAATTTTTACTTTTTGTGGTTTTTGCACATCTTTTAAATTTTTGAAATTTTTTGTTGTAAAACTATCTTTACTTAAACATTTAACTGTGATATTCTTCGTTCCATCAATATTAGACAGAAAGTGACAAGTAGTAGCATAGCTGAGGTATAGCGTGACCTTGAATAAGCTCTGACAAGCGCAGCTTAGTAGGCAGGAGGGGTAGCGCCAAGCTCCACTCCAGTTGGGGGCATTCTGAGCTTCATGCTGTGATGTGGTATTACAATTCCAATGTGAAACAGTCTCATTTGAGTTGTTTTTTCATATAGTTTTTCTTTTTTTGTTATAGACTATAGTTTTTTACTATTAATTTAGCACTGCGTGTTACTAACCGTTCGGGTTTTACGCCGTATAGACAATGGTGTTATTTTTTTTTGTGTATATCTTGTAACAGTAAAGTAAAAATGGTAATGTGAAAAACAGTACAGACTCGGCCAATGCAATAGTGCTCCATTTTTGGCTATCCAAAAGACCTTAGTAAAATATTACTGCTGACCTATGAAGAAGTAATAAAGTGTTACCTTAATATAAGGCATGATCTAAAAACAGAGTGCTTATAAGGAAACTACCATAAGTGAAATATCAGAAAAATTGGTAGAAAAAAATTGAAAAGTTGTGGTCAAGAGCTTCCATTCCTGTCGTATCCAACACTCGTATCTTGCAGATGATGAGAAAACATCATAATAGGTAGAGAAATATTTTCAGATCAAAAAATAGAAAGGTAATTAAAGCTTTTGAATCAAATTTGATTTTGTTTAAGGATGAGAGTAAACTTCCCTTTTTGACATAGCTGCCTACAAATGTTTAAATTTTGCGCTTTTTAAATGTGAGAAAGAAAGGAAGGTTCCGAATTTAGAGCAAATAATTTTAAAAGACCAAAGAATGACTTGAAAAAATGGTTATTAGTGCAGTTGATGTTGCAGTATATAGAAATTTAGCATTAAAAAAACTCAAAGTATTGGTGAGAGAAATAAATTATAAGGAACAAAAAATACTGAAAAAGAATGGAATAGATGGAAAATTTGTCGTTGATGAGAAAAATAAAGAATATGAAGAATACATGAAATTAGAATCAAGTGATGTGGCTTCAAAATCTTATCAGATTGCAACACTAAGTTCGCAAATGCGCATGAAATTTCCTTCTGTATATTCAGTATGTGATCGAACTGGTGTTTCTAATAGAGCTGATGCAGCAATTGCAAGTGCAGTTCTTCAGGATAGTGGCCTCATTTGTGAAGAGGACAAAAGTAAAGTAATTGATAGAATGAAGATTAGAAGAGAAAGGTCAAAGAATCGATGAAACTGCTATAATGAAAGCACTACAACAACTCACAAGGGACTTTATTTTGACGGAAAACGAGACAAAACTTTAGTACAGGAAAAGATAGGGAGCTAATATCACAGTAAAACCGTTGTAGAAGAACATGTGTCACTTATTGAAGAGCCTGGATCGAAATATTTGGGACATGTGGCACCACGTTCCAGCACTGGAAAGGATAGCATTGTGTCGTTTTATAATGTTAATAACTGACCCATAGACATAACTACTGTAGGATGTGATGGAATTGTGAATAACACTGGTAAAGCACAAGCTAATAAAGACCTTCCACCAGTAAACTTTCCCCTTGATCCGTGTCATACACAAGCCGTTAAAAGGATGGTGAATTTAGTTACTGAATCATCATTGGCTGTATGTGGGGCCTCACAAGAGATGGATTTTTAAAAGCGAAAATAGAATTGCAGAAATCGATACCAATATTTGAAACTAAGGAACATTTCAATATAAAAGTAAAATGACAATGTTATTCTTTAACAAAAAAGGTTAATGACATTTTTTCTTATTCTGTTGAATATTTTTAATATAATATACTTATATACAGTGACAAATTTTATCATAAAGTGAATGTATGTTGCTTTTATAGCACATATATATCCACAAGTAAAATATTTATATCTGTTTTTGATAGTATAATTGTAATCATTGAAATTTCATAAAAAAAATCACCAAAATTTGATATATTAACATATATATTGCACTCAAATAAATATCTTCTTGGAAAACTTTCAACGGTTTAAATTAAAAATATTCTTTTATATTTGTCATCAATATTATTTAAGGTGTTTAAAATAAAAATTATAGTCCAAAAAACATTTTTGAAAATTTGAGTTTTTTTACTTAAAAGTTCATTTTTTAAGGACCTTGCGGCACCTCAAAACATTTTCAGAGAGCTTCAAAATTTTGCAGTATTAAAACTGATCCTAAAAGGCAACTTTTGCACCCTATTAGAAAACTTAGTTTAAAAAAAAGTGTTTTAACCCTTTTTTTCATTCCACCCTACTGTACAGGGCGTACTTTGTACCCATTGTCACATATGCAGCAGAAACATGGACATTGAATGTAAGAGAGACGAGGAAAGTGGAAGCCAGAGGAATGAAGTTTGTGAGGAACATGTTAGTTGAAGTTATCAGGGGAAGAGTTGGGGTACAGGGAGTATATGAGATAGTAGAGGAAGCAAGACTGAGATGGAATGGGCATCTAATGAGAATAGAAAAAAAGAGGATGCCTAAGAAAAGGTTGAAAATGAAGTATATGGGTAAAAGACCGCAGGGGAGCCCAAGAAAGAGATGTGAGGAGCAGATACATGGTAGCTACAGACAGAGAATTTAAATGTTTGATTAATTCTGCATCTAAACATTTAAACAAAAGTGAGAGTGTTTATCGATGTTAATAAAGTTTATTGCCCAGATATTTTATTCTAACATGAGAGTGTTGTACAGGACTTATTTTATAACACATTCACACAGGCACATAAATAATACCTAATTAAATAATAAAGAATTAACAAGAACTTATAAGAACGTTTATGTTTAGTAGCCTGGGATTTTTGTGAAAATATGTGATCATTATAATAAACGAAAAAAATCCCATTCAGCAAGAAAAACTGTAAAAAGGTTAGGCCTAAAATTTTTTAAATGTTGTCTGAAAAACCGGGAAAAGTCAGGGAGTTTTATAATAAAAGTTTTGTAGCCACCCTGATAACAGAAAGTGTTCAAGTGAGAGAAGAAGAATGGAAGAAATTAGAAGATAAGAGTGGTGGAAGGATAGAGGAAGATGGAGGCATTTTACTAAACTGGCCCGGTCACAGCTGGAAACAGTTGATGATGATGATGAAAAGACTAGAGGATAGGCTTGGGGGTTAATGCGTTCTTAGGGATAAAATTCTGTAGTCCGGCACTTGTCAAATCCCAAGGGTACCGGGCTCTAGAGTTTCAACCTGTACTTGACTTAACATACACAAATTATTACTTTGATACACTATATAATCACTAGTAATAACTAGTAATATAATATAAATGTGGCCTTATATAGAGAGACCCTGAGCTGTGGCAAATAAAATGATTGGATTTCAATATGTAAGTTGGTAAATAATAATTGCTGTTTGAAAGGGAATACAATAGATTAATGTTGAAAGTAGCGTCTTACGTTGGTTTGGGCGGGTTGAGAGGATGAGTGTGGATCAAGTGACAAAATATATGAAGGTAGTGTGTGTGGATCAAAAGGAAGGTTTAAGCCATATAAGATGTGGTTAAATGTTGTAGACAAATGTGTCAAAAGAGAAACATTAATAGTTTTCAGAATAAAAGAGCATGCAAGACTCGGTGTATGGATGTTGTTGAAGAGAAGGGAGAATACAAGGATTGTGAAGTGTGGAGAAAGTTAGTGAGAATGGATTAAGTACGGTGTTGTTTTTTGAGCTCTATGCACAGTTTATTGCCTACCCTGTAAGGGAACAGTGTGATGTTATTATGTATGTATGTATGTTGTATGTATGTATGTATGTATGTATGTATGTATCCAAGTGAAATATTGCAACAAGTAGAAACATTATTTTAAAACTTATAAATACCTAATGAACCAAATATTTGATTGTAAAAATATATCATATAGTTTCTTGAACATACCCGCCTCAGTGGCGTAGTTAGCTAACGCGCTAGTTTTGTGTTAAGCTTGACTGCCTATGACGGAGAGATTGAGGTTCAAATCTGAGGGTAGTTTTTCCAAAATGGTTTTCCACTCTTCCGCCATGCAAATACGGATTCACTTATTCTAAATATAACCCTTCTAATCCCTAAAACCATTAGTGCAATTTATAAATAAGCGTATAACCTAAACAGGTAGTAAGATGCAGTGCTAATATTTATATTTTGGTTATAAATTCAAGATTTTCATTGCGCCCCAGATTCAAATAGGCCCAACCTAAACACTGTCTTTCTTTAATTAAGTTACATATATAAACTTCTGTGATAACATGAACAATAGTTTTTTCTTTTTTTTTTTCCTTTAACTAAACGTCACTGCATGCCATTTTACTAATATACTTTTATTCCTACATATGACTACAAATTGGAATTTGATAAAAAACTGTTGAATTGTAAATCCTACAGAGGCTTTAAAACACCTTGCTCTAATTCCTATATTTCCATTATGACCACATTCAGAGTTGCTAGTGTTAAATAAAGGAAGACTATTATGAGTTAAATTCTGCCCACTTTTTCCTGTTTCTATACATTAGGTGGGCTTTCTTAACTTATTTCTACCCTTTAGTTTATCTTACCTTATCTCTCTCAAAGCCACTTCAGTGGCCGCATGTTCTAAGGCGCTACTCTTGCACTAGACTGCCGATAACAGGGAGATTGTGATTCAATACTGGTCAGGTATACTGAAGGGTTCCCCCCCCCCCCTTCATGAAAATGCTGGTACACTTCCTCTAAATTCAACCTGACTCATTCTTAACACATTAGCATAATTAGAACATAAGCGTATAACCTGAATGGATAGTAAGATGCAATGCAAAAAAAAAAACCTCTCAACTCTCATTTTAAAAATAACATTTTAGCCAGTGCACCTCACTTGTGTTGGTAATAATTGTTTTCTATTGTAATTATCGTTTAAATACTTACACATATTCATTTTTCAGGTGGTCCGCATAATTCGTAATCAACCACCTGCGAGTTGGAAAAGAATAAAAGGAAACGCCGCACTACAAAGTGTGTCTTGCTTTAAGAGCCTGCTTTGTTCTCAGGGGAACAGACAGGTAGTCAGCCGAAAGGAAATGTAAGTGCTCACAACCTTTTCTTGTTTCTTTGATGGACAATTCACAAAAGAATCAAAGAACAAATCCAAACGCACATTGTAATTATATAAATATTTTACGAAATAATTAGGAAAACTAAAATTTTGTTAAAAAATATGTTTGTTATCCCAAATGGCTGTTAATGTCAAGTATTAATATTAAAGTAATATATAAGAAGTTCAGAAACTGATTGTGCATTTACAATGCTAAATCAAAGATGAGAACCTCTGTATTTTCTGTGCTCTCTATATTTAGAAAATGTTAAAATGTGGTAATTGTGTGACTGTTTTTTCTTGATAGAGTATAAATATTGAGTTGTAATTGGAATTGATTTAGATTGCTTCTACATGTGACAATAATTCTATGCTATTGGCATATATGAGTGTTCTTATGGTGGGATGTTTATTTGAATTAAGATGCAATATAGAATGATTTAATTTATGAATGTTTACTTTTTATATCTGTGTATATGTTAAGAAACAATTTAGTTATAGAAGTGTACTATTATTTTGTTGTTTATCATTAGTTTTTTTTAACTATACAACAAATTAATGTATTTGTATATAGTTGATTTAATTTTAAATATCAGTATTTATTTATATAAAAAATAAAACTGCCATATTTTCATTACAGTCTAATACTGTATTATTGTTCAGTACCTATTTTAAAGCTTGAAACAATACCAACTTATACATCGATTTTTACTAAAAGTTAAAGATTTTATTAGTAGTTGTTCTCTTTTATTTGTTTATAACTTAAATTCATCTTTTCTGTACCTTCTTCCGCATAAAACAAAATGCACCTCAAAAGAATGTGTTTATAACAGTTTTTCTTTAAATTCAAAATGGAGTAATCCAGTGTTTGTGTTATTTGTACTCTCTCCTTTCTTCTTTGTGTTTGATAAAAGCGACAATGCCGAAATAGTATTCTTTTTGTGTTAAAATGTGTGTGTGTTGTGTGACTATTTCTACTATAGAAGACAGAAGAAAGGAAGATGATGTCACCTTTGTGCATTGGATTCTTCCCACATTTTTCTTCTTTCCCTATGTGGGCTTTCTTCATCATATTTACTCTTAGTAGTTTATTTTTCCTTTTTTTGAGTTTTATCAATTTCCTTTACTATAAAATAATTCTGAATACTGCCATTTCGTTTAAATGCTTTAACTTTCATCTACTTGGATTTGATGGCTAAGCATTTAGGTAACAAAAGTCATGTTATTATGATTGATTCTTTAAATACTATTTATACACTTTGACAGACTTAGATTTATTTTATTTTTATGCTTCAAAGCAAATACAGAAAAAAAAAAAATAATTATGAATGGAGATTTGTTTTCATTAAAATATACTTTTCTTTTCTTTATGGATGTTTAAACTTGATATCTAATAATTATGTTAATAAAACTATTTTAATATTTTCGTATGTTCTTTTAAAACAACAATCTTTCCAAAAGGTTCTATATACATTTTTAAGATATTTTCAATTTTGATGCATAAATCTTTTTTAATCTTAATATTATTAGGGTTTACTAGTGTTTTAACTGAGTTTACAAGTTGAAGCTCTGAGATATTTTGATGATGTTCATTCACAACAGTAATGAAATATTTTATCGTCATTACTGACACACATCAAACAATTAATCAAACATCAAACTGTTTCCAGTCTGTAGCAGGGTCAATTTAGTAAAATTCCCCCATCCTCCTACCATTCTTCCTCTTTTATTTTTTTCCATTCTTCTCCGCTCACTTGTACATTTTATGTTATCTGCTCCTCCTATCTCTTTCTTGACATACACACACACATAATTTATAAAATTAAAAAAATCTTAAATTGACCTCAAGCTTTGCTCTATAAACAAAGGATAAAACATTTGATTTCAATAAATATTGAAAGGAGAATAGAAGGCAAAATCCACTCATATATATGGTAGGTCCAAAATTTCAAATTTAAAACATATAACAGTAGTTTTTGGGGCATATTGTGCCTATAATCTTGTCATTGTTTTTACCCTTTTGCTTAAATTATGTGTTGTATCCTGGGTATTTCTGTGACATGTTGTGTTTTAGATGTTTAAATTTTGTATCGAGCAGTTTTCAGATAAGGATGTAGTTCTTACCCTTGGATCCTCCTTTCAATATCTATTCTAAAACTAATACTTGAATCACATTCAACTGAAGCTTAAACAAGAACGAAATATTGAAATAATTTAAGCCTGTGCAAACCTTCGAAAGTTTAGTAAGATTCAAATTGAATTCAAAATTTTGAATCTTAATATTGGAAGATTCTGATTTGATTTGAAGTTTTGAATCTAAATAAATCCTAGATTTAGATTTGATGGACTTAGCTCAAAATTTGAATGTATAACTCATACTTACTTAACAAATTAATATGATTGGACCGAAAACTAGTTAAGTGGTAGTGAATAGAGAAATTAACTTGAGCTACAGATTGTGAAGGAACTACATGCAGTAGCTTGTGAAAGTGAATGTCTTCTATTTTAAAAAGGGAGCCACGTCCCACCTTTTAGTAAATACTAATCAACATTTGCACTATAATTAAAAGAGTGGTGTGATCTTTGTTTGATTTTCACTTTTTGAGATTAGTGTTATTTATTACATTATTTTTTAAAATAAAATGTTTATCAAAATTTTTTGAAATATTTTATTATTGGATTGGATTGGATTAGATTAGGAAATTTAACATAGTAAAATTATCAATACAAATTCGATTTGAAATAAATTATTTGATTCAAATCTGGACCTATTTTTAAAATAATTTTTTTATTCAATCTTTTAATCATAAGGTTTGACTAGGATTCGATTTGGATTCGACTCGGGTTCAACTTTATAAAATAAATTTAGCATGAGATTTGATTTGGATTCAACTACTTTTTTTTTTAAGCATAAGATTCAATTCGGACTTGTCTTAAAATTCTTTTTAGGCATGAGATCCGATTCGATTCAAGTCAGCCAAAATTTGATTCAATTTGAAATTGAAAATTATGGATTTGCATAGGCTTTTATATAATTACTGTAACTAAACAATTAATTTTATGTTTTTTTTTGTTAGGTTTTATAACTGTACAAGAAACAATTTCATTTCTGTGCTAGTATAGTAACTACATTTTATAAAATGAAGCTTTTCCAAAGATACCACCACACACTTTCCTATAGTTTTGGTTTCAATCAGAAAAACAATTAATGATGTTATTAAAATAGATTTGTATGGGTCTTTCAAAAGGGTGTACCTTTTGTAAGTTATTTTGTTCACTTAAATTATATAATATAATATATATCATGACTAGGGGCACCAAAATATCTCAAGACGTGCTTTTTATGAACTTTTACTTAGCACATTAAAATTAATATATCAAGATATTTTTAAAGTTCACTGTAGCATTTTTGAATGTAATATACCTACGCGAAAGTAAACGAAATTGAATCTTTTGCAAAATTTATTGATTGGCTCATTATATGCAAATGATGCTCAATCATGTTGATTTTAATAAAAATTAACAATATACAAACTAGACACATTTTTACTTTGTATCAGATGACATGGTTTCTTAGCTTGAAATTACCAGCAAAAATAGTACCTACCAACTGAACTTTTATAATTTTCTTCATAATACTCCTATAATAATTCAAAGTTTGCAAAACAGAAAAAAAATTCCCTCCTTCAAAGACGAATGATAATAAAGAAGTAAAGATGTGTTTGATCTGACTATTATGACAGTAAAATTGTAACCAAGAGCAAATATTTAAAATTTAATAAGTTAAGCGTAGAGCTTTTTATTTAACCAAATCAAATAACTTTTATATCACAAATTAAGGTCTCTTATCATGACACAATCCATGATTAGAATTTTTTTTTGTTTAATATATTTTGCCAAATCAAATAACTTACATTGAAAGTCCAGCATTACAATTCCAAAACTTAGTGCCCATAGTTATCAAGGGTAGTGAATCATTGTGTTATAGTACAATTTTCATAGGAAGGGCTTTTTAAAAAATATATGTTTTCACAGTCGACAATGATAACATTTTACTATACTCATGTTATTTAAAGGTATTGGTGATATTTATCAAAAGCGACAGCTAAAGATTACATGACCTGACATATTAATATATGAAAATGGATATAGTAGCTTTTCTAGTGGTCAAATAAGGTGAAAATGAAAATTGAACTGTAGACATTTCCCATTTACGGTAACTTTGTATCTTATAATCAGGAATCCTCATTGTTTCTTTCACTCTTAGTTCACATTCTCTCCACATGTAATGTAAACGTAGTTGGGTAATAGGTACGCAAGAATGAAGAGTGCTGTGACTGTCTATTGTGAAATTGAGACATTGCCTGTTAGAGTTCCCAGCCAGTAAAAAACGCTGAAATATTTGAGTTATGGTGGTTTTTTTTTGTAAAGTGTATAAGTAAAATTGATTTATTTTTAAAGAAGGAAAACTACATTCGTGTATAACGTTCATGTTTATTAAAATGTGAAACTTTCATCATTATTGTACTATCATTTGGTGATGTGGGTTTATATAATAAACTCTTGTCATACTAATTAAAAAAAAAGACCAGGCATATTGTGGCATTCACTTTTGAATTAAATTATGACAAGTATACTTTATTGAGGTTTCTTTTTCACATTAGATAAACCCTCATAATAGTGGCCATTCAGTGTATTTCATCTTTTAATAATTACTTTTACAGACACAAACACAGTGAAGTCCCTTAGTTATTCCTTTATGGAAATTTTGAAGAAAAAAAACAAGAGTCAACAGGAAATTAAATTTTTGTTGATGGCATAAATAATAAAAACACATATTATCAAATCATAATGTAAATAAATTAATTAATGTTTTTAATAGTACAATTAAGCTTATTCACCAAAGTTCAATTATTAGGTACTGTTAAAAATTGATCCTGAAAAATCAGAGGTATGTTAATGTATTCTCAGAGGAAATATTACATTAAATTTATTCTTGAGCTCAAATCTTAATACTTTTATGTTTTTTAAATTAATTTTTTTCACATCCATAAATATTAGTGCAAATTTTGGGTTGCTCAATTTTTATGGGAATTAATTAATGCTCTGATGTAAATGTGGGGTTTCACTATGTGCACACAATTTCATTAATGTTCTGGAAGTTATGATTGTTTGTTGATTTGAAAGTAATTAGATTTGAATAGCCAATTGTGGTATTGTTTGTATTTTAAAATTAACTTTAATGTTGTGAAGTATATTTAATCCCTCATTAATGGTGCAATTCCTGTGTCAAAAGATAGTTTTTATATGTTCATGGATATAGCCTGTAAAAATAACAGTGGTGAGGTGTGCTAGTATTCAGCTTGTCACTGGTAACAGTTGAAAATCAGATAATTAAAAAAAAAGTGAACCGATAAATTCATATAATGAAAATATATTCTGTACTCACTCTTGTTAGTTTCTAAATGAAGCACATAATGTCTAGTGTTTCCACAAAGTAGAGTGGATACCAGACGTGTTGGAAATGCTGGACTGCACATGTGTGATATTTCACAACACTTGTTGAGAGCGTGGAAAAAAGTTTATTTTTTATTTTTCGCCACACAGGAATGTAGCTACGTTGTGTGGCTTTAGGTGTGATTGAGCCAATCAGAACAATAAATCTTTTTCCTCCATTGTTGCATGTCACTCTCTGTCCAGATAATGGGGAAGTTCTTAATCTATTTGTTCCCTATTAGCTTTTAATTCAAATCTATTTTTACTTTTTTTTTCCATTATTCTTAATTATGTTTTGGTTTGAATTATTGTCCCTTTTAAATATATAAAAGGAAATAACAGTTTTTGGAAATAAAATATTTAATGCATAGGTTTAAAAAGATTGGGCTACTGTGTAGGTGTCTGGTAACACTTTATTAAAGGTCATACCTTGCCACTGAAAAATCAATACATTACATGATAGATTTACAAAACATTATTTCTAGATGATTGTAGTAAAATATTTACTTTTGATGTGAAGCTTTAATCCTCATGGCCAACCAAATAAACCATTATATATCAAGTTGAATGATATACTATTGACTTGATAATAATTGTCATGTTTGTCATAAAAAAAATTCTATGCAAACTGTTGATGTGTGTGTATAAAGACTTGTAAGGAATCAAGTGTATTCAACAGCTTTAATTTTCGTTGTTCAAAATGTGAAGACATTGTAAATTTAATAATACATTGAAACCTGTCTATAAAAACCAATCTTCATTATTGAAGATATCAGTTTGGTTAGGTTGTTAATTTAATTTGCCGACCTACTGTCCAAATTAATTATATATTTTCTAATACTCAAAATATGTACTGAGTAAATGCAATCCATCTGAATTTCCCAAATAAGTTGAGGGATAGCCAGCACACTTACCTTGGTGATACTGGAGTAGAAATTGTTTAGATAAAACACTAAAAAATACATTTTTAAGGACAAGCTTTCACTGACTACTTTCTTGACCTGATGAAGCTGTCTTTGACAGTGAAAGCTTGTCCTTAAAAATGTGTTTGTGTGTTTTTTTAGTGTTCTATCTAAACAATTTCTACTCCAGGTATCACCAAGGTAAGTGTGCTGGCTATCCCTCCTAATTTAAACCATGATTTAGCCTAGTGCTCTATTCCAAATAAGTTGAGCAATTCATACTACTGGCAAACAACCTACACTCATGCAAAAATAGATTAAATTAAATTATTGGCCTTGTAGAGCAGTGGTATTAGACTTGGGGTATGCAAAAACATCTTATGAGTGATTACATAAAATTTAATATATATATGTATATATATATGTGTGGGTGTGTGCATGTATATGTCATTAAAAACATTGAATAATCAAGGCATATTTAGGGTTATACAAGATACCCAGATGTTAAGGAAATCCAATCTGGGTGTGTCAGTTTAATTTAAATGTAGATTATATAATTTGTGTGACTTACATTATGCACTCAACAAATTTGGGGTTTCACAGTTGAAAAGAAACTATCTCTCAGGGTACATGGACAATGAAGGTTGAATACCAATTTATTTAAAATACTACACTGGGTGGAAATTGACTTTAGCATATATACAGTACCAAATTTAATATCCACTTATTAAGAATATTGTCAACCTTGAACAATTAAATACTGTAGAAGTGGTAACATAAACACCGATCTAGATTTACCAATGGTTGTGGTTCACTGACAGCTCAATTAGCTGATTAATCCAGATGTACATCAAATACTTTGCCTTAACTATAAGTGAGTAATGGACCCTGTGATTCTTGGATAGTTCATTGCTAGAGCTCTAGCATGTTAGGCCAAATGTCCCAGGTTCGATTTTCGTATTCAGGTGTGATTATTCCACTAATTTAATTAAATCAAAATACTAAAGTTGATTTACAGACTATGGGATGGTCTAGCAAGCTTAAATTATTGGAATTGGCTTTTTAGGGCCACATCGCCCATTGGGAATAAAACTTGGCAAAAAAATATAATTGAAAAGCTAGCTATAAATATGGTTAATATGGACAGGTTTCATTGTAACGAAGTATATCATCTTGCTCACAAGTGTTTAATATGTTGACTGAGTGTGTGAATGTGTTTATTTATCAGTTGTAATTTGAAGAATTAGTATGAAGAAATAGATAGGCTGTGCTGGTCACTATAAACAAAGAATTTTAAAACAGGAAAGTGTTTAAAAAAGATAATTTATATAACTAAGTGCATGTCATAACTTTATAATGTAACATATGAACGAATTTAGTTATTTAAACACAACTGCAGACTTCATATTGAAGTAGTTCTTTGTGGTTTTGTTATTGTAAGACAGTAATATTATTGCATTCAATGGTACAAACATTACTTACTCATTATAGACCATATAAAACTTCATAGGGCTTAAAATAAAAAAAACTTAGAATTTCTTTATAATTATGTTCTGAATTGTTTTTATTAGTTTAAAGAAGGTATGATAAACTCATTGGATCATTGGACATCAAATTCAAATTTTAAAATACTGAGGGGCCCCATTAAAAAAAAAAGCAATATTGCAGCTATTTTAACTAAAAAGAAACTACAACCGAGTAACTTTTTTATTACAAAAAGAGTCATTAAGAAACCTTCTCTAATTCTTTCACAGAAATATTTGTGGCTTCTGTAAAGCATTCTTTAAAAAATCGATCATCTGATAAAGATTTTGAATTTGATGCCATTAAATGTGACAAAGTTTAAAATTCCCAAATGGTGTCTATCTACAGCTCTGATAAAAGAATACTCGGCCCAAATTGTAATATAAGATCCATGGGCCCAGAGAATCATGGGATCGGTGCTAGTTTGACTTGCTTGGTTCTTAAGTTGTGCAGTAAATGGTTGATTTATCTGTTAAAATGTGTTTCGCATTTATTAACTTTTTTTTTCTTTTGCCTAATTTATTCAAAATGGAGGGCAGTGTGAGTAAATATTACTGGTAAGCTAGTTGATATTTGGAATGGCATGGTCATCAATATGTTTTTGAATTGTCAGAACTCAATAAATTATAATCACTAGATCCATGATGATTTTTTTTCTAACCACAAAAGCACAAATAATATAAGAATTTTCAACTCTAAGTCATTACAACATAATTTGTAGCCTTTAAAAATCTAGTCAACTTATAATTGATGCTATTAAGAATCTAAGCTCAAAGCATTGTTTATCAGTGGTAGCATCCTTTTTGTGGGCAACCCTCCTTGTAGTATTATTTTATTTAGAAGCCAACAAGTAAATAAATTTAATATTGTCCTTTTACTTACTTGAGGCCTTCTTATCTTCTCGCGTTTATAGTGATTTTTTGTTGCCCTTTAATGTTCCTAAGGCTGTCAAATGTATATAGCCAAAGTAATTTTATTTCACATAACATTTGCTTATTGGTTTACAAAGGCTGTATCTTATCTATTAGGGGTTTTATGTATCCCCGTTATCATATAAAAAAAATTGGTGACCCCTTGATAATTAAATACCCCATATGGGGTTGCTACCCCAGGATTGTGCACCACTCGTTTAATAGAGCTTTAATTTTTCTTAACATAATTTTTTAACATCCCGCCTACATGTTCACATCATTGCATAATAATTATATTTGGGATTCCAGTCATTGAAGGGGGTGTAAATTTCTTCCATTATTTTCTACCCAAATTCAATGAAGTACCCATACTCTGTAAAGTAGCAAACTTACTTTGCATTCTTCCGCATTGGTATAGCTTATATATAAGACAGGGTCATAGATTGCTACGTTTTGGGGTAAGTAGAGTGTACCTACTTCACATCACAAGAACAAGAAATCAATTTATTTTCCTTAATTTTTCCCCAGTTTCAAAACTGATTGTACTGAGGTGTTTTCTAAATTACCATGAGGTTATGTATGTTATGCAATATTGTGTGCAGATAAAATCATAAAGATATCTCTTACATTAGTTATTTTGTTGATTTGAGAAGATGCAGAATCAAATCCTTATCAAATATATCACCAATTGTACCATTGAAAGCAGCTATGTCAGTAGATTTTCTTAAAAGTGTAACACAGGATGTTCCATAAGCTTTGCAATTTAGACTTGTACACATTATATCATGTTGTATTTATTTACATATTGTTTATATAGCAAACAAAAGTGAGAGATTTGGTTTCTCGATGTTAACAAAATGCATTGCCGATATGTTATTCTAACATGAGATGGCTGTACAGTGTTTGTTTTATAACATATTTACACAGGGACACAGATAATACCTGAAACATTAAATTTTGAATAGAGAACTTATAATAATGCTATCTTTAGTAGCCTATAGGAAAAAATATGTAATCAATGCAATAAACAAAAAAATTGACATTCAACAAGAGACATTATAGTAAAAGTTAAACCGGGGAGTTTTTTAAATGTGTTTAAAACCTGGAAAAATCAGGGAATTTTATAGAAACACTTTTTTAGCCACCCTGATTTGATTTGCTGGATATTGCCGAGTTACACCGTTTATTCCTATTTCTTAAATATTTTTTTAACTTGGGGTGGGAATGATGGATTGAATTTGTTGAAGACTGCATCTTGTTAATTTCTAGTTCACTTTAACCTAGTGTCATGATTAATCTCTAATAGATTAACGATGAACAAAATGTTGTAATTAGTCTATCCTGTGTGACTTATGGAACTATTTGGAAATATAATAATGCTAATAATGTCTAATACTGGATGTTTTTATAATGTTTACATGTAGTGTGGCTTATTTGATGTACTCACAACATTTTATGACATAATAAAAACGTCATTTACATAAGAGAATTGGGTGTATTTTATTTTTGGCCTGTATTTTTGATGGTAAAATTATGGCAGTCAATCAAGAGAAAAGGTTTGTATCATGGTAGTCAAAAATTTAATTTCCTTACAGTGTCAAAACAGGTGTATAAGATGTAATTTTTAATTTGAAATATTATTGTTTTGATACATGTTTCGGTGAGGTACCGATTCCCCCACCCCCACCCCCTTTAAGCAATGCGTCTTACTACCCGTTTGGGTTATACACTTAGATAAAAATTAATACTTATTTTGTAAGTAAAATAAATATATTAAACTATGAGACGAGCTAGAAAGAAGATTAGGACCCTAATAATAGTAATAATACTATTTTGAATTTATATATTTAAATTTTAAAATTGAAAAATATTGATTTCTACACTATCAATGAGTGGAAAAAAACAAGAATAGAGAAATCTTTTACTAAACCCTTAGTATGTAATACGTTTGATTTTGGTGGGTTAGTTGATTGTTTTGATGAACAAACATGGAAAACCTCTAAATGTAATTTTGTAGTAATTTTTCAATATTAAGAAATTGTATATGTTGTATTCATTCAGCAGCAAATCAATATTAATGTACATGCATACCTAATCACCCCTTATGGGGTAGGTAAGAAACTGTGCATATAGCTAAAAAACAACTCTCTACTTAATCCATGCTCATTAACTTTCTCCACACTTCAATATCCTTGCATACTCCCTTCGCTTCAACAACATCCATACACTGAGTCGTACATGCTCTTTTATTCTTAAAACTCTGAATATTTCTCTTTTTCACACATTTGTCAATAAAATTTAGCCACATCTTACATGGCCTACCCCCTGCTTACATTTCACATCCATAAAACAATTTTGAAGTCAAAACACTTTTTATATACTGCCATCTTTGCCGCTTTCGATACTAGTTCATTCTTTCCCATAGTCCACATCCAACTATTATTTAACTATATTTTAATTGATATCTCAAAAATGTTTTTTAAAATACCTATTTGATAATGCTTTGCATAAAAGTTATGGCATAATTAATAATCCTAAAATATTTCTAGGATAGAAGAAAACTTCATCCTTTATTAATAATAAGAAATAATCAGAAACTTTAAGCACTGTTTGTTTGCATTTCTTGCCGACCATTCAAGTCAGTGTCAGGCACACTACCTGTGTAGCCTGTCAAGATTCAACTCCACTCACTTAGAACAGTCAGGTTCACTCTGTGCAGACTGTCAAGGTTTAGCTCTAGTTACTTAGAATAGAGTCAGGCTTACTACCTGTGCAGACTGTCAAGGTTTAGCTCTAGTTACTTAGAACAGAGTCAGGCTTACTACCTGTGCAGACTGTCAAGGTTTAGCTCTAGTTACTTAGAACAGAGTCAGGCTTACTACCTGTGCAGACTGTCAAGATCTAACTCCACTCACTTAGAACAGTCAGGCTCATTCTGTGCAGACTGTCAAGATCTAACTCCACTCAATTAGAACAGAGTCAGGCTCACTCTGTGCAGACTGTCAAGATCTAACAACTCAATTAGAACAGTTCAGGCTTAGTACCTATGCAGACCGTCAAGATCTAACTCCACTCAATTAGAACAGAGTCAGGCTTACTACCTGTGCAGACCGTCAAGATCTAACAACTCAATTAAAACAGAGTCAGGCTTACTACCTGTGCAGACTGTCAAGATCTAACAACTCAATTAGAACAGGCTTACTACCTGTGAAGACCGTCAAGATCTAGCTCCATTCAATTAGAACAGAGTCAGGCTCACTACCTGTGAAGCCTATCAAGATAAAACCCCAGTCCCCTAACTCAGTGTCAGACCGTTAGGATTGATTGCCAATCTCTTACATTACCTGTAAGTCAAGATAGAGCCCCAGTTTTTCTAGGATAGTTAGGCACATTACACTATCTGTACACTCTTTAGGCTTTAACACAATTGAAAGACAAACCAAGGTGTAAAATATCAACTCACATTTTGGAAACTTAGATAGAAAATAAAATAAACCTTTAAAAACCCACACCAATGTACATTTATTGTCATTACTAGAACTATTCATTTAAAGTGGCTGGCTATCATCTTATTAAAATATCATTGTGGGTGTGTGCACAATAACATAATTGAATTCCTCCAATTGACACTACCTTTCTATTCTCTATAACCTGCCTCGGTGGAGTAGTTGGCTAACGCGCCAGTCGTGTTGAGCTCGACCACCGAGGACGGGGAGATCGAGGTTCGAATCTTGGTCCGGTGAACTGGGGGTGGTTTTTCCTAAATGGTTTTCCACTCTCCCTCTACGCAAATGCGGGTTCACTTCCTCTAAAATTCAACCCTCCCAATTCCTAATCCATTAGCGTAATTAGTACTTAAGCGTATAACCCGAACGGGTAGTAAGACGCGGTGCTAAATATTATTATTATTATTATTATTATTCTCTATACATTGGGCAGAACCATCTTTGAGTTATGAGACAATGAATGCAATGTTGTCACTTATTTCTCAACACCTCTTGTATTATCTTGTTCTCCTAGTACCTCACAACATAATTGACCTGTTTATGAGACGGGGAGGAGATCCAAGCCATCTGTGAGACAATGGGCGCACTAATTTGATTGCTGAAGCAAAATGTGACTTGCAGCGCCACCTGTGAGATAACGAATATTCAACTTGAATGTTTTAGTTAAGATCGTAATAAATACCTCTAGGTATGTCTCAATCTCCTACTAACTCACTTCAAAATTGTCCTGTTTCATAAATCATCAAGTAAACGACTTGAATGTAATTTTATAGCTCCTGGAGATAGCCATTCAAAATCATCAGGCTCACAATATATATGCAAACTGTTAGACTTGGATTTCTTTCTCTTAGGATATTGTCAGGTTCATTTAAACCATTATAAAGAGAGATTCAAACAGTATTCTAGGATAGTCGGGAACATTAAATGCACAGTGAATAAGAATTGTCTCCGGGAAAGTATGCTTATAAATTGTGCAGCATGCAAATTATATATTATAATTTATTTATTATTTGCTTAGAAATAATACATACTATTTACTCATTTCATATTAAATAATTTGGTACATAATGATACAAATGTTGGTCCTTACTGAAAATTACATTTCTTGTAATGTTTATGATTGGATTCTATTTTAACGGAACAACGTAAAATACTGTTTCAATCTTACACTTGGATGCTGTGTTTGCTAATTATATATAGGTGTTAATTTAAATTTCAGCTGAAATGAACGACATTGGAATGGCATTAATCTCATTAGTTATAGTCAGAACCAATGTAGATAGGAGTTAGTGCCAGATGGAGAAAGACATCTGATTGGCTGAACGTGCAACGTCACCCAGTACACAATCCAGCGCATTACACACACAAAGCTTCATGAAAGAGTTGCTAAAAATCGGCTCAAGTTCTGAATCATTAAATAATAAATAAACACTGTGTGTGTGTGGACTGAATTCATTTTAAAATGTCACTGTCATGTACTGCTGTCGTAAGCAATATAATCAAATTCCTCAAATTGGCAATACATTTCTCTTCTCTATATTATATTGAGCAGAACCATATTAGAGACAACGATTACAATACTTGATGTTGTCACGAAAATTTTAGTACCTCTTGGAGGATCTTGTTCTCCTAGAACCCCACAACATAATTGTCCTACTTTTGGTAGAAAATAAGAAAAAGGAATTTCCAGCCATATATGAGAATATGGACGTACTAATTTAATGGTGAAGAAAAATGTGACTTGCAGAATCACCTGCGAGATAACGAATGTACTACTTGAAAGTTGTTAAGATCGAAATACCTCCTGGTGTGTGTTGATCTCCTAGTACCTCA
This sequence comes from Timema podura, assembly GCA_033556935.1. Classification (NCBI taxonomy): domain Eukaryota; kingdom Metazoa; phylum Arthropoda; class Insecta; order Phasmatodea; family Timematidae; genus Timema; species Timema podura. Next base: position 52,474,323 of record JAVRXN010000011.1, on the reverse strand, counting down.
CTTCGAAATTGTCCTGTTTCATAGAACCAATTCTTCAAGAAAACGATTTGAATGTTCATACTTTTTATATGCTCCTAGCGTGCTGGCGTAATAGCGTTCATATATATTCTTTGGCGCATCAAACAAAATTTTTTCCCAAATGTGAGAGAGAGAGAATCAGATGCCTCCCTCCTACCTACTGTAACTTTTAGAATTGAAATCCATTATATTATGAGTGTTGTGTTCACTACCTGTGCAAACAGTATAGAGCCCCCCCGCCCTGTACTGCAAAACAGTCGGAAATTATTTATTTTTTAAATACTAAATATTAAATATTACATTTATTGTAATGTTTATATTTAATATTTAATTTAATGGAAACAACGTACAATAAAATAGTATTTGTTCACTCTTACGCTTGGTTACCGTGTTTACTAATCAATCATATCTAGGTGTTTATTAAAATTTCGGTTCATACGAACGACATTGATATGGAATTACTCCCGTTAATTAAAACCAGAACCCATGTAAATAGTATTGGAGGAGTTAGTGCCAGATGAAGAAAGGCACCTGATTGGCTGAACGTGTAACATCACACACTACACAAACAAGCACACACATACACCACACTGATTTTGGTTGGAGGAACAGTAGAGAAAATTCGAACATATATCTTTGCGCCCAACATTTATACCATTGTACTATATTATTTATGTTATTCTATAGGTATTGATAACATCTATCTAAATTGACCGCTGCAGATAACATGACTTTATGTACGAATATATTAAAATTTATTTTTTTAACTTTAGTAACGAACGTCTACTGTTCTTCCTACCAAAATCATACTATACATAGCTACATTAAAGACAAACTATGTTGTTAAAAGTCAACTCAAATTTTATACCTTTAAATAATATATAATCATTTAGAATCCAAGCCAAAGTCCAACTAACCTCATTACAAAAACTCAATATATATATATATATATAAAATCATATCATATCATTACTAGAACTTTATATATATATAATATATATAAATGAGTTCTAGTAATGACGACCTAAATATATAAATAATATGAATTTTAATATGAATTTAGCCCACACACATATTATATATATTTATTTATATATATATATATATATATAAATTAGATCTTGTAATGACGTCTCATATATATATATATATATATATATATATATATATATAAAATATTAATTTTATTATGATTTTAGACCACACATTTTTGATGCGATATAATTTTATTTTAATCTCAAAATATCTAGCAATGTCGTATATGACACATTTTTATATTTAACAACTATTTCTACTTTTGAAGAGAAATGATTACAGTATTTGATGTGAGTAAAATAGTATATATTTTACAAAATTTGATGCAGATACATTTCGGATTAAAATTCCTAATTGATGTGTGATAAATTATATAATTAATCCAATTCATTTTCTTAACATTGTCGGAACCATCTTTGAGACAATGATTACAGTATTTGATGTTGTCAAGAAAAAATAGTACCTCTTGAGTATTTGTTCTCCTAGTACTTAACATAATAATTGTCCTACTTTTTGAAGAAATATGAAACGGAGTTATCCGGCACTGTAGAAAAATGAGCGTATAATTTATTCTCTTGACGTTCATAAATTTTTCCAATGCGAGAGAGAGAAATAGATTCTATTCCCCATCCTAAACAACTTTTAGAATTGAAATACATTCATTATTCACTACTTGCAAACAGTATAGAGCCCCCGCTCCCACACCCGCCCATATTCAAAACAGTGAATTTTATTTATTTTTTAAATTATTAAACATTAAATATTAAATATTGAATTTTAAATGTTTGAAATATTTAATTATATATTTATTTTTTATTATATACAATAATAAATGTTCTAGTAATGACGTCATATATATATAATAATATAATTTTAATATGATTTAGCCCACACACATATTATATTATTTATTTTTAACTTATATAAAATTATCTTGTAAGGAGTTAAATTCTATTAAATAATTTTAGAATTGAAACCATTTTTATGGTTGGGGTTACTCCGTAAAACATGTATAAAATAAATATTATTTTTTAAATCTAACATTATAACTTTAGAAAATATAATTATTAATGGCAAGAAAAAAAAGTACCTCTTTACTTGTTTCCGTACTAACAACATAATTGTCATACTTTTGAAAATTGAAAGGATTATCCGCCACTTGAAAAATGAGGGTTATAATTAGAATAAATTTTGATTTCCAATAATTTTTTCGATTTTAAAATCTGTCAATAAATAAATAACAATTTATTTTTAACATTTCGGGAACCATCTTTGAGACAATGATTACAGTATTTGATGTTGTCACGAAAACTAGTACCTCTTGGTATCTTCTGTCTACAACAAATTTCCTACTTTTGAAAAAAGAAACGGATTATCCGGCCACTGTGAGAAAATGAGCGTACTATTTTCAGTAAAGCAAAATGTGACATGCAGAACCACCTGGGAGATAACGAAAGCACTACTTGAATGTTATTGTTAAGATCGAAATACTTCTTGGTGTTTCTTGATCTCCTAGTAGTTCATTTCGAAATTGTCCTGTTTCATGGAACCAAATCTATTTTGTTTGTTTGTACTTTTTATACCTCCTAGGTTTATATATATATATATATATATATATATATATATATATATATATATATTCTCTTGACGTTTCATAACAAAATTTTTCCCAATGCGAGAGAGAGATAATCAGATTCTATTCCCTCCAATCCTAAACTAACTTTTAGAATTGAAATACATTCTATTATTCACTACCTGTGCAAACAGTATAGAGCCCCCGCTCCCACCCACCCAGTATTCCAAAGCAGTCGGAAACTATATATTTTTTAAATATTAAACATTAAATATTACATTTATTGTAATGTTTATAATGTTTGTAATGATATATAATTATATCATATAATTTTATATAAATGATTTCTATTAATGACGTCATATATATAAATAATATGAATTTTAATATGAATTTAGCCCACACACATATTTTATATGTATATATTTATTTATTTATATATATACAATATATAAATGAGTTCTAGTAATGACGTCATATATATATAAATAATATGAATTTTAATATGAATTTAGCCCACACATATATATATATATATATATATTCTCTTAACGCTTCATATAAAATTTTTATACCATTGCTAGAGAGGGAGATTAAGATGCCTTTCCCTCCTATCTTAAAATAACTTTTAGAATTGAAATCCATTCTATTATGAGTGTCGGGTTCACTACCTGTACAAACAGTGTATTCCAAAACAGTCGGAAATTATTTATTTTTTAAATACTAAACATTAAATATTACGTTTATTGTAAAGTTTTTATATAATATTTAATTTAATGGAAACAACGTACAATAAAATAGTATTTCTTCTCTCTTACGCTTGGTTACCGTGTTTACTAATCAATCATATATAGGTGTTCATTAAAATTTCTGTTCATACGTACGACATTGATATGGAATTACTCCCGTTTATTAAAACCAGAACTCATGTAAATAGTATTGGAGGAGTTAGTGCCAGATGAAGAAAGGCACCTGATTGGCTGAACGTGTAACATCACACACTACACAAACCAGCACACACATACACCACACTGATTTTGGTTGGAGGAACAGTAGAGAAAATTCGAACATATATCTTTGCGCCCAACATTTATAGCATTGTAATATATTATTTATGTTATTCTATAGGTATTGATAACATCTATTTAAATTGACCGCTGCAGATAACATGACTTTATGTACGAATATATTAAAATTATTTTATTAACTTTAGTAACGAACGCCTACTGTTCTTCCTACAAAAATCATAATATACAAAGCTACATTAAAGACAAAACTATGTTGTTAAAATTCAACTCAAATTTTATACCTTTAAATAATATATAATCATTTAGAATCCAAGCCAAAGTCCAACTTAACTCATTACAACAACTCAATATATATATATATATATAATCATATCAATTCATTACTAGAACTTTATATATATATATATATATATAATATATATAATTGAGTTCTAGTAATGACGACATAAATATATAAATAATATGAATTTTAATATGAATATAGTGCACACACATATTATATATATTTATTTATATAATATATAATATATTTATTTATATAATATATATATAAATTAGATCTTGTAATGACGTCTCATATATAGATATATATAATATGAATTTTATTATGAATTTATCCCACATACATTTTGTGTGGGGTAAATTCCGATTTTAAAATCCCTATAATATACTGGGTGTCGTAAGCAATAAAATAATAGAATTAATCCAATTCTATTTTCTTAACATTAGTCGGAACCATCTTTGAGACAATGATTACAGTATTTGATGTTGTCACGAAATTACTAGTACCTCTTGGAGTATCTTGTTCTCCTAGTACTTAACAACATAATTGTCCTACTTTTTGAAGAAATATGAAACGGAATTATCCGGCCATCTGTGAGAAAATGAGCGTACTAATTTTCAGTGAAGCAAAATGTGACATGCAGAACCACCTGGGAGATAACGAAAGCACTACTTGAATGTTATTGTTATGATCGAAATACTTCTTATTGTGTCTTGATCTCTAAGTAGTTCATTTCGAAATGGTCCTGTTTCATGGAACCAAATCTGTTTTGTTTGTTTGTACTTTTTATACCTCCTAGGTTTATATATATATATATATATATATATATATATATATTCTCTTAACGTTTCATATCAAATTTTTTCCCAATGCAAGAGAGAGATAATCAGATCCCATTCCCTCCTATCCTAAACTAATTTTTAGAATTGAAATACATTCTATTATTCACTAACTGTTCTAATAGTATAGAGCCCCCGCTCCCACCCGCCCAGTATTCCAAAACAGTCGGAAACTATTTATTTTTAAATATTAAACATTAAATATTACATTTATTGTAATGTTTATAATGTTTGTAATGATATATATATATAATATAATTTTATATAAATGAGTTCTAGTAGTGACGTCATATATATAAATAATATGAATTTTAATATGAATTTAGCCCACATACACACACATATATATATATATATATATATATATATATATATATATATATATATATATATATATATATATATATATTTTCTCTTGACGCTTCATATCAAATATTTTCCCAATGTTAGAGAGGGAGAATAAGATGTCTTTCCCTCCTATGCTAAACTAATTTTTAGAATTGAAATCCATTCTATTATGAGTGTCGGGTTCACTACCTGTGCAAACAGTGTATTCCAAAACAGTCGGAAATTATTTATTTTTAAATACTAAACATTAAATGTTACATTTATTGTAATGTTTATATTTAATATTTAATTTAATGGAAACAACGTACAATAAAATAGTATTTCTTTACTCTTACGCTTGGTTACCGTGTTTACTAATCAATCATATCTAGGTGTTCAATAAAATTTCGGTTCATACGAACGACATTGATATGGAATTACTCCCGTTAATTAAATACTGAACTCATATAAATAGAATAGGAGAAGTTAGTTTCAGATGAAGAAAGGCACCTGATTGGCTGAACGTGTAAGATCACACACTACACAAACCAGCACACACATACACCACACTGATTTTGGTTGGAGGAACAGTCGAGAAAATTCGAACATATTTCTTTGCGCCCAAAATTCATAGCATTGTACTATATTATTTATGTTATTCTATAGGTATTGATAATATCTATCTAAATTGACAGCTGCAGATAACGTGTCTTTATGTAGGAAAATATTATAAAATTATTTTGTTAACCTTAGTAACCAACGCCTACTGTTCTTCCTACCAAAATTATACTATACATAGCTACATTAAAGAAAAACAATGTTGTTAAAAGTCAACTCAAATTTTATACCGTTAAATAATATATAATCATTTAGAATCCACTCCAAAGTCCAACTAACCTCATTCGAACATCTCAATATATATATATATATATATATATATATAAATCATATTATATCATTACTAGAACTTCATATATATAATATTTATAAATTAGTTCTAGTAATGACGTCATATATATAAAAAATATGAATTTAGCCCACACATATTATATATATTTATTTATATAATATATATATAAATTAGATTTTGTAATGACGTCTCATATATATATATGTATATATATATATAAAATATGAATTTTAATATGAATTTAGCCCACACACATTTTGTGTGTGATAAATTTCGATTTTAAAATCTCCGTAATATACCGAGTGTCGTAGGCAATAAAATAATAGAATTAATCCAATTCTATTTTTTAACATTAGGCGGAACCTTCTTTGAGACTATGATTACAGTATTTAATGTTGTCACAAAATTACTAGTACCTCTTGGAGTATCTTGTTCTCCTAGTACTTAACAACATAATTGTCCTACTTTTTGAAGATTTATGAAAAGTGATTATCTGGCCATCTGTGAGAAAATGAGCGTACTAATTTTTCAGTGAAGCAAAATGTGACATGCAGAACCACCTGGGAGATAACGAATGCACTACTTGAATGTTTTTGTTAAGATCGCAATACCTCTTGGTGTGTCTTGATCTCCTAGTAGTTCATTTCGAAATTGTACTGTTTCATGGAACCTAATCTGTTTTGTTTGTTTGTACTTTTTATAGTTCCTAGTGTAAAATTATATATATATATATATATATATATATATATATATATATATATATATATAAATTCTCTTGACGCTTCATATCATATTTTTTCCCAATGCGAGAGAGAGAGAATCAGATTCCACTCCCTCCTATCCTAAACTAACTTTTAGAATTGAAATACATTCCATTATTCACTACCTGTGCAAACAGTAAAGAGCACCCGCCCCCACCCACCTAGTATTCCAAAACAGTCGGAAATTATTTATTTTTTTATATATTTAACATTAAATATTACATTTATTGTAATGTATATAATGTTTGTAATGATATATATATAATATAATTTTTTATAAATGAGTTCTAGTAATGACGTCATATATATAAATAATATGAATTTTATTATGAATTTAGCCCACACACATATTTTATATGTATATATTTATTTATATATATAAATGAGTTCTAGTAATGACCTTATTTAATTTTAAATAATATGAATTTTAATATGAATTTAGCCCATATATATATATATATATATATATATATATTTTTCTCTTGACGCTTCATAGCAAATTTATTCCAAATGCGAGAGAGAGAGAATCGGATGCCTCTCCCTCCTATCCTAAACTAACTTTTAGAATTGAAATCCATTCTAATATTAGTGTCGGGTTCACTACCTGTGCAAACAATGTTTTCCAAAACAGTCGGAAATTATTTATTTTTTAAATCTTAAACATTAAATATTACATTTATTGTAATGTTTATATTTAATATTTAATTTAATGGAAACAACGTACAATAAAATAGTATTTGTTCACTCTTTCGCTTGGTTACCGTGTTTACTAATCAATCATATCTAGGTGTTCATTAAAACTTCTGTTCATACGAACGACATTGCTATGGAATTACTCCCGTTAATTAAAACCAGAACCCATGTAAATAGTATTGGAGGAGTTAGTGCCAGATGAAGAAAGGCACCTGATTGGCTGAACGTGTAACATCACACACTACACAAACCAGCACACACATACACAACACTGATTTTGGTTGGAGGAACAGTAGAGAAAATTCGAACATATATCTTTGCGCCCAACATTTATACCAGTGTACTATATTATTTATGTTATTCTATAGGTATTGATAACATCTATATAAATTGACAGCTGCAGATAACATAATAGTAACGAACGCCTACTGTTCTTCCTACCAAAATCATACTATACATAGCTACATTAAAGACAAACTATGTTGTTAAAAGTCAACTCAAATTTTATACCTTTAAATAATAAATAATCATTTAGAATCCAGGCCAAATTCCAACTAACCTCATTACAACAACTCAATATATATATATATATATATATATATACATATCATATCATTACTAGAACTTTATATATGTATATAATATATATAAATGAGTTCTAGTAATGACAACATAAATATATAAATAATATGAATTTTAATATGAATTTAACCCACACACATATTATATATATTTATTTATATAATATATATATATATATATATAAATCAGATCTTGTAATGACGTATCATATATATATAATATGAACTTTATAATGAATTCAGCCCACACACATTTTGTGTGTGGGTAAATTCAGATTTTAATATATCCCCATAATATACCGGTGTCTTAAGCAATAGAATAATAGAACTAATCCAATTCTATTATCTTAACATTAGCCGGAACCATCTATAAGACAATGATTACATTATTTGATGTTGTCACGAAATTTCTAGTACTTCTTGGAGTATCTTGTTCTCCTAGTACTTAACAACATAATTGCCCTACTTTTTGAAAAAATACGAAACGGGATTATCCTGCCATCTGTGAGAAATGAGCGTACTAATTCTTCAGTGAAGCAAAATGTGACATGCAGAACCACCTGGGAGATAATGAATGCACTACTTGAATGTTTTTGTTAAGTTCGAAATAAATCTTGGTGTGTCTTAATCTCCTAGTAGTTCATTTCGAAATTGTACTGTTTCATGGAACCAAATCTATTTTGTTTGTTTTTACTTTTTATACCTCCTATGTTTATATATATATATATATATATATATACATATATATATATATATATATACATATATATATATATTTATATATATATTCTCTTGACGTTTCATAACAAAAATTTTCCCAATGCGAGAGAGAGATATTCAGATTCCATTCCCTCCTATCCTAAACTAACTTTTAGAATTGAAATACATTCTATTATTCACTACCTGAGCAAACAGTATAGAGCCCCCGCTCCCACCCACCCAGTATTCCAAAACAGTCGGAAACTATTTATTTTTTAAATATTAAACATTAAATATTACATTTATTGTAATGTTTATAATGTTTGTAATGATATATATATATAATATAATTTTATATAAATGAGTTCTAGTAATGACGTCATATATATAAATAATATGAATTTAGCCCACACACATATATTATATGTATATATTTATTTATGTATATAAAATGTATTTTTATGAGTTCTAGTAATGACGTCATATATATAAAAATAATATGAATTTTAATATGAATTTAGCCCACACATATATATATATATATATATATATATATATATATATATATTCTCTTGACGCTTCATATAAAATTTTTTCCCATTGCGAGAGAGGGTGAATAAGATGCCTTTCCCTCCTAACTTAATATAACATTTAGAATTGAAATCCATTCTATTATGAGTGTCGGGTTCACTACCTGTGCAAACAGTGTATTCCAAAACAGTCGGAAATTATTTATTTTTTAAATACTAAACATTAAATATTACATTTATTGTAAAGTTTATATTTAATATTTAATTTAATGGAAACAACGTACAATAAAATAGTATTTCTTCACTCTTACGCTTGGTTACCGTGTTTACTAATCAATCATATCTTGGTGTTCATTAATATTTCTGTTCATACGAACGACATTGATATGGAATTACTCCAGTTTATTAAAACCAGAACCCATGTAAATAGCAGAGGAGGAATTAGTGCCAGATGAAGAAAGACACCTGATTGGCTGAACGTGTAACATCACACACTACACAAACCAGCACACACATACACCACACTGATTTTGGTTGGAGGAACAGTCAGAGAAAATTCGAACATATATCTTTGCGCCCAACATTTATAGATTTGTACAATATTATTTATGTTATTCTATAGGTATTGATAACATCTATCTAAATTGACGGCTGCAGATAACATGACTTTATGTACGAATATATTAAATTTATTTTATTAACTTTAGTAACGAACGACTACTGTTCTTCCTACAAAAATCATACTATACAAAGGTACATTAAAGACAAACTATGTTGTTAAAAGTCAACTCAAATTTTATACCATTAAATAATATATAATCATTTAGAATCCAAGCCAAAGTCCAAATTACCTCAATACAACAACTCAATATATATATATATATATATAATATCATTTCATTACTAGAACTTTATATATATAATATATATAAATGAGTTATAGTAAAGACGACATAAATATATAAATAATATGAATTTTAATATGAATTTAGTGCAAACACATATTTATATATTTTATTTATATAATATATATATAAATTAGATCTTGTAATGACGTCTCATATATATATATATATATATATAATTTGAATTTTATTATGAATTTATCCCACACACATTTTGTGTGGGGTAAATTCCGATTTTAAAATCCCTATAATATACTGGGTGTCGTAAGCAATAAAATAATAGAATTAATCCAATTCTATTTTCTTAACATTTGTCGGAACCATCTTTGAGACAATGATTACAGTATTTGATGTTGTCACGAAATTACTAGTACCTCTTGGAGTATCTTGTTCTCCTAGTACTTAACAACATAATTGTCCTACTTTTTGAAGAAATATGAAACGGAATTATCCGGCCATCTGTGAGAAAATGAGCGTACTAATTTTCAGTGAAGTAAAATGTGACATGCAGAACCACCTGGGAGATAACGAAAGCACTACTTGAATGTTTTTGTTAAGATCGAAATACTTCTTGGTGTGTCTTGATCTCCTAGTAGTTCATTTCAAAATTGTCATGTTTCATGGAACCAAATCTGTTTTGTTTGTTTGTACTTTTTATACCTCCTAGGTTTATATTTAATATATTCTCTTGACGTTTCATACCAAATTTTTCCCAATGCGAGAGAGAGATAATCAGATTCCATTCCCTCCTATCCTAAACTAATTTTTAGAATTGAAATACATTCTATTACTCACTAACTGTGCTAATAGTATAGAGCCCCCGCTCCCACCCGCCCAGTATTCCAAAACAGTCGGAAACTATTTATTTTTTAAATATTAAACATTAAATATTACATTTATTGTAATGTTTATAATGTTTGTAATGATATATATATAATATAATTTTATATAAATGAGTTCTAGTAATGACGTCATAATATATAGATAATATGAATTTTAATATGAATTTAGCCCACACACATATATTATATGTATATATTTATTTATATAAAATGTATATAAATGAGTTCTAGTAATGACGTCATATATATAAATAATATGAATTTTAATATGAATTTAGCCTACACACACACATATATATATATATTCTCTTGACGCTTCATATCAAATATTTTCCCAATGTTAGAGAGGGAGAATAAGATGTCTTTCCCTCCTATGCTAAACTAATTTTTAGAATTGAAATCCATTCTATTATGAGTGTCGGGTTCACTACCTGTGCAAACAGTGTATTCCAAAACAGTCGGAAATTATTTATTTTTAAATACTAAACATTAAATGTTACATTTATTGTAATGTTTATATTTAATATTTAATTTAATGGAAACAACGTACAATAAAATAGTATTTCTTTACTCTTACGCTTGGTTACCGTGTTTACTAATCAATCATATCTAGGTGTTCAATAAAATTTCGGTTCATACGAACGACATTGATATGGAATTACTCCCGTTAATTAAATACTGAACTCATATAAATAGAATAGGAGAAGTTAGTTTCAGATGAAGAAAGGCACCTGATTGGCTGAACGTGTAAGATCACACACTACACAAACCAGCACACACATACACCACACTGATTTTGGTTGGAGGAACAGTCGAGAAAATTCGAACATATTTCTTTGCGCCCAAAATTTATAGCATTGTACTATATTATTTATGTTATTCTATAGGTATTGATAATATCTATCTAAATTGACAGCTGCAGATAACGTGTCTTTATGTAGGAAAATATTATAAAATTATTTTATTAACTTTAGTAACCAACGCCTACTGTTCTTCCTACCAAAATTATACTATACATAGCTACATTAAAGAAAAACAATGTTGTTAAAAGTCAACTCAAATTTTATACCGTTAAATAATATATAATCATTTAGAATCCACTCCAAAGTCCAACTAACCTCATTCGAACATCTCAATATATATATATATATATAATCATATTATATCATTACTAGAACTTCATATATATAATATTTATAAATTAGTTCTAGTAATGACGTCATATATATAAAAAATATGAATTTAGCCCACACATATTATATATATTTATTTATATAATATATATATAAATTAGATTTTGTAATGACGTCTCATATATATATATGTATATATATATATATAAAATATGAATTTTAATATGAATTTAGCCCACACACATTTTGTGTGTGATAAATTTCGATTTTAAAATCTCCGTAATATACCGAGTGTCGTAGGCAATAAAATAATAGAATTAATCCAATTCTATTTTTTAACATTAGGCGGAACCTTCTTTGAGACTATGATTACAGTATTTGATGTTGTCACGAAATTACTAGTACCTCTTGGAGTATCTTGTTCTCCTAGTACTTAACAACATAATTGTCCTACTTTTTGAAGAAATATGAAACGGAATTATCCGGCCATCTGTGAGAAAATGAGCGTACTAATTTTCAGTGAAGCAAAATGTGACATGCAGAACCACCTGGGAGATAACGAATGCACTACTTGAATGTTTTGTTAAGATCGCAATACCTCTTGGTGTGTCTTGATCTCCTAGTAGTTCATTTCGAAATTGTACTGTTTCATGGAACCTAATCTGTTTTGTTTGTTTGTACTTTTTATAGTTCCTAGTGTAAAATATATATATATATATATATATATATAAATTCTCTTGACGCTTCATATCATATTTTTTCCCAATGCGAGAGAGAGAGAATCAGATTCCACTCCCTCCTATCCTAAACTAACTTTTAGAATTGAAATACATTCCATTATTCACTACCTGTGCAAACAGTAAAGAGCCCCCGCCCCCACCCACCTAGTATTCCAAAACAGTCGGAAATTATTTATTTTTTTATATATTTAACATTAAATATTACATTTATTGTAATGTATATAATGTTTGTAATGATATATATATATATAATATAATTTTTTATAAATGAGTTCTAGTAATGACGTCATATATATAAATAATATGAATTTTATTATGAATTTAGCCCACACACATATTTTATATGTATATATTTATTTATATATATAAATGAGTTCTAGTAATGACCTTATTTAATTTATAAATAATATGAATTTTAATATGAATTTAGCCCATATATATATATATTTTTCTCTTGACGCTTCATAGCAAATTTATTCCAAATGCGAGAGAGAGAGAATCGGATGCCTCTCCCTCCTATCCTAAACTAACTTTTAGAATTGAAATCCATTCTAATATTAGTGTCGGGTTCACTACCTGTGCAAACAATGTTTTCCAAAACAGTCGGAAATTATTTATTTTTTAAATCTTAAACATTAAATATTACATTTATTGAAATTTTTATATTTAATATTTAATTTAATGGAAACAACGTACAATAAAATAGTATTTGTTCACTCTTTCGCTTGGTTACCGTGTTTACTAATCAATCATATCTAGGTGTTCATTAAAACTTCTGTTCATACGAACGACATTGATATGGAATTACTCCCGTTAATTAAAACCAGAACCCATGTAAATAGTATTGGAGGAGTTAGTGCCAGATGAAGAAAGGCACCTGATTGGCTGAACGTGTAACATCACACACTACACAAACCAGCACACACATACACAACACTGATTTTGGTTGGAGGAACAGTAGAGAAAATTCGAACATATATCTTTGCGCCCAACATTTATACCAGTGTACTATATTATTTATGTTATTCTATAGGTATTGATAACATCTATATAAATTGACAGCTGCAGATAACATAATAGTAACGAACGCCTACTGTTCTTCCTACCAAAATCATACTATACATAGCTACATTAAAGACAAACTATGTTGTTAAAAGTCAACTCAAATTTTATACCTTTAAATAATAAATAATCATTTAGAATCCAGGCCAAATTCCAACTAACCTCATTACAACAACTCAATATATATATATATATATATATATACATATCATATCATTACTAGAACTTTATATATATATATAATATATATATAAATGAGTTCTAGTAATGACAACATAAATATATAAATAATATGAATTTTAATATGAATTTAACCCACACACATATTATATATATTTATTTATATAATATATATATATATATAAATCAGATCTTGTAATGACGTATCATATATATATAATATGAACTTTATAATGAATTCAGCCCACACACATTTTGTGTGGGGTAAATTCAGATTTTAATATCCCCATAATATACCGGGTGTCTTAAGCAATAGAATAATAGAACTAATCCAATTCTATTTTCTTAACATTAGCCGGAACCATCTATAAGACAATGATTACATTATTTGATGTTGTCACGAAATTTCTAGTACTTCTTGGAGTATCTTGTTCTCCTAGTACTTAACAACATAATTGCCCTACTTTTTGAAGAAATATGAAACGGGATTATCCTGCCATCTGTGAGAAATGAGCGTACTAATTCTTCAGTGAAGCAAAATGTGACATGCAGAACCACCTGGGAGATAATGAATGCACTACTTGAATGTTTTTGTTAAGTGGAAGGACTACCTTGTAAAACTTGAGAAGCGCTATCAGCGCAACTCCTAAGAAACGTCCATATATTGAACTATTTGGACTGTTTAGCCGACACCGAACTTGAGTTGCGGTGTTGTCATATCTATCAAGCTTGTACTGAAAGAGTGAAGGGGGAGCGAGCTAATCTGTTGTTTACATGGGTCAAGTTTCTTGGAAGGGAAAGGCAGGCAAGAGTGCGGCTTTTATCAAAGACCACACTATGCAGAAATCTGCTGCTTTATTTTTAGCTTGAACTAATATATTCAGTAATATGGTTTTCTTAATATTTCTTACCTAGCGGAAGAAAACATTTTTCATTTGACGTTCTCGTATTAGACTGGTTTGCTGGTGACGAGTTTGGGGTTCAAATCCCAGTAGTGTATACTGAGGGTGTTTTTTTTTAAACGGTTTTAAACACGCTATTATTATTTATTTATATCACCACGTCTTACTATCCGTTCGGGCTGTACACTTATGTAATAATTACTATAATGTGTTAGGCATCAGGAAGGTTAAATTAAGAGGAGGTGCATCCATATTTTCGTGGAGTGAGAGCAGAAAACTATTTAGGAAAAACCACCTGTGAGCACCCGACCGGAATCGAACCATGATCTCCCCGTCTTCAACATGTCAGTTGAACACGGTGAGTAGCACATACTATTGGACTTAATTTCTGGGGGTGGCATGGCGCTTAAGCATTTAAAAATAATAATAGATTGTTATAGAATATATTTGAAGTTTGATACAAACCATCTTTCAGCTTCAAACTCAAGTATATCAGAGGGAACCAAACAAACTGGAGGAAGACACATTTTGATGGGGAGAGGGGTGGAGAAGAAATTGGTGGTAATACCCCACCCTATCAAACCTCCCCCCTTCCCAGTTCACCCTCAATGAGTAACATTGGATATACAACTATCGACAGACACATCGTAGAATGTAGATCATTTCCTCAGCATCTGACATAACCCAAGCTATGAGGGGTGAGGACAGTGTCTGATAATGATAATAATAATAATAATAATAATGGTGATAGAGATATCTTATCAATTAACATAAAAAGTGTTTATTTTTTTATATCTTTTTTCATGGACGCATAAAATTGGGGGTCAGAGATGTACCCTTCTTTAAAAGTGTTAGAACCCTTAAAAGGCAGGGGGGCCACACACATATGTATAAAACATAAATAAGAAATTGTGTTTTTATTATTATTTACTTTAGTTTCTTATATTACACCATCCAGATACTAATAATAATAATTATTTTAATATAAACTTAAAGATGCACTAAAATCTCCTATTGTAAAACTAGCTTGACCTACATTAGCTTGTAACATGTACAAAGGCGTGACTATGCAGTAATGGACCCACGGTGGGTGCCCCCAAGGAAAAAATACACCACCGTCCCTAAATCTTATGAATAATTGTAGATCATAAAAAAATATTTAGACATTTATTATTGGAATTATTTTATAATACGTAATAATATAGAGTAGGTAGGTTAAATTTAGAGGAAGTGTACCCACATTTGCGTGGAGAGATAAGAGTGTAAACACATTGAGGAAAAACCACTCTAAGTGCATTACCATACAGCCATAATATTTGATAAAATTGTTGCTGAAAAGTTTCAATATAATGTAAAAAACTTAATCTGAATTGAATAAAACAATATTAATAAATATTATAAACAAATCTATAGTCAATTATCAATATTAACACTTATAGAGGCTAAACAAACATTGATCTCTGTGAAATTGTCTACACTTTCCTCAAAGGACAAGCTACGGGTAGTAGCTCAAAAGACAACATAGCTAATCCCTGCAGCCTTTATTGATTCATGTGCTTCTTAAATAATTTTTAGTAAAGTTTTGAAAATGACCTGACAGCTGTTTCTATTGATTTTACAGAAAAATATGTACATACATTTTTGTACAGCATAAATTATGCGCGATAAAATGACTATTGAGTAATTTTTGATTGAATAATGAGATCTTTACGAAACAATGATAGGCCTGAAAGACAACGCTTTCATATATTACCAAATTAATTTTGGGTGGATGGACCTGCGTGATGGGCCCTATTTTGAGCGTGGGCCTGTGGCATTCTGCCACCCCCCTATAATTACACCAATGAACTTGTAGCTATCAAGAATTTCAAACTCTATTAACCTATTTTTTATTAATTATATTCGATAATCAAATATAGCTTTATACATTTATACATATTTTAACATGTATAACACTCGCTTTGATGGCCTCATGGTCTAACGCGCTACTCTTACAGTAAACTAGACTGCCAATGATGGGGAGATCAAGGTTCTAATCTCGGTCGGGTGTACTAAAGTTAGTTTCTCCAAACTGGTTTTCCACGCTCCCTCCACGCAAATGCGGGTATAATTTCTATGATTATAGCCTTCCTGATCCATAAAACCACTAAACTATTTTTGAAAAAAAAATCTATTCACAAATTCTCTGTTTATTTGACAAAAATTTTAATCCAACCATTTACTTCAGGAACTGAAAGAAAATATTTTGACCAGATTAAATAATATTATATACATATATATTTATATATAATATAATGAAAATCAAAATATAATATAATATTATATTATAATATATATAAAAATATAATATTATATTATTAAATAAATATTATATATCTATATATATAAATAAATAAATATATATATATTCAAATTTGAAGATAGTATATAGAACATTTTTCTGCAAAAAGAAAGATTTTATTTTTAAAAATGTATAATTTTTATAGAATAAATATTACACTTATTGCCTGTACTTCAAAAATTATAAACACTAACTCTAAAAATAAGTATTTGAAATTACAATAAAACATAAAGAAATATATTGCAAGAAAATGTTTTTCACCCAATTGTATAGAAAATATCCATCCATCGATTTTGACCAAATTTGATAGGCTTAAACACAAGTTTTACATTGAAGCATGATCATTTTATAATCTATTTCTCCCTTATCAATCACTTTTGTGTCAGGGACGTTCATAAAATATATACACATCACTAGCTATTTTATAATTTTAGCTACACACATTATATAATAATAATAATAATAATAATAATAATAATAATAATAATAAATCCATTCTACAACTTTATACATTCAAAGTCCTTCATCAAAACTTCTGCAATGAACACAACGTTTTTAATTTTATTAGGGACCTGTGCTACAAATTTTGGTTGAATTCCGACCGCGTGAATTGAGGTGTTTTTCCTCGTGATTGCTCATTTACTCCACGCAAATGTGGGAACACTTTCTCTTAATTACCGTATTTATTATCTACCCTACTTTATTATTGTAAATTTACGGATAACATCAAAGAATATTAAGAAGTGAAGCATTTCTAATACCACAAGAACAAAAAAAAAGACATGGAAATAATCTTTACACTGCACACTCTTATATATATTGAGTAACATCCTCCTCTTAGCATTTGTGTTCCCCCCTACCCTTCCTCTCTAAAGCTTACGTTATTTCCAAATCTTTGACTATGGCACGCGAGGGGTGCGAGAAAGTAAAAATTATATTTGTGATGAAACTATTTTGTAAAATAATAATTGTCAAAATTAAATATGTATCTGTGTTAATGTTATTAATTTTAAAAGCGCGGTGGTCAAGGCATGTTCAATAGTCCCCCCACCCCGTTTCATTATCCACCTTTACAATTGATAGCAAAATAGTTTCAAGACATTTATCTATTGTGACAAGTGTATTTCTTGTTCAAATTGCCAATAGTCCAAAATGATTTAGTTAGCCCCGTATTATCGATACCAAATTATTGACTCTGTTTACAGATCAGATTACCAAAGGTAGGGCCAAAGTGTTTGATTGGTACACCAAAGTGAACCGAACCCGTGTGGGTTTTACGCCGATGTAATAATTAAGCTAATGTGTCAGAGAAGGGTAAGGTTGCTTTTAGATGACTTACACTCACATTTGCGTGGAGGGTGAGTGGAAAACATTTTAGGAATAATAACCTCATAGCACCAATCTGGGATCGAACACCAATCCCCGTCCTCAGCAGTCCAGTTTTTTGCAAGAGTAGTGCCTTAAATCATGAGGTCACCAAAACGGGTCATGTAATTATATTAATTAGGTATTCTACGCACGAAATTAATGGATGGATTTTAAACTACAGTATTAAAATTGTATTTTTCATGCAGAAATGATAATAAATTCATGACACTTTTTTTTTATCCAATTCACAAGAGTAGAACATTTATTTTTCTTTCGTCTGGTTGAGAGATAAAGTAGTTTTTTATTTTATTTTATTCGATCTCTTTTTACAGAAACGGCTTCCATTGCAAAACACGTGGTATTCACACAACTGATTTAATAAATGAACGCAGTCGAGTTGATATTTTTCCTGAGAACATCTGCTCGTCACCGTGCAACGCTTGGCAACACTGCCATGAGTTTTATCGAGAGGTTCATTTTGTTCAACCTTACACCGCTAGGTCACAGGCTACTGCACCACAACACTTTTTTGAATTAAAATAAAACTGTACCACTTTATTTTAGTTTAGGACAATATGTATGCTGAAAAATTAAATGATAATTATTCTCAATCATATTTACTCGGTTTATACTTTGTCTGCAGATTTTTTAAAAAACAACACTAAACCAAGAAAATACGATCATGCAAAAATTATTTAAACAAAGCTGCTTACAAATATTTAACTTTTAACTGGCGTTAAATTATACTAAATGATAGAGAAATGTGTTTATTGTAATAAAATGAAAACCGTTTTAGCCTAAGTCTTCCCACATTTAAATGACAAGCCCAGTTTGTTTCATGCAGTGATCTTTAAATTATTTTTTAAAACTTAAATTTGAATTGGCTGGGTGGATTGGAATAAACTATAAACCATGTAAATGAATTGATCTTTACAGTATTAAAAATCTGATTAAAATATGTATAGTAGTTTTCTTAGTAATCATGTACAGAGAAATCGTCTTAGAAACCAGCCGCGCTCATCTCTCATGGTGATCCATCCCCTTAAGTTCGAAATAAATCTTGGTGTGTCTTAATCTCCTAGTAGTTCATTTCGAAATTGTACTGTTTCATGGAACCAAATCTATTTTGTTTGTTTTTACATTTTATACCTCCTATGTTTATATATATATATATATATATATATATACATATATATATATATATATATATATATATATATATATATATACATATATATATATATTTATATATATATTCTCTTGACGTTTCATAACAAAATTTTTCCCAATGCGAGAGAGAGATATTCAGATTCCATTCCCTCCTATCCTAAACTAACTTTTAGAATTGAAATACATTCTATTATTCACTACCTGAGCAAACAGTATAGAGCCCCCGCTCCCACCCACCCAGTATTCCAAAACAGTCGGAAACTATTTATTTTTTAAATATTAAACATTAAATATTACATTTATTGTAATGTTTATAATGTTTTTAATATATATATATATATATATACATCAATATATATATATATATATATATATCAAATATATATATATATATATATATATAATATAATTTTATATAAAAGAGTTCTAGTAATGACGTCATATATATAAATAATATGAATTTAGCCCACACACATATATTATATGTATATATTTATTTATTTATATAAAATTTATTTTTATGAGTTCTAGTAATGACGTCATATATATAAAAATAATATGAATTTTAATATGAATTTAGCCCACACACATATATATATATATATATATATATATATATATATATATATATATATATATATATATATATATATATTCTCTTGACGCTTCATATAAAATTTTTTCCCATTGCGAGAGAGGGTGAATAAGATGCCTTTCCCTCCTATCTTAAAATAACTTTTAGAATTGAAATTCATTCTATTATGAGTGTCGGGTTCACTACCTGTGCAAACAGTGTATTCCAAAACAGTCGGAAATTATTTATTTTTTAAATACTAAACATTAAATATTACATTTATTGTAAAGTTTATATTTAATATTTAATTTAATGGAAACAACGTACAATAAAATAGTATTTCTTCACTCTTACGCTTGGTTACCGTGTTTACTAATCAATCATATCTTGGTGTTCATTAATATTTCTGTTCATACGAACGACATTGATATGGAATTACTCCAGTTTATTAAAACCAGAACCCATGTAAATAGCAGAGGAGGAATTAGTGCCAGATGAAGAAAGACACCTGATTGGCTGAACGTGTAACATCACACACTACACAAACCAGCACACACATACACCACACTGATTTTGGTTGGAGGAACAGTAGAGAAAATTCGAACATATATCTTTGCGCCCAACATTTATAGATTTGTACAATATTATTTATGTTATTCTATAGGTATTGATAACATCTATCTAAATTGACGGCTGCAGATAACATGACTTTATGTACGAATATATTAAATTTATTTTATTAACTTTAGTAACGAACGACTACTGTTCTTCCTACAAAAATCATACTATACAAAGGTACATTAAAGACAAACTATGTTGTTAAAAGTCAACTCAAATTTTATACCATTAAATAATATATAATCATTTAGAATCCAAGCCAAAGTCCAAATTACCTCAATACAACAACTCAATATATATATATATATATATATATATAATCATATCATTTCATTACTAGAACTTTATATATATAATATATATAAATGAGTTATAGTAATGACGACATAAATATATAAATAATATGAATTTTAATATGAATTTAGTGCACACACATATTATATATATTTATTTATATAATATATATATAAATTAGATCTTGTAATGACGTCTCATATATATATATATATATATATATAATTTGAATTTTATTATGAATTTATCCCACACACATTTTGTGTGGGGTAAATTCCGATTTTAAAATCCCTATAATATACTGGGTGTCGTAAGCAATAAAATAATAGAATTAATCCAATTCTATTTTCTTAACATTTGGCGGAACCTTCTTTGAGACAATGATTACAGTATTTGATGTTGTCACGAAATTACTAGTACCTCTTGGAGTATCTTGTTCTCCTAGTACTTAACAACATAATTGTCCTACTTTTTGAAGAAATATGAAACGGATTATCCTGCCATCTGTGAGAAAATGAGTGTAACTAATTTTCAGTGAAGTAAAATGTGACATGCAGAAACCCACCTGGGAGATAACGAAAGCACTACTTGAATGTTTTTGTTAAGATCGAATACTCTTGGTGTGTCTTGATCTCCTAGTAGTTCATTTCAAAATTGTCCTGTTTCATGGAACCAAATCTGTTTTGTTTGTTTGTACTTTTTATACTCCTAGGTTTATATATATTATATATATTTCTCTTGACGTTTCATACCAATTTTTTCCCAATGCGAGAGAGAGATAATCAGATTCCATTCCCTCCTATCCTAAACTAATTTTTAGAATTGAAATACATTCTATTACTACTAACTGTGCTAATAGTATAGAGCCCCCGCCCCACCCGACCAGTATTCCAAAACAGTCGGAAATATTTATTTTTTAATATTAAACATTAAATATTACATTTATTGTAATGTTTATAATGTTTGTAATGTATATATATATAATATAATTTTTATAAATGAGTTCTAGTAATGACGTCATATATATAGATAATATGAATTTTATATGAATTTAGCCCACACACATATATTTATATGTATATATTTATTTATATAAATGTATATAAATGAGTTCTAGTAGTGACCGTATTATATATAAATAATATGAATTTTAATATGAATTTAGCCCAACACACTATATATATTTTTTTCTTTGACGCTTCATACAAATTTTTCCAATGTTAGAGAGGGAGAATAGATGCATTCCCTCCTATCTAAACTAATTTTTAGAATTGAAATCCATTCTATTTATGAGTGTCGGGTTCACTACCTGTGCAAACAATGTTATTCCAAAACAGTCGGAAATTATTTATTTTTTAAATACTAAACATTAAATATTACATTTATTGTAATGTTTATATTTAATATTTAATTTAATGGAAACAACGTACAATAAAATAGTATTTCTTCACTCTTACGCTTGGTTACGTGTTTACTAATCAATCATATCTAGGTGTTCTTTAAATTTCTGTTCATACGAACGACATTGATATGGAATTACTCCCGTTTAATTAAAACCAGAACCCATGTAAATATGGAGGAGGTTAGTGCCAGATGAAGAAAGGCACCTGATTGGCTGAACGTGTAACATCACACACTACACAAACCAGCACACACATACACCACACTGATTTTGGTTGGAGGAACAGTAGAGACAATTCGAACATATATCTTTGCGCCCAACATTTATAGCATTTTACAATATTATTTATGTTATTCTATAAGTATTGATAACATCTATCTAAATTGACGCTGCAGATAACATGACTTATGTAAAGAATATTAACTTATTTTTTAACTTGTACGAACGCTATTTTTCTACAAAATCATACTATACAAGCTACATTAAAGACAAACTATGTTGTTAAAAGTCAACTCAAATTTTATACCTTTAATAATATATAATCATTTAGAATCCAGGCCAAAGTCCTAATAACCTCATTACAACAACTCAATATATTATATATATATATATATATATCATATCATTTCATTACTAGAACTTATATATATAATATATATAAATGATTTAGTAATGACGACATAAATATATAAATAATATGAATTTTAATATGAATTTAGTGCACACACATATTATATATATTTATTTATATAATATATATATAAATTAGATCTTGTAATGACGTCTCATATATATATATATATAATTTGAATTTTATTATGAATTTATCCCACACACATTTTGTGTGGGGTAAATTCCGATTTTAAAATCCCTATAATATACTGGGTGTCGTAAGCAATAAAATAATAGAATTAATCCAATTCTATTTTCTTAACATTTTGTCGGAACCATCTTTGAGACAATGATTACAGTATTTGATGTTGTCACGAAATTACTAGTACCTCTTGGAGTATCTTGTTCTCCTAGTACTTAACAACATAATTGTCCTACTTTTTGAAGAAATATGAAACGGAATTATCCGGCCATCTGTGAGAAAATGAGCGTACTAATTTTCAGTGAAGAAAATGTGACATGCAGAACCACCTGGGAGATAACGAAAGCACTACTTGAATGTTTTTGTTAAGATTCGAAATACTTCTTGGTGTGTCTTGATCTCCTAGTAGTTCATTTCGAAATTGTCCTGTTTCATGGAACCAAATCTATTTTGTTTGTTTGTACTTTTTATACCTCCTAGGTTATATTATTTTATATTATTAATTCTCTTGACGTTTCATACCAAATTTTTTCCCAATGCGAGAGAGAGATATCAGATTACATTCCCTCCTATCCTAAACTAATCTTTTAGAATTGAAATACATTCTATTATTCACTACTGTGCTAACAGTATAGAGCCCCCGCTCCCACCCGCCCAGTATTCCAAAACAGTCGGAAACTATTTATTTTTTAAATATTAAACATTAAATATTACATTTATTGTAATGTTTATAATGTTTGTAATGATATATATATATAATATAATTTTATATAAATGAGTTCTAGTAATGACGTCATATATATAATATGAATTTTAATATGAATTTAGCCCACACACTATATTATATGTATATATTTATTTATATAAAATGTATATAAATGAGTTCTAGTAATGACGTCATATATATAAATAATATGAATTTTAATATGAATTTAGCCCACACACACACATATTATATATATATTTCTCTTGACGCTTCATATCAAATATTTTCCCAATGTTAGAGAGGGAGAATAAGATGTCTTTCCCTCCTATGCTAAACTAATTTTTAGAATTGAAATCCATTCTATTATGAGTGTCGGGTTCACTACTGTGCAAACAGTGTATTCCAAAACAGTCGGAAATTATTTATTTTTAAATACTAAACATTAAATATTACATTTATTGTAATGTTTATATTTAATATTTAATTTAATGGAAACAACGTACAATAAAATAGTATTTCTTTACTCTTACGCTTGGTTACCGTGTTTACTAATCAATCATATCTAGGTGTTCAATAAAATTTCGGTTCATACGAACGCCATTGATATGGAATTACTCCCGTTAATTAAATACTGAACTCATATAAATAGAATAGGAGGAGTTAGTTTCAGATGAAGAAAGGCACCTGATTGGCTGAACGTGTAAGATCACACACTACACAAACCAGCACACACATACACCACACTGATTTTGGTTGGAGAGAGAGTAGAGAAAATTCGAACATATTTCGTCGCGCCCAACATTTATAGCATTGTACTATATTATTTATGTTATTATAAATGTATATATAACATCTATCTAAAATGACAGCTGCAGATAACATGACTTTATGAACGAATATATTAAAATTATTTTATTAACTTTAGTAGCGAACGCCTACTGTTTTTCCTACCAAAACCATACCATACATAGCTACATTAAAGAAAAACTATGTTGTTAAAAGTCAACTCAAATTTTATACCTTTAAATAATATATAATCATTTAGAATCCACGCCAAAGTCCAACTAACCTCATTATAACAACGATATATATATATATATATAAATCATATCATATCATTACTAGAACTTTATATATATAATATTTATAAATGAATTCTAGTAATGACGTCATATATATAAATAATATGAATTTTAATATGAATTTAGCCCACACACATATATATATATATATATATATATTTTTTTTTCTCTTGACGCTTCATATCAAATTTTTTCCCATTGCGAGAGAGGGAGAATAAGATGCCTTTCCCTCCTATCCTAAACTAACTTTTAGAATTGAAATCCATTCTATATTGAGTCTCGGGTTCACTACCTGTGCAAACGGTGTATTCCAAAACAGTCGGATTTTTTTAATACTAATTATTAAATATTACATTTATTGTAATGTTTATATTTAATATTTAATTTAATGGAAACAACGTACAATAAAATAGTATTTCTTCACTCTTACGCTTGGTTACCGTGTTTACTAATCAATCATATCTAGGTGTTCATTAAAATTTCGGTTCATACGAACGATATTTTTATGGAATTACTCCCGTTAATTAAAACCAGAATCCATGTAAATAGCATAGGAGGAATTAGTGACAGATGAGGAAAGACACCTGATTGGCTGAACGTCTAGCATCACACACTACACAAACAAGCACACACATACACCGAACTGATTTTGTTAGGAGGAACATTAGAGAAAATTCGAAGATATTTCTTTGCACCCAACATTTATTGCATTGCACTATATTATTTACAATATTCTTTAGGTAATGATAATATCAATCTAAATTGACAGCTGCAGATAACATGACTTGATGTACGAATATATTAAAATTATTTTATTAACTTTAGTAACCAACGCCTACTGTTCTTCCTACCAAAATCATAATATACATAGGCTACATTAAAGACAAACAATGTTGTTAAAAGTCAACTATAATTTTATACCTTTAAATAATATATAATCATTTAGAATCCACGCCAAAGTCCAACTAACCTCATTTGAACAACTATATATATATATATATATATATGTATAAAATCATATTATATCATTACTAGAACTTTATATATATAATATTTATAAATTTGTTCTAGTAATGACGTCATATTTATATAAAAAATATGAATTTAGCCCACACATATTAAATATATTTATTTATATAATATATATATAAATTAGAACTTATAATGACTTCTCATATATATATATATATATATATATATATATATATATATATAAAATATGAATTTAAATATGAATTTAGCCCACACACATTTTGTGTGTGATAAATTTTGATTTTAAAATCCCCGTAATATACCGATTGTCGTAAGCAATAAAATAATAGAATTAATCCAATTCTATTTTCTTAACATTAGGCGGAACCATATTTGAGACAATGATTACAGGTTTTGATGTTGTCACGAAATTACTAGTACCTCTTGGAGTATCTTGTTCTCCTAGTACTTAACAACATAATTGTCCTACTTTTTGAAGATATATGAAAAGTGATTATCCGGCCATCTGTGAGAAAATGAGCGTACTAATTTTTCAGTGAAGCAAAATGTGACATGCAGAACTACCTGGTAGATAACGAATGCACTAGTTGAATGTTTTTGTTAAGATCGAAATACCTCTTGGTGTGTCTTGATCTGCTAGTAGTTCATTTCGAAATTGTCCTATTTCATGGAACTAAATCTATTTTGTTTGTTTGTACTTTTTTTTTATGTAAATTCTAGTGTAAAATATATATATATATATATATTAATATTCTTCTCTTGACGCTTCATACCATCTTTTTTCCCAATGCGAGAAAGAGAGAATAAGATTCCACTCCCTCCTATCCTAAAATAACTTTTAGAATTGAAATACATTCTATTATTCACTACCTGTGCAAACAGTATAGAGCCCCCGCTCCCACCCGCCCAGTATTCCAAAACATTCGGAAACTATTTATTTGTTAAATATTAAACATTAAATATTACATTTATTGTAATGTTTATAATGTTTGTAATGATATATATATATAATATAATTTTATATAAATGATGTCTAGAAATGACGTCATATATATAAATAATTTGAATTTTAATATGAATTTAGCCCACACAATAATAATATAAAACAATATATATATATATATATTATTCTCTTGACGCTTCAAAACAAATTTTTTCCCAATGCGAGAGAGGGAGAATAAGATGCCTTTCCCCCTATCCTAAACTAACTTTTAGAATTGAAATCCATTCTATTATGATGTCAGGTTCACAAACTGTGCAAACGGTGTATTCCAAAAACAGTCGGAAATTATTTATTTTTAAATACTAAACATTAAATATTACATTTATTGTAATGTTTATATTTAATATTTAATTTAATGGAAACAACGTACAATAAAATAGTATTTCTTCACTCTTACGCTTGGTTACCATGTTTACTAATCAATCATATCTAGGTGTTCATTAAAATTTCTGTTCATACGAACGACATTGATATGGAATTACTTCCGTTAATTAAAACCAGAACCCATGTAAATAGCATAGGAGGAATTAGTGACAGATGAGGAAAGGCACCTTATTGGCTTAACGTGTAACATAACACACTACACAAACCAGCACACACATACACCACACTGATTTTGGTTGGAGGAACAGTCGAGAAAATTCGAACATATTTCTTTGCGCCCAAAATTTATAGCATTGTACTATATTATTTATGTTATTCTATAGGTATTGATAATATCTATCTAAATTGACAGCTGCACATAACGTGACTTTATGTAGGAAAATATTAAAATTATTTTATTAACTTTAGTAACCAATGCCTACTGTTCTTCCTACCAAAATTATACTATACATAGCTACATTAAAGAAAAACTATGTTGTTAAAAGCCAACTCAAATTTTATACCTTTAAATAATATATAATCATTTAGAATCCACTCCAAAGTCCAACTAACATCATTCGAACATCTCAATATATATATATAATCATATTATATCATTACTAGAACTTCATATATACAATATTTATAAATTAGTTCTAGTAATGACGTCATATATATAAAAAATATGAATTTAGCCCACACATATTATATATATTTATTTATATAATATATATATATATATTAGATTTTGTAATGACGTTCTCATATATATATATATATTATATATATATATATATAAAAAATATGAATTTTAATATGAATTTAGCCCACACACATTTTGTTTGTGATAAATTTCGATTTTAAAATCCCCGTAATATACCGAGTGTCGTAGGCAATAAAATAATAGAATTAATCCAATTCTATTTTCTAACATTAGGCGGAACCATCTTTGAGACAATGATTACAGTATTTGATGTTGTCACGAAATTACTAGTACCTCTTGGAGTATCTTGTTCTCCTAGTACTTAACAACATAGTTATCCTACTTTTCGAAGATATATGAAAAGTGATTATCCGGCCATGTGTGAGAAAATGAGCGTACTAATTTTTATTGAAGCAAAATGTGACATGCAGAACCACCTGGGAGATAACGAATGCACTACTTGAATGTTTTTGTTAAGATCGAAATACCTCTTGGTGTGTCTTGATCTCCTAGTAGTTCATTTCGAAATTGTCCTGTTTCATGGAACCAAATCTTTTTTGTATGTTTGTACTTTTTATAGTTCCTAGTGTAATATATATATATATATATATATATATATATATATATATATATATATATATATATAAATTCTCTTGACGTTTCATACCATATTTTTTCCCAATGCGAGAGAGAGAGAATAAGATTCCACTCCCTCCTATCCTAAACTAACTTTTAGAATTGAAATACATTCTATTATTCACTACCTGTGCAAACAGTAGAGCCCCCGCCCCCACCCACCCAGTATTCCAAAACAGTCGGAAATTATTTATTTTTTATACATTAAACATTAAATATTACATTTATTGTAATGTATATAATGTTTGTAATGATATATATATATATATAATATAATTTTTTATAAATGAGTTCTAGTAATGACGACATATATATATAAATAATATATATATATAAATGAGTTCTAGTAATGACCTTATTTATATATAAATAATATGAATTTTAATATGAATTTAGCCCATATATATATAATTTTTTTTTTTCTCTTGACGCTTCATAGCAAATTTATTCCCAATGCGAGAGAGAGAGAATCGGATGCCTCTCCCTCCTATCCTAAACTAACTTTTAGAATTGAAATCCATTCTAATATTAGTATCGGGTTCACTACCTGTGCAAACAATGCTTTCCAAAACAATAGGAAATTATCTATTTTTTAAATACTAAACATTAAATATTACATTTATTGTAATGTTTATAATGTTTGTAATGATATATAATTATATAATATAATTTTATATAAATGATTTCTATTAATGACGTCATATATATAAATAATATGAATTTTAATATGAATTTAGCCCACACACATATTTTATATGTATATATTTATTTATTTATTATATATAAAATATATATAAATGAGTTCTAGTAATGACGTCATATATATATATATAAATAATATGAATTTTAATATGAATTTAGCCCCACATATTATATATATTTATATATATGTGGGCTAAATTCATATTAAAATACCTTTAAATTATATATAATCATTTAGAATCCACGCCAAAGTCCAACTAACCTTATTACAACAACTCAATTATATATATATATAATAATATCATATCATTACTAGAACTTCATATATATAATTTATATAAATGATTTCTAGTAATCACGTCATATATATGTAAATAATATGAATTTTAATATGAATTCAGCCCATACACATTTTGTGTGGGGTAAATTCCGATATTAAAATCCACGTAATATACTGGGTGTCGTAAGCAATAAAGTAATAAAATTAATCCAATTTTATTTTCTAAGCATTAGGCGGAACCATCTTTGAGACAATGATTACAGTAATTGATTTTGTCACGAAAATTTTAGTACCTCTTTGAGTACCTTGTTCTCCTAGCACTTAACAACATAATTGTCCTACTTTTTGAAGATATATGAAAAGTGATTATCCTGCCATCTGTGAAAAAATGAGCGTACTAATTTTTCAGTGAAGCAAAATGTGACATGCAGAACCACCTGGGAGATAACGAATGCACTACGTGAATGTTTTTTTATAAATCGTAATACCTCCTGGTATATCTTAGTCTCCTAGTACCTCACTTCGAAATTGTCCTGTTTCATAGAACCAAATAAACGAACGTTTGTTGTACTTATTTTCTATCTCCTGGCGTACGTCATACCAATTTTTTTCCCTATATGAGAGAAAATCAGGTTTCTCCCTCCTACTTACTTACACACACTTTTAGAACTTCTTCCAAAACAGTTGGGAATTATTATTTATTATATATTCATTAAATATGAATTACTTTCAGTTTCCAGGGAAAAGTCATAATATGTATAGCCTAGCAGGATTTAACTGCACATATAATATAATATAATATAATTGTATATTTATTATTTGCCTAGAAATAATAGGCCTATCAAAAGTGAGGGCTGCAGATATAGCATGATTTGATGTATGAATATATTAACATTCTTTTAGTAACTTTAGTAACTAACTTTTACTCTTCTTCCTACCAAAATCATACTATACACAGTAGGCCCTATCTATAAATAATATATTAAATATATTCAATCTTTGAAATCCATTCATTGGTTTTACAGATGGACAAATGCGATTTATCATTTAAATAAATAACACAATATTTAAGAAGACTGTAGAGCAGACATGTCATACTCGTTTGATCATGAGGACTTAATTGAAAATCGAAAATTCTGAGAGGGGTGCATTAAGAAAAATTAAATATTTTCACCACATAAGGTTAAAAAAAAACTCCAAAGAAACTCAATTTTAAAATTTTTACTGTTGCAAAAATAAAATTAAATATTAAATACAATTTCAAGATTTAACATTTATTTATTTTAGCAAAAATATGACACCTTTTATTTGCAGCAAAGATTTGAGTCTTTTGTTGAAGTTATTTTCAAAATTGATCATAAATGCTCTCAGGTGTTTATTTCCCCATGTCTTAAAAGAACACAAACTGCTTAAGCAATACTGTGCTGCAATTCATTACTCATATTTGGTGCATGAATTGAACCAATTTTGGGAATCAACCTCTGGTGAATAAAGAGTAAAAATCTGGTACACCAACCTCACTTGCTAGATTTCTACAAATAATGCCCAATTTGAAAATGTTCATTTCATGGTGTATTTCTACAACGTTTTTAAAAAGAAATGAGTCGAATTTTATTTTGGTTCATCAGAATCAGAATGCCACTGTAAAGGATATTATTGTATGGTATAGTATTGAAATAAATGATAAAACAGTAGTAGCCTAAGTAGATTTTAACAAAAAGCTTAAATACATTATAGTGATCAATGATATAACAAACAGTACATTCTTTACAAAAATACATTATTGACTGATCATAAAGGTTGCTGTCAGTGGCGGATCCAGGTGGGGGATTACCCCCATATTTTAATTTTAAGTCACTTGCTTTTCTGCACATTAGAGTTAAGTTGATTTATTGGTTTGGTCATTTAGGAGCTAGGGCGAGGGAGTTGTTAAGAATCAGTAATTATTTACGACATAAAGGTATTGGTTTCAAACGTTTTTTGTTTTTTCCTATGCTGGGGCGGGAGGCGATCACCTCTAGGCTAGTCATTGCAAAACTCTTTTCTCCCTTTAATCCATAATCACCTGCTTTGGTGGCTGAATGATGTCACTCTTATGTTAGACTAGACTGCCATTGTTAGGGAGTTCGGTGTTACAATCCCAGTCGGGTGTGCTTGAACACATTCTATTATCTGCTCCTATCTCTTTCTTGGTCTCCCTTGTGATATTTTTCCTACATACTTCATCTGCATCATTCTCTTTGGTATTCTTTCCGTTTCCCATCCTCAATAAATGGCCATACCATCTAAGTTCCTCTACTATTTCATGTACTCCAACTCTTTCCCAGCTGACTTAATTCCTTATACTTTTTTCTTCTTGTGACAGCTAAAATGGTCGGCAGGCCTACTTGCCAAACACTAGTCTGTAAATTAATTCCATTGTTAGGCCTTATACGCCGGTGATATTTCATTTGCTTTTTTGTAAGCAATTTATTTGCTGTTGTCTGCTTCTTAAACTTTTCTTTTTTAATGCATTTCTTTTTTTTCCTTCTAGGCTGATTTAATAGCTTCTGCGTGCACCTTGTAAAAATCTATGATATTTTATATTTAAACTTAATTATTACATAATTTATGTTACCTTATAAATAAAGTATGCTAGTACCCATTCCTTAAAAAAAAACCTTGAAAATGGGGAGAAAATCTTTAATTTGACGCTTAAAAGTGAGTTTTCTTGATAATAGTAATGAAAAGTGACAAACAGAAAAAATAGTGACTTAGAGTGAGAACTTATGTGCATACTTGCATACTTGCATTCATCCCTGACATGTGTGTGAATCACTCACATGATGGATATTTTAAAATAATTTAAAATGTATGTGAAGAAAGGGATGGAAGCCAATTTGGAAATATAAATAAGGTATAGAAAACTAAACTCTCTTGATTTCTACAACTTATCTTCAAAATTCTTGCTCACACAGTTACACATAACATAATTTTTAGTTTTCAGACAATTACTTTATAATATTAATAAAAAGCACAGAAAGAAAATGGTAGTTACAGTTTAAAAGTTCAAGAATAACTAAAGCTTGCAATATTGCCAGATTGAATGTTGGATGGCTATTTAAAAAAACAAATTTTCTTGTGTTTAAACATGGCTACCCATACCCATCATATTACACCTTAGCTCGATCGATAGTGTGTTTGCCTACTGAGTTAAGGGTCCTGGGTTTGATTCCTGGCATGGCTGAATAATTGACCATTAGTGACATTGGGTTTTGCCCTTTCTCAACGGCAAATTAACGGCTGGGGTGTCTGTCTGTTCTAGATTTAAGTTGGTTTATAAATTATAAGTCATGTTCCGATATAATAAGTCGGTTCATAAAATATATATTAAACCTCAAACCCATTTCAGTGGTCGAATGGTTTAAGGTGTCACTCTTAAGTAAGACTGGCCTGCTGACAGCGGGGAGATTGGGGTTTGTATACCGTTTGGGTATAATTAGGGTGTTTTTCCTAAATGATTTACCAATTTCCTTCCACACATATGCAGGTAGATTACCTCTAAAGTGCTTCATTCCTCATCCCTACCCAGTGGCGGCGCGTGATATTTATTTTTGGTGGTGCCAGGTCAAAGCCTATTGGTAATGATTTTTTCTCACCATGTGTTAACATATTTCACCATGTGTAATATTACTTTATTCCGCATTCAAGTACAAGACATACAGTACTAGTCTTGTACCGCTCCAAGGCCAGAGCTTGCACTGCTTGTCTACTGGAATGTGCCACCAACCCTTCTTTCTTGATGAACACCAGGGGAGGGAGTACTGTCCCGTTAAAACTTTAAGGGCAACGTTCCCCCCTTCCTGCTTATTTTTAAAACTCACTAAACAATTGTACAAACAGAAAGAATAAATAATACATGTTTTGAATTAAACTTACTTGATTACATTACTTGTACAAGGGCACGTCTGTCCCTTAATGCCAGTTTACGAGTACCACAGTAATTTAAACATTCTTTAAATCTGCCTAATATATGCCTATTTTTGGACACCCATTCATTGTGTTTTAGGACTGAAATTTTGACCATGTAATCTATCTGTCGTGCAATATTTACTGTTTCAAATTTTTAAACTTAAATGCATTTTCTAAATGAAATGAACATTCTTTATGTATTTTAATAATTTTACTTAAATATTTAAGATCCTTACAGCCTACCATTGTCCATAACCCCACACCATGAAATAATACACAATAAAAACGAAATAAGCTGTTTTTCTTCACTCAAAGTTAACCACCATTTTTTACCAAACCAAGCATTAGAAAAAGTTATTTTTTTTCTTGCCAACCACCTGCACAAATGTAAAGCCAATAGGCTGATGTGCTTCTAACTGTTTAATTTCAAGTTTTTCTTAGTTTTAATGAAAAAACAGAGTTCTTAAATAAATAATCTACTTTATTAATTTTAACTAACCACTTTAACTCATCACCTTACTTATTGGGTCTTTAACACATACTAAAATAAAGACACATATACTTAAAACAAAATATAAACAATCTTTATCAAATCGCGGGCTCGCTCAGACTGACCCAATTGGCTACTGTTGAGCTTGCTGTGGAATGACCTTGAGAGATATCTCTCACTCGATGGTAGGGGTTATCTGAGAGGGGCTGGCCCACGTCAGCTTCTATATTTAGCCATGGAGTCTCAAGTGCTGGTACAGTATCGTGACGATTGGAACTAGGAATGAATCCTCTTGGAACTGGAATACTGTATAACGAATCGAGTGATCCACTCTGTGTAGAGAATGGTGCTACACTGTATATAATTTTTTTATGAAATATGTTATAAAATATATATTTTTTAGATTCCAAAAGTTTTGGTGGATCCGGGTCCCTGTCCCATTAGAGTTATTATCATATATGCATATAAACTGAACAGGTACAAATAAACTCAATTTTAAAATTTTTACTATTTCGAAAAGAAGAATATTAAATAAAATTTCAAGACAGCCTTTATTTATTTTAACAAAAATATAAAACTTTTTATTGGCAGCAATGATTTGAGCAGTGATTAATTTTTTTTTTCATGGATTTATTCCCATTGTATTGGCTGAGAGTTGTTTCACTTGATGCCCCCCCTCCCCCCTACTATTCTGGGGTTGTAGGAAGGAGTCAAAGTCTTTATTGTGAGCGTTAGCATGAGGGAATTGGGTTTCCCATATTGGTCACTATCCAAACAATGATTGTTCATATACATTCTCATTATATCCGGTGTAAGGCAAATACATGATAAAACATCACTTTAAATATTCAAACATTTGTAAGATATCAAGGATTTATTCAAGTTAAACAATAAGTTTCATTTAAATATCTTTATTTTCTGTTTTAAATGATAAATATGTCCTGTGTTGTACAAATTTGGAGATGTATGCAAGAAACAAATTTTAGCTTTTCCTTAATTCATACATAAAGTTTAGGATACAAATATTTAATTAAATCCGTCTTATATAAAATGTATTGATAACAATACTTTATAACATGCATATTAATATATTATGTATCCAATATTTATCAATATGAAAAATATTTCATATCAAAATCTACAGATTTGAAGAATAAATACTGCATTTCCAATTTTCATTCTTTGAGCAATATTTATATTTCAATAGCAATTATTACTATGTAAACAAACATTTATCTTCTTTATTCTCATACAATTTTATTTTCAATAAGGGGCTGTTTATAGCATAATTAATTATTGAGAAATTACTTAATTATTTAAATGTCACTTTGCTTAAAATATGTAATGTCAATGAATAAATATGTTGACCATGTTGTAAATATTAAACTAGTAAAACAAAGTTAATATTGAAATGCAGGATGCAGCATTTATAAGTTTGATTAGATTTAAATTATACAGTCATAGTCCATGATGTAGGCTAATTATAACAACATAGGCCTATACTTACAAAAATAATTTCAGAACTGTTAATATCAAAATTAACTTGTATTAAAAAAATGATAGAACAAAAATCACATTCAGAACATATGTGCCCAACATATTATAGATACAAATAATACTTCTGAAACTGCTAAATAGTTCACCAAGCATTTAAAACATGACATAATTTTAAATATATATTATTAATAAAAACACCAAGCATAGTAATTATTAGCTTTAGTTAAACTTTAAAATGCTTCACACTGTCTCTCAACTTAAATGTTGCCTCTGGAATTGATTAAAATTTTGTAAATTTTTTGATCCACTTTGTTGTATAAAATCCAATATTTTAACATCTAATTTATTTCTCTTCAAGGCACCAAAGAGTTCAAAGTGAAATATTGTTTAGAGAAGTGTCATCTTAACTGTATTTAAAAATACACATATTTCGAAGCATTATAATATGTCATAGATAGATATGATATTGTAGAAAATGAAGCACTTAGCATGCGGCACTGAAAATCGAGGCAGGGCCTAGTTGCAAATATGTATAAGGGTCTTTGAATTTAATTTGCTTAATTTCATACGATTCTACCATATTTATTTAATAACATATTATAAACATGCTATATGCACTTAAGTTCATACATATTATTTCAAAATATTAGTCTTATTAAATTTGCAGTTTTCTAAAAGTGAACAAAAGAAAGTAATTATTAAATGAGACTCAATATAATACAGGTATCCCTCACATAGCACAGTTTAGCTGCAACATGTTACCAAAATGAAGCAAGACTAGTTTAACATAGTACTTTGATAGCCCAACTGTTGAAATTAAATAACTTTGTATGGGATATTATTCAAATAAAATGTAATAAATAATAATTAATAAAAAAATCTAAAGTGACCCCTTTTTTTTTATTATAGTGAGTTCCAAGTCATGAAATACAACCCGGGCCTAGTGTGAGCGCAGATCTATAAAAAAAAATGTGTGTAAGTTAAGGAAATTATTATTAAAGTAAATTATGTTTTTTAACAAATGACTTGAATTTTTTTTTCTTCCAACATCAACTATTACATGATAGTCATAGTTAGAACTTGATGTGAGAGAAACTATTTAACCATTTGGCAACAGTGGTTTGAATTAAGGATGGGACCCTTGAATCCTTAAGGATATTCGAGATCCCTGGAGTTGAGAACATTTCTGATTCGAGACTCAAATCCTTAAAAAAGAATAAGTGAAATTTGTGTTGAGTTCTAATAAATACTGCTTATTGATGGTTTAGAACCAGCATTAATTTAACAACCAAGCCCCAGACCAGTAATTTAACACTTAAACTGAATATATGAATGTTAAAATGGGTGGATTATAAGAAAGAATGTTAACATTTAGTTGTTATTTGTATTTTCTATTATGCTATTATATTTATATTCCCTCTAAAGTTCATTATTTTTTCCAAGATTAAAATTAGGATTCAGGATTCAAAGGTAAATTTGCGATTAGGATTTGTAAAGTAGTGGGTTGAACCCAACTTTAGTCTGAATCAATAGCAAATGAATAGGTCGAAATATGGTTGTTAAATATGTCCTAAAACTATCTTTGAATTCAGATTCAAAGAAAAATAAAAGGTGCTAAACATTGAAAGGAAGATAGAAGAACAAGGCCTACACACTTGCCAGAAAAATGTAAGCCTTAAAGCTAACAATTAAAACACAATAAAACTAATCACAGTAATTTTCAGGGATTATAAAGCCACCTTCTTCCACAGAGAAGAGTAGAACATGGCTTTGATTGTTAATGTTAAGGCTTACATTTTTTCTGATAAGTGTATAGGCCTTGCTTGCTCTTCTAACTTCTGTTTAGTGTTTGTTTAGTAAATTTAAATTCAAAATTTATGAAACAATAAATTATATATACATTTAAATTTTGAATTTTTTTCATGTCATCTTAAATATTATTCAGGATTTGTCTTTGATAAAAAAATGTATAACTTAAAGGAGTCTGTGAAGCTTCAATAATATTGATTTTGATCCAAAGTTTATATTATTTGATTCAATATCTCGAATTAAACTAAGCTATAAGAAAATCGTTATAGTTTAAGGCCATGTTGCAAATACCACAATGTGGCTAAAATATGTTAACATATTTTTAAAAAACAATTCTCATGAGGTTAAAATAAAATGCTTATTTTATTAGCATCCACACTTTTTTTTCCCCTCAAAATCAGCCTTTATAAAACCTTCTCATAACTTATAATCGTATCCGTGGTTAGTATGTAACAAATGTGTTGAGGACAAAAGATATATTGAAATGCATATCGAATTACAACAGACGGTGCTCTTTACTGCTTAACTTCGATAAGATGTTAATTGTTGAATGTACATGTAATTTAAATCATTTATATATGATAGCTTCTAGTTAGAGGACTAGGGTCCAAAAATAATTTGTTTTCTTATAATATTGAGCTCTTTTTATTTAACATAATTTTAACACATTTAACTAGAATATGATTTGATTTGAAAATTATTTTAAATTCACCAATAATATTTGCTTTGATTTGAGATTCAATTTGAACTCAAAAAACTTTCCTTGCAGATGCCTATTCATTTATTAACATAACCAGTTGGAAACCTTAATAACCAACTATCCCCACTTAATGGCCAGTGAGAGAAACTTCTAAAACATTATTAAAAAATTCCTTGGTGGATAAACTAAAGATCTTGCAAACTTTGTAATGTCTGGGTTTTTTTCAACATAACATTAAGACACTCAAAATATATTATTATTATTATCACTATGATAATTATCGTCATAATTATTAATGGATTGACACCACTATTTTACAAATTCGAATCTCCAACTTAACTTAAAATCCCAAATCTTGAATCCAAATCTTATAAAAATTATGAACATAAGAGGAAATATAAATATAATAGAATAATAGAAAATACAAATATTAACTAAATGTTAACATTATTTCTTATAATCCACTCATTATAACTTATATACAGTGAGTTAAGTTTCTACTGTTCTGAGGGCTGGTTGTTAAGTTAGTCCTATAATTTTAATTGGCTTTGAACCACCAAAAGGTATTGTTAGAACTCTAAAAGAAATTTCCCTTGACAAAATTGAGATTTCACTTGAAAAATTGATTTTTTATTTTACAGATTTGAGTAATGAATCCAAAATTTTCTTGAATCCTCAAATCTCATAAATCTTTAAAGATTTGAGGGCCCATTCCTAATTATTATTATTATTTATGGTAAAATAAAATAACCTACAAAATGTTAGTTTTTCCCTAACTTATACCAACAATTTTAATAATGTTAGTTCATGTGGCCAGATGGTTAGATTTTACTTAAAGAAAAATGCATATTTAACGTCTTTGTATAGAAATACAACTTTGTTCCTCTTTTGTTTGACTCTTCATTAAAATCAAATTGTTTGAAATAGCTGAAAAGGAAAAATAATAAAATATATAGCTTTTTCTTAATTATCGACACAAAGTGTTTCTCTTAAATCTCTCAGTTATGATAAAATAATGAATTATTCATACAACAGCATTACTCATAGAAAATAGCTATATAAAGATATGTTTAATAATCTTTTAGCTTTTCTGTTTTTTTTTAGATTTCCATAAATATATGTAGATACATGTATATTCTCTTTACATTGTTAGATGGCCATCTTAAGGTTATTTTGTTTTATAATTTGGTACCCTGTAAATGTTTTATATTCAGGGAATCAAACTGGAAGTATATACTAAATAAATACTTAAGTACGCCAGTGTACTACTACTAACCTGTATGAAGTGTTATTTCATGTACAACATAATAGGCATATATAAGGTAAATTAAATAGCTCCTTATTTTTAACTTATTTCACATACCAACTAGTGTCCGATTTATTTGAAAATTTTGACCACAGTTTCAGTGGAATTCCTTTTATCAAACATATACCTATAAAATTTTTCACTAATTATAGAAAGACAACGTGCCAATCCAGCAGTGAACTTGAATCATTAATTATCAAATTGTAAAAAGTAATCGGTTTATTAAAATTGTGTAGGAGCATCAAGCTGTTTGGCGGCATTTTTCCTTTCTGTACAAGTATTAACAACATAATATACAAACGATTAATTTGAAAACTTGGTTTGGCACAGTAATTGGAGTGAGTTGTCTTTATTTATAATGATAAAACAGGCTATCAGTGTCTTTAAAAATTCCTAGCTTGTGGATAAAAGATGAAGGGAACCAGCGCCGCCCCCCCCCCCCCCCCCCTCCAGAGGTAGAATGAAAAGAAAATATTCCTGGTTCAACTAGACGAATCAAATCCGACAATTTCAGGCGATTAGTCGTTTTCACTAACATGCTGATACAAATATGTGTTGTTGGAACTTGCTACAAAGAAATTTTTTATTTTACATCAATTACTGTTTCCAGCCTGTGGTCTGGGTCAGTTATTTTATTCAAGCCATATATTTTCTACTACCGGCTTGCTGTAGCTAAAAAGCATATTAATTATATCAATTAGTGGACGGGGTTTGTTTGTTAGACAAGTCAAAACAATATTATATTTTCCAGTTAAAATCCCTGACAATGGCATAACTTTTTTTTTTTTAGGATAAACACAGTTTACATACATAATTATGTTAAGGCGTTTGAATACATTTAACAACCAAACGACTTTTTCACACAAACAATGAGCGTATCAGTTTGTTCCGTCATTTTTTTTTTTTTTTTTTTGAAGGCAACAATGTGAGTAGCAAAAGGTTTTTCAACAGTAGCACATACAACTGAAAGTTTAATCATAGTATGTACCGGAAACAATATAAAAGGTTTATTCTACTTTAATACAAATTAAATTTGCCTGGCCATATTAGAATCTACTACATCTCATGATGATTATTATTTATGATTTTTTTTTTTTTAGAAATTAATGGCATTTTTTCCATTGCTAGTATCAAAACTATCATTTTAGTTTATACACTAAACAGTTCTTTAAGATTTCCAGTCTTGATTTATTTTACTTATTAATAGCACCAAAATTACTCAAAATCAAGCGGAAATACCTGAATCCTGAGTTTCTGGCAAGAGGCAAGGTCCATAACCAGTTAGATCACAGATTTTTGTGCTTAATATTTTAGCACATAAATATTATGAATATAAACCTGAAAAATAAAATTACAATAGATTCATCCTATCAGCAGTTTAAAACAAACAAGGAAATTAAAAAAAAAAAATGAAATGAAGATTGAACAAAAAGAGTTAAATGTGCGTGTAAAAAGTTACAATAATTATGGGGCATATTAGAATGCAACGTTCACATGCTTGCCACATGTACCTTCTTGCAGATATTATTCACATTATTTGCATATTATCAGCATAAATATTACAAACTTGATAAAATATGCTAAGCAATCATAGAAACAAATTCCCCCTTTCCCCCAAGCTGCTCAAATATAACAACTGCACTGTTATTTAATTAATGTATTAACATATAACAGAATCACTAGTTTAAATATTTAACAAGTTTCCGCTTCATAATATACAAAACATACAAAATTCTTCAATTTTTTTTTGTTTTTTTATTATTTAAATACTTGATTATTTATAATTTATCATAAGTAACAATCTCTAGGCAGTGAAATTTCAATCCACTTTAAGATTCAGTTTTTAAGTTGTCCTTTTATCATAGCCACCCTAGTACTTTACAATGTACACCTTTTTCAACTAAATATTAGTAATTAAATCAGTCTTCAGGATCAGTACCTTGTGGACCATTATAGTTCACCATCACACGGAACCTATCCTGTGTACGGTATATTATCATTTCAAGAGTTAGCAAGAGTAAAAACTTGCAAGAACAATTTTTCATGTATGGCACTTTTTCAATGTGAATGATGTTAGCAAAGGTGTAGGGTTAGGAATCAGAGTGCTGCCACTAGGTGCTAGCGGCACTTGAGTGTGTCAAACAGACGTCTGTGTCACGCCGGCTCGTATCCAGTTGTTACGATGATTTATCTTCTTGAGATCCAAACTTTCACACTCTGAATCGTCAATATCACACAAGTTAGTCGAGAGATCACTGTTGCTCATAGCCCCGGCAAGGAGCGATGTTCTTTCCCCTAACACCGTGATGACAGAACTATCGTCATCTTGTTTGCGGCGGTTGCAGGGGAAACCGTAAGGCGACACGTCTTCATCTTCCTCTTCTGCGCTGTCTCTGTTCAGTGGATCCAGCTCTGTCTCTGTCTCGCTATTGGAATACCTGGGAAGGTAGGTGTTAGGGTGACGCAGGAAGGTGTCTGGCGAGTTGAAGCGATACTCTTCCCCACCACTGGACAGCAGGTTGGGACTGTCAGGGTAACAGTGGCCGTCGGACAGCTCAGAATCCCCGACATACTCAGACTCTTGGTCTTCATTGAGAGTCTCAATGTCACGCACTGGGTCGACAGGGCCTAGGGCTGTGAAACAACATAAAGAAAGAATGTGTTAAGTTATTAAAATAAAATATTAACAAAAAATTAGGAGCAACTTCAGTTTGCTGACTGTGAAAAAATTATTTCATTCTCTTTAAACTTGTTTAATTAAATTTGCTTTTATCAAACCTAGAAAACTTATTATGGAGACACAAAATAATAGAAACAGGTTTAACCATTGTTTTGCATTTTCAAATGACACATAAAGATATTCAAATTAACAGAAGTAGTGTGTCCTTTTTTATATAACATACTCAATATTAGGGCTCAGATTTAGATTCGCTTAAAATATGTACTTTTTTATGCAAAGCAATAGTAATAAATACAAAACAACTTAAAACCACTCAAAAATAGAAGTGAATTTAAATGATTCATAAAACATACCTTCCTTAATGATTGCTAGCATAATTGACATTAGGTTCCACTATTACAATGGACAACAAACAAACCATATCTTAAGTGTTTCAAATTTAAAAGATTTTCTGTTATCTGTCAAAACAATTTTAAATTGAGAAAAAATACACTCCAAATCACATGGGGTTACAGGAACATATATTTAAAATATTAGCAATATCTGACAATAAAAATTCTTTTTTGTTGGGCTCTAACTGTCCGTTGTCACTCAACATTTAAATGAAATGTTTTAATTTATTGTAGCCAGGATTTTGATTAAGGACCAAGTTTAATTTATATAATAAAAAATAATTTTTTTTGTAAATTTTAATATTAATAATAGTATTTAAATAAATAAATTGCTAAAAATTTATACCATAATGTTTAACCTGTTCAATTCCCCAAAAAATGGTGCTGGTCTCATTCATTTATCTTAATAATAGCGTTATGATGTTGCATCATATGCGAAAAGTTCTACTTTTATAATTATTATAAAAAAACTCATAAATACTTGATATTTTTTCAACTATGATATTGTGAGGATTTTTTTTTAGTATACTTCCAAATTGTGTAAATTAAAACAGATTGTAACTGAAAAGTTGACTTGTTACCATTTAAAGAGGAAAAACTCTACTAGAGCAGTCTCGCGGAAACTCAACACTCGATAACTCGACATTTCATGTAACTTGACACACGCACATGCACACGGTTGTTGGCACTAGTCATCAAAATCCAAGGTGATTCAACTCTCAGTTTGTTTGTGTAACTCAAGTGGAACAGTCGTGCTGTGATGTTTGTTAGTTTTCCAATTCAGTAGCGTGTCATTGGAATCAATACAATATTATATGTACACTACTGTGATTCATCCTT
This sequence comes from Timema podura, assembly GCA_033556935.1. Classification (NCBI taxonomy): domain Eukaryota; kingdom Metazoa; phylum Arthropoda; class Insecta; order Phasmatodea; family Timematidae; genus Timema; species Timema podura. The sequence continues at coordinate 52,430,568 of JAVRXN010000011.1, read as the reverse complement.
GTTTAGTAAACATGACACAGTAAACAGCATCTTATGCAAGTTCATTCGTAAAACTCGACACCATCTCATTCCACATTAGGTCGAATTTCCGAGACTATACTGTATTTCCATTATTCTCAAATCTCTCAAGAACTTTTAGAGTTAAAGAAAAATGTATATAGGAATGAAGATCTTGAAGGAACAAATGTAAATTATTACCACCATGTATATCATAGATATACAATGTACAAATCCAAACTGACGAATCTAGCACGTGTCACACAGATGTTTCGAACGAATGTAGAGAGGGAACCCAAAACCGGACCCTCTCTGTGACCTTCAGCAGAAATTAGAGGTAGCAGCAAACATTTCCTTCACCTCTTGTAAAACAACATTTCATCATGTTTTGTTTAAGCCTCACCAGGAGCATTAAAAATCCCATTTGTTCGTTCCTTCAAGATTTCCATTTCCATATTATTTTTTTCTAACTTGAAAAGTTCTTGTGAGATTTGTGAAAAGGTGACATAATAGCATTTTTCTCTCTCGTGAATATGGTAAAAGATCGGCTTTTCAGTTACCAAGTCGAACAACTTAATGTAGGCCTATACTAAAAAAATAATCACACCATCATGTAGCAATCAAGAAACTTTTAGAAAAAAATTAAGAGTTTTTTTAGTAATAATTATAAAAGTAGCAATTTTCATGTATGATGTGACATCGTTCAAATTGCTATTGCAAACACTGTAATCAAAATAAATTAATGAGACAAGCATATTTTTTTAGGGAATTTAATAAGTTAAACATTATGCTATGAATTTTTAACATTTCATTTATTTAAACACCATTATTAATAATACAATTTACAAAAAAAATATATTTTTCATAAAAAAAAAGCTTTTTAAATTAAAAATTATTTATTTAGAAAAATATTTATACCAAAAAATGTATTGTCAAAATATCTAACAAAGTGAATTAGTAATATCATTTTCTCACATAGGCACTTTTGGATAATTTCATGTCATAAGTGAGTTAATTTTTATCTTAAAGTGATTCCAAACAAATTAAATTAAAGGTAATATAAAAAGCTTTGAACTTTACAATAAGTATTTTTATGTATTTAAATAATTTGAGTGCATAAGTTAAACAAAACAATGTATTCAAAGTTAAAGTTAAAAGTAAATAGCAATAATTTTTAGAAAGTTCCCAAACAGGAAAACCACAAGATTTATCATGAAAATACTTTCATTTAAAAAAAGTATTAGCTCTAATAAAATTCACCTGTAATAAATTGTGTTTTTTGTAAATTATGTGAAATAGTTCTTACTGAAGGCCTATGTGGGTAAACTTTTTTAAGTCAGGTAGTGAAGCATGTTTCTTTTGTATACATCTTTTGTCAAGTATTAACACCCCCCACCCCGCCAACATCATTTATTAAAGCCTTGTTTGTGCTACATACCTTGATGACAAGAGTGTAGTCACAATGTTGCAAAGTATAAAAATTTTTTTTAAATTGTTCACAAAATATTGATATAATTTTAATAAACTGGCATTTAGAAGACAAAATTGTTTAATTTTGTTCGCAATATAATGGTTTGTTGGTATACATAATCTTACAAGTAATATCGATTTATTAACATGTTAACCCAGCATCAAAACACAAATACAGTTTAACAACTCTGTCAATACTAGCTTATACTTGAGATTAATAATGGCACCCCTAGAGTAGGGATGGAAGGGTGGGAATCTGAAAGGAATGGTGACAACTGGGGGGAGGTGTGGGGGGAAGCTATAAAGTGAGGCGTCTCAATAAAGGAAGGGAAACAAATAATATTTTCTCCATGCAAGAAGCATTTATGTAGGTTATATCACTTTGCGAGTTGTGTTTGACCTCACACTAGTATATGAATCTTTGGTATTTAATTTTCTTAACTGTCCTATAAAAGATTTGGGGAGATTTAGTCTCGTAGTCTACCCTGACGCTATATCCCTGTTTAGCATATAACCTAGATTATAAAAAGTAAAATAATTCAATACAATTTGTAACATTTATTTTAGTACATTGCATTTAATATTAGGCTATCTTCAGCTTACAATAAAGCAACAAAATGGCACATGTTGAGGGGAGTCTTAAGAAAAAGCACCAATAACAGAGAGGATAAAAACATAACATAATAGAAAATAAAAAATTGCATCCCATTGCATTATTGCAGTGTGTGAACAACAAGCTGGCGCTGAGCTAACTGACATTTATATGCTGATAATTGCTGTGGGTTTACCTGGTGGAAGAATCATATTCCCGTGATGGTTGTTAGACTCATTACTCTCGTTGCTGTGGAAACTGGACGAATCAGGAACTTCACTACCGGGAACCTCCGTTATGTTAGGCAATGGATTCTGACTTCTGTTCACCCAGTCAGAGCAGTCCCAGTGGTAGCCTGCACAGGCAAACATTCACATTGGACATCAAATGCTGCATGGGTGATCAAAATATCGTCTGAAGTCGCCAAGCCTCAAATCCGAGTATGCAAACTTTGCTTGATATTCATATGGGAAATTAACTTAATATTTTATAGTAATCATAACCACAACATCAGGTTATTTAACAGAATGATTTAGATGTAAATGCAATTCATAGACAAAATTGGATATTATTTAATTGTGAGAATATGTGAGGGAAATATTAGAGATAGTATTATTTAACCCTTACTGTATCATTTATGGAATATTCCGCCAATTAAAGTTTGCTCAAGTGTCATTTACAATATATTCCACCGCAACTTAGTATGCTTTACGTGTCAAAAACAGAAAATTTCTCGATCACTCGTTTTTCTGTGTTACATAATATTTTGTAGATGGCAGCAAGCAACTGGAATGAAAATATGTCACTTATCGTTTCCAAAGTAAGTAAACGGCATGGCTACCAATCAAGCGATGGCAAGAGTGTGGGCTATTTTATTAAATATAAATTACAGTGAGCTTAGTGATCTTACAACAAGTGATGAAAATGACTGTGATAATAGTGAAGATGCAAACCCTTTCATAATAACGCCAAGCCTTTTTGATGTGGATAAGCCCCCAGTAGAATATTCTAGGCTATTCTTTGACTGCAAAATATTAGACCATTTATGTGAGGAAACTAACCTATATGTTAGCAAACCATGCTGACATTAAAATTTCATGTTTTTTGACTTGAGTTTCACACAAGTAAAGTAAAAATTATCCACCCAATAAAAATATATTTTTTGTTAAAATTTTGGTTGGAAAAAATTGTGCATGTAAGGATAAAGCTTATTTTCATCAACACTGGAAGGGTTAATGAACATAAACATGTTGAAAATTATTTATTTTGCATAACATTTACTCCACATAAGGTGCATGTACAAAGTCCCACGCAAAATAAATATATTATTTATTGACAGCTTATGTTTGTTGCTGATTTTTTTGCAATACTAATAATAATATTAAAATTTGTTTTTAATAGCTCTAGCTAGTGTGTTATCCTTTTTCCCATGCTTGTATCCAATTTTTATCCACCTTGCTAATATTATCATAGCCATAAATTTCACACAGGGCTCTAAACAACATTATAATAAAATATATCAAATAAGATTATCATCCCACTCATCCTTGTACCAACACCATTTAATGTCTTATGATAGATTTAAAAAAAAAAAAAGAACTTTCCATAAAATTCTGTATTCCCATTTCCTCTCTTTTAACTATTAAATACCATATTCTTTCGATTGAAGAATGACACCTGAACAATGGAATCAATCAGAAGCAGCTCTAACCATATTTAACAACTATAATAACTTGTCTATTTAATTTAATCCCTCATGATCGCCACATTCATAAATTTGTCATTGTACTATTGGAAGCATAAAGCCTTCCTAGGTAGAAGGTGCCTGCATTATCTGATAGCTCATGATCTTCATTGATCACTCATATGTATATACCTGATGATTTCTGCACGTTCATCCAGACTATGCCTTAAAATATTAGTTAAGAATGACCTTAAAATTCCGGATAGCCCAGTGGAAAATGCATTGGTGTACTAAACCTAAGGTCCTGGTTTTAACTCCTGTGTACATGCTCAAGAATATTATATTTAGATTCCAATCTGTTCCTATTTCTTCAATGTATTTTATTATCTTCTTTCATACAGTATGTTTTAGATAATCTGCTTATGGAAATCCCATGAGTTAAGGAGCATACTAAAGACAGTTTTATTCGAATAATTTTAAAACATAAACATAAGAAAATAGTTTAATTTTTTACAAAAAAAAAAAAAGTTAGGGAAGATTACCGCATCCTCAAATCCAGAAACCTATTTGAAAAAATATATTTTTTTTTCCCCCAATTATGATGAGATTTCCTTTAGAGCTTCAATACAACTTATTGGTGGTCACATATTTAAAGAAAAGACTTAACTACCAGGCCTCATACCATTAATTTAACACTTAACTAAATGTATTAATGTTAATATGAATGCAATTTTGCAAAAGGTATTAACATTTAAGTTACCAATTCTCTTTTATATTATTATATGATACCCTATTTTCTCTTACATTATGTTGATAATTTAGTACAAGATTCAAATTTAAATTCAAGGGTAGAATGAAGCTTCGGATTCGTAGAATAGTGGATTCAACCTATCTTTAATTTTATTTCTTAATTTCTCTAAAGTCCATGAAACAATTTAAAATAATTTGTGGAAAATATGATATAGTAGAGATTTAAATGCCAGTAAATTCCCCATTTTACCTTAACTGCTTGTTATTCATATGCTGGGAGATGGTTGACTCCAGAGAATAAGCTTTGAATACAGCTGTTATTATTTTTCAGCTTAATCAATGCTTTGAAAAGGGTAATTTGTTCAAAAGTGAGTGATGAACATACCTCCGACCATGCGAGGGTCATCATCTATAGAGCTGATGGAGGTGACAGAAGCACCCCCTATCCCCTGATGAGACCTTGGAACTGGTCGCCCTGACGTTATCATACCTCTCGACAAGTCTGGGACAAGGCACCGCTTCAAGTCTAAAACAGACCAAATAGATGCTGCGGCTTAAACAAACAGGCGAGGTTAAATGAGCTGTTAGTAGGTCTCATATTTTTATTGATGTGTGTAATAAAAGCATTTTATTTTTTACCTGCTTCTTAGTATCCATTTGGGTTATACACATATGAGTACATTAATTATGCTAATGAAATAAGGATGAGGAAAGTAGAATTTTATAGGAAATGTACCCACATTCACATCAAGAGAGAGTGGAAAACCCATTAAGTAAAAACTATTTTATATAAGGTATTTAACAACGTGCACTTTCTGAACCGACTGACAGGACTTATAAACTAACTTAAATCTAGAAAGACACAACATCCAGCTCCCGGTCATTAATTAATTATTGTGAAAGGGGAAACCCACATTTGACTCATGATACATTTTTTGGCCATTCCAGGAATCAAACCTACGACCCTTATCTCCTATAGCTACCGACTTAGCTAAGGTTTCTGACATCTTCAGTACACATGATCGGGATTTAAACCCAATCTCCCCAGTCAGTGGCAATTTAGTCTAACATGAGAATGACAAGTTAGACCATGCAATCATCGATACTGGTAATGAAGAAGAGCGGAGAAGGGAAAGAGGAGGAAATTTACTTGTGTGTGACTTTAGATGAAGAGGAAAAAAAAACTTTTGTGAAAAAAATCATCCCCAATAAGATTGACAGGAATCAAAACTTGAATTTTGAGCATTCAGGTCAAATAGAAATTACTAGTAGACTCTGCAAAGTCCGGGTCAATTTGAATCAGCTGTACTGGGGGTTTATTTTCCATACTCTTAACATTTTAATATTACTGGAGTGTCTTATTTTAAACATCTCAACATAAGTGAGAGTTACATTGCTAATACCCAGTATTTTACTACAGTAAACCAAAATGAGTTTATGACGGTTTAAAAATTTAAACACTATAAAACATTAACTCTGCAAAAAGAGATAAAGCTACATTTCTACATAAACTTAAAAAAAAATGTTATTGAAAGTACAACTTTGGCCGTTATAATGCAAATGCTGTGTCACAACAAATTCTTTACCTATAGGATTCTTATTTCAGGAAATTAAAAAAAAAACCTTTTTACGAATTTCTGTATATTTTAGAGCAAGTTTATGTCAGATATTTTTTAATTCAAGATAACAACAAGTATTATGACAAGATACAATTAAAGTGAAGCTCAGCGCATTTTTTTTTTCCTATTAGTAAAAATGTTGTTTTAAACTGAGGAATTTTAATGATTTCATAATAGTGTGGACATTTATTAATTACCTTTAAATGTTATTTCATGCCTTAGCTTAAACAAATCTAGACAATTGGTTGATAAAAATGAATGGAGCATTCTTTTTAAATGCAAGTAAAAAATGAATACAAATAAAACACACAAGAAAAGCTACACTCAAACACACAGTATACATATTTGATAAAGTAAATAAGCACTACAAACTCTAAGACAGGCCAGCAAGTATATTAAAGCAACACCAAAGGAACAAATGTATTACAACAAATACTTACCGTTCTTAATCTTATTGTCACTGTATGAGGACATCTGGTTATGTTCCACAAGATCAGGCCATGTGGTCTTGTGGATACTGTCCGCACTAGTGGTGGCTGGGGAGACAACAGGGGTGGGGGGGTTCCGATTCAGGTTGCGCAAATAGTCAGGAGGGACATTTTCTAGCTCATCTCCCGCTGACCCGTAACTACGCAGCGTATCTAGATTGTTGAGAACACCCACAGGATAGGGTGCCGTCTCATTGTTGGAACTAGGGGTGTAGGAGGCGGGACGAGGGGGGCATTGAGGGGGGGCCTGAAAAAACAAAAACAAGACAAAACACTCAGAATACAACACTTAACATTTAGAAGTATTTTCTAAACACATTCAATTCTAGAAACAATTTTGTTTATTCTAATTATAAATTTAAATATGTAATTGATTTTTACATGAATTTTACACAATTTAAACTGGCACCTAGCTCCTAGGCCCTTATGTTTTTCATTTAAATTTAGATTTGAACCGAATTATCAAAATAAAGTGTTTTAATTTTATTTATATTCTGATTGGATATTTTGGAGTGTTTTCTACAGAAGGTGACTAGTGGGGAACTTCCCCAACAGGAGATAACATAGTTATTTGAAAAATATTAAATCAATCTTGAAGAAATTTGAAGGGTTTTAAACATAATAGAGATTGTGGTGTTATGAGTTTTTACACGAGTTAAATAAGCTACTTACCCAGGCATTGAGAGGATTACAAACAAACGTGCATTACTAATAATAATTTTGACTATACAATAATGGAAATTGAAAAAAATTTAAAAAAAGATAAACAAATTAAGTGAAAATTGAGTGAAGAAAGCCCCCTAAATAGGGAAAGAGGAAAAAATGTGGGAAGAATCCAATGCACAAATGTGACATCTTCTTCCTTTTCTTCTGGCTTCTATATAAGAAAATATTTTAACCATTCATTAAAATAAAATCTATTTTATCTACTTTTATTTTCATTTAAATAAATAGATTTAAAGATGTGAACAATTTTATTTTACTCCAACTTAAATTTACCATAGTGTAAAAATACATTTGGTGGGATGTGGGTTAAACCACCTGAAACATATCCCCTCAATGAAGCCTTGGTAGTGTGTAATTAAATTTAATTGGTGTAACTATGAGAATATAAATATTAAATTTAACGATATATCCCAATACATACAAGATTTAGAGATTATATGTCAATATTATCTACAGTTTAAAGTTTTCTAATTATGAAAATATTTACAAACCTTACTTTTAGCTTGTTTGCGATGGATTGTATGCAAATTTATTAACACTTAGTAATTATATAAAGTTGAGTAACAATTTTTTGTTGTTGTGTTCATTCAGAACTATTACATGTTGCGTAATTCACAATATATCAAGTTGATTAAACTCCAAAATTTGTAATATTAAATTTAGGGGGATAGAAGCAATTATTCTTAATCATGCTTGTCGAACTCTTGAACAATTTATTTACATATTTTCAAGTTTTTTTTTACTCGGACTAAGACTGACTTTAGATAGTGGACCCTTGCATGTGATGAAGATATGACTTGAATGTTTACAAGTTTTCTTTGTTTAAATCTCAATGTGATTAAAAGGGAAAATAAAATTGGAAATTTTCTTTTAAGATATTTAGAAGAAGGTATAGGAAAGGTGGATAGAAATATAGGGACGAACAAAATTAGGCTTTTACATGTATATATGTTTTTATGTGTTCGTCCCTTTTATATGTTTCTATCCACCTTTCCTATACCTTCTTTCAAATAGAATACAATTACCTTGTAAAGCGAAAAGAGGTTTTCCTTATAGAGATCTTTTAAGATATTTGGAAGATATTATATAGGTAGGTACCTTTAAAAACCAATTAAAAAAAAATTACAGAGAGCCATAGGATTTGTTTTAAACATGATTTTTTTGGTAATGTTGTCAAAGTGACACTTTAAGCTTATTGTTGAGTGCACTGTATGAATTATATAATTCAGATAAGAGTAAATATTTAAGTCCATTTTTTCAATCTTTTCTAACGAGACAATTATATAAATTATTTAATCGACTATTGCATAGTAAACTAGGAATAATTTAAAATGTTATATTATAACATTTGTTCATGCTATAGCAAAATAAAATATTTGCTTAAGCATGCTTCAGCCAAATAAATACAAATACCATAAAAATATAAGTCTATGAATCAATCATGCAATGCAAAACAATTACACAGCTACACAGCTATGAAAATAGGATAACCTATGTTCAACATCGAACACATGGCTATGTTTATTAAGACTTCTCTATTTCTATATGTATTTTTTTGGAGCGTAGAATAAGTTTCAAACTAAGCATACAGTTTAACCTCAACCACACCAGAATATTATTTATAAAATTAACAATAAGTTCTCCAGATGCATTAAGGGAGTTTAGTTACTCTCAAATAATCTTAATCCTAAAAATCCTATCTCTAATGAGTTTAAGACACACAAAATATAAGATTAAATAGGTGCACTATTTTTAGTAAAATTAAAAAGTATTTATGCTTAAAAATGAGGTAGCCCAATAGTTAAATAATCTTATGATAGTGGAAATTGACGAAAAAAAAAAAAGAATTAATAAGTATAAATTTAATGAAGAACGCTTATCTAAGGAAAGAGGAAGAATGTAAGAAGAATCCAATGTAGAAAGGTGACATCTTCCTTCTTTCTTTCTTTCTTTTATCTATCATAGTAGAAATAGTCAAACAAACATTAAACACTAATTTTAACACAAATTTGGTAATATTTCGGCATTGTTGCCCTTATCACACAAAAAGAGAAAAGGGCATATACTTTACACAAACACTGAATTATTTCTATTTCATCACTATTACCTTTTTTCCAATTAAGTATTAAATATTTATATTTAACTTATATTATTAATATATGATAACCATAGCCAGAGTTTTGAGAAATTTATCTTTATTCCTACAACAGTTGGCACAATATTTTCTAACAGTTTCTTTTTGAATACAAATGGAGTAATTCAGTGTTTGTGTAACATGTATTCCCTCTCTTTTTTGTTTGAACAAGGCAACAATGCCAAAATATTACCCAATTGATGTTAAAATTAGTGTTTGACTATTTCTATTATATAAGATATAAGGCGTCACCTTTGTACATTGGATTCTACCCACATTTTTACTCTTTCCCTAGGTAGACTTTATTCGTTAAATTTACACTTATTAGTTTATTTTTCCCTTTTCTTTACTCAAAATTAAAAAGTAATAATTCTTTAAATGTTTTTTTTAATATGTATAAAAGTCAGTGAACTAAAATTAAATTGTAAACTTGTCACATATTTTAATTTTTATTTTAATTCAGGTAAGAAATAGAGAAGTTCTTGGCTTATTACCGCAAGATCATGCTAATTATTAAAGATATATCACTAGTTATTATTCAAACACTAAACCTTATTGGTAAACCTTTGTGAAGTGTTTATTACCTGAGTGACTTCCAGATTGCTAAGTTTAGATCCTCTCTTGAAGTCATTATCATTGGGTCTGGCAGAAACAGGGTTGAGCACAATATCCTTCCTCATGTCATTGTTGATGTGATTGGCTCTTTGGCGAGACCTCTTGACTCGAAAACGTCTGTATATGATGAAAAATACCACAACAAGACAAATTATGGCTACTAAGCCTATAATTCCCACCACTTCCTCCCAGGTCACATTATAACGACTCGAGGATATGGGCGTGGAATATAGAGGGTCACCGCAGTGAAGTCCCGTTACGTTGGGAGGACAGACACAACGATAGCTTCCAGGCTCATTGACACATGTTGCACCATTCATGCACTGCCCAGTCTCACATTCATTTATGTCTATGTTGCATAGGTCTCCAATGAACCCTCGACACTTGCAGAATGGATTGTTCTCACCTTCTTCGCAAACGCCTCCATTGCGACATGGATTAGGGTTGCAGAAGTGCCCATATTCGCAGCGCTTCCCACTGAGTTTGGACGAACATTCACAATTATAGTCTCCAAACTCTGGCCCTGCATGGCAGCGACTTCCGTAAAGACAGGGTGATGAGGCGCAAGGGTCTGTGTCCAGATCACAGGTGGGTCCCGTGAACCTTGTGTGACACTCACACCTGAATGAGTCTCCACCGAGATCCTTACACGTCCCCCCATTGAGACACGGCTGGGACCCGCACACCCCAGGCGCCGTCAACACAGTACCGGGATCACAACTGAACTCTACGTTGGCGAAGCGCTTTAGGACTGCGATGCTCCCCGCTCCACTCATGTGTAAAGGCACCGACACTCTGGATATCCTGACATCATCCATGCACCCGGTAAATCCTCGTTGCACGTCCTCGAAGCCCAGAATTGTGGGGTGTGGTCTCACTTCAGAACCCAGGTACAGACAGTCTGACTGCAGGTTGAGCATATCGCTGACACCAGGGGCTGAGCCGTGAGCCACATGACGACCGTCCACAGTGACTCTGGCGCTGTTACCTTCACGCTCTACTAACACTTCATGCCAAGAGCCATCACTAACATATACACTGCTTACACGCACTACACCCTCACCAGAGCCTAGCTCAAATCGGTACTGAACCACACCATTCACAATCTGAAACAACACAAAAATATTATTCCCTGATATATCGTTTCAGAAGTAATTAATTTTACATTAACTTAATGCATTTTATGCTCTAAGTCGAATAGATACTTTTTAAAACTTGAATTCCTCTTATAAATTTAAACTTTACCAGGCTTACACAATTCATTTAAAACCAAGTTTGTGGAGTTGATATGCCACCTTGTGTTTTTTTCTACTGTCCGACTTAAAAAACTTTAGAAATGGCTTTAAAGTATATTAATTAATAATAACAACTTTACCACGGTAAAATTTTTCAATACATATTACTTTATGGGAAGCTTATATGAATAAATCTTTCAAACGGAATTATTAACATTGGTCCTAAAAAAATAAAAAAGTATTTACGTTAAAATTATTATATAAGGTATCATATATTGTTATAATATTATGTTTTTATTTTGAAGCCAGAGTCAGTAGATTTTTTTCTACTCAAACTTCACTCAAAATTGCTCACGTCTCTGACTACACAGCTCTGTTTAAAACTAATATTATTTTGGTTAAAATTGAAGGAAAATACCCCAATTAATTTAGTTGCATTAGCTGTTTAAGAACTTGCAGATAATCACATACACACGCAAACAAAAGCTTTCAGAGGTTTAACTTCCTCTTCTAGAGTTAGATACACACACCTATATATCTGCCAGGTACAGCCTGCACAGAGTGGTGACGGTGCTTACAACATTTTCCCTTTTACTTTGGTATTCACAGATCAGCTGGTCAGATTTACTATTATAGCTAAGGATTTATCTAAGATAAATCATTCTATTCGATTTGATGAACCCTCTTTAGTTAAAGGACAAAATCATGACAAACATTATATTAAATAACCAATGATTGTGAACAAATAAAAAAAACTAAAAACATCAAATAAAAGCTATACACACCTCAAGAATATTGTAATCTACTTTGCCAGTTGCATACATAAGGTTCCCGGTAGGATTCACAGTTCGTATCCTGAGTGACAAGTTGAGCTGTTCCTCCATGGTTTTTCTCAAAAGAGCCTTATCTATGCGGTAATGGGCATAGCTTTTACCCCTGAACGACACAGGGTTGCGAGGGATGTAACATGACTCGTCATGGCACTTGGAGATGTCAATCTCACAAGTTGTGCCTGCAAACCCTTCAGGGCATTGACATGTGTAGCCCGCAACAGAAGCGTCAGGTACACACAGTTTGAATGAAGGGCAAGGTTCCCTGGCACATTCATTTACTATGTCTCACATCTGTCACCTAAAACATAAGGATTTACTGTAAAAAATTATTTGGAAGAAAATACAGGAAAGAGGTATAGCTAAAAAGCTGGATTAAAAAAAAATCAGTTACAGCTTTACTTTATATACAATTCTATAAGAAAAATCTTTGTTTCTTTTATTTATTCCTATTCAATTTGCATAGGTTATACTTCCAAGAGCCTTATTTGACAAATATAAAAGTTACTAGATCTACTTTAGCTTAATTATATTGTCAGGCCATGTTATTTTAAGCTGTTACTTTTAATAGATAATGTCAATACCTATAAAATAACACTAATAATAAGAACTAATAATTTTTCTTATTTCGCTAGGTGGACTTTCTTAACTAAATTTGCACTCATTAGTTTATTTCTATTTTTCATACTCACTGTTTAAAACACTAATTAATATAGGGAAGAAAGCAATTGTATACAATTAAGTATATATATGAAAGAAAAACCTTGAGAAATGCATGATGATAGTTACAGAAATCAGCCGTATCTAAATCACATTCAAATAAATTGAGAAATGATACCTGGAAATAGGACGAGTCTCAATCTAGGTGTCATTTTTAAATTGATTTGAACTAATATTATATTAATATGTAATCAATGTTTACTATTAAAAAAAAAAGTGTTTGTATTTGCTACAATCTTCTTCCTACCAAAATCCTACTATATTTTGTTTCTTAAAAATGTCCTATTGGTTAAAGAGGTCTATAATGAGTTTATAGGACAAGATTATACCTATTACGTTTTAAGTACATGTAATAATATAAAAGGTTTACCTGCATAGCCCTCCTTGCACACACATTGAACTTTGTGCTCATGCCTAGGAGACACAAAACTCATGATATCGTTGGCTATGGGAGTGAGGGCACTAGTGTCTAGAACGATGCGGTCCTCACACTCTCCATATGTACAGTAGCTGACAGTGCATTTGTCCTGCATTATTTCTTCCACAATTAGACCTGTCGTCAACTCGAGTTCTTCCAGATGTTCTGTCAATGCTTGACGGACATTGTCGGCAGAGTGATAACTGGGATTTTCAGATGTAGCCTGAGACTTTCTCACAGCAAAAAGCACATCAAGGTTACTTCTTGGGTTCGAAGCTTGTCGCGTGTGGCGACTTCTAGAATCAATCAGCTCCTCGTTTATTGTGGGCTGTACACTGATTATAACAACATCTTTCACTCTTACTTTCAAAGCATTCCTCACTGCACGCACAAAGCCCTTGCTGTAGTCTAGTATAAAGTCCAATGAACTGACATCTCTAAACTTAAGGATGACAGAGTTTAGTAGAAGCTCCTCAGAAACTAATTCCACTGACACTTTGATCAATGCGAAGGTAGTGAACTTTCCATCCGTGACAGATACATTGATCCGATACTCGCCAACGTCCAATCTTGGAAGAGCAAGAAGTGTCCCATCATTTCGGTCAAGCTCAAAAAGATCACTGGCAATATTTTGAACGTTTGCCCCCGTGGATGTTTTAACTAGCCCATACGATAGGGTATCATATTGATCTTGGTCGGAGGCATGAATTTTACCAACAATTCCTCCAGGAAACTCATCTCTGAAGGAATTAATGCAGATTTCTAAAGGTGTAATTATTGGTGGATATTGACTCTCTTCAATCACCTGAAATTAAACATTTCTTTGTTTGAGCCTAGTCACAGAATGTTTAGAATTATTGAATGTCTTGAACTTACACAAAATACATTTGTAAAAGCATAAGTAAAATAAGAAGAGATGGAATCAAATAGAATATGGATATCACAGTGAAAAGAAAACAAAATAGATCATTCTTGGTACCAATGTTATCCTTAATAGTTATGATATAGATAATATTATATCAAGAAATTAGAGGGTGAGGAGCAATTTTCTTTAAGAGGAAACCATAACTTTTTTGTTTAATGACAACACTGCAAATTGTATTAGTTTTTCACTGTAAAAATATATTGTGTTTGCCCTTCCTTATTTGTCCAGATCTTTCTTACCTTTCTTACCTATATTTTATTTTATATAAATTATTTACCTTTAAGGGAAACAATATTTTAAGAGTTATATCACCAAGTAAAATCAAATAAATGTTACAATACATTGCACAGACCTTCTCTATCTCTTTTATCTTAAAATAGAAACATTTACTAAAACCTGTTAAGATTTGTGAAACGAAATAATATAAAATGTTGCAGAAACACTTAACCAAAGACCATCATAATCAATTTCACATCTCAAAGACCTATATAAAAATATATTCACTTATAGCTAAAAAACTATTGGTTTTATTAAAATATGTTCCAAATAAAATATTTTTATTTCTAATAGTGACAAGTTATTTCATATTTCAAATAGTTGTGCAGGTATAATAAAAATTATATATTTCTGCTTATGTAAAGTACTCTCAAAGTCATTTTCATGGGAAGATGAGGATTGCCATTTTGTTTGTAATCTTAGACAGTACATATATAAAAACATTAATCAAAATCGGAAGAGCAGACTTGAAGAAAATAATTTTTTTCCCCCTCTTTTAGCCCTTTAATTTTAGATATCTAATTCCAAAAACTCCTCAGGGGAACCTTATGAAAAACCCAAATACCAAGTTATAGCCCGGTAAAATGGTTTAGGCTTTAGGTCAAGATACAAACACACAGACAAAAGAACAGATAAAAGAATGATTTATTTGACAATCACAATACTTCTCTTACACACACACACATGCATGCATGCACACACACATGCACACACGCATGCACACACACACTTATTCACAGCTCTTATTTAATATCACTTTAAATTGAAAAATGACACCTCTTAAATGATCGTTCATACGAAGCTGACAATTTCCACACGTCCATCACAAACTCTGCCTTAAAATATGAGTTAAGTATGACACTGGGCATGGTGCGACTCCTGGATAGCTCAGTGGTAAAATCATTGCTGTACTAAGCCAAAAGTCCCAGGTTTTATTCCTATGTCCATCTTTCATTTTACAATTTAAGGAATACTATAAACAGATGCGGCTATAACAGCTATAACTACAATAGCTTGACTATTAATTCTCTACCTTATTTACTAAATCTATTTAGCAAATATCTTGAGAATGATTTAATAGGTTCAAGTTCAATATACCTTACCTTAATAATAACAAAGGTATCAGAGTAGAGGGGAGGTGTACCATTATCAAACACCCTAACTTGAAGCAAATAGTTGTCTTTCTTCTTGTGGTTAAACTTGGCTGCTGTCCTTAGTATTCCATCCTGTTCCAAACGGAATGCACCATGGTCATTCCCTGACCGTATATCAAAGGTGTATGGAGCAGCATTTGGAGTTGTATCGGCATCTGTTACTATGAACTTTAGTACCGTGAACCCGACAGACTTGTCCTCCTAAAAATAAAAAAAATAATAAAACATACGAGATGTAAAAACATTGGATTAAAAGTATTCCATATCAGTGGTCGAAATGACTAGGGCATCACTCTCACAGTAAATTGAAGCTCGACTATGGTGAGATCAGAGTTTGAACAATGTTTGGGTGTAGACCTACTGGTGGTGGTTTTTCCTAAATGGTTTTCACTCTCCCTGTACACAAATGTGTGCACATTTAATCTAAATTCTACCTTCCTTATTCACCATTTGTGTAAATATGCAGATAGACCTAATGGAACACAGTGAACAAATATAAAATAAAAATATTACCATTAAGAAGACTTATTTAATGTTATTTTATAAAACAAATACTTGTCAAATGGTTTGGATGTATACATGCAAAGAGTGTAATAATTAATGTTATTTTATGTTATTGTTGTTGCAACAAATTCTTGTGGTAGCTATGATGGACAAAAGTTGTATTTGATAACATACATATTATTGGTAAATATGTCAGATAATATTGAAAATAATTACCATCGAGAAGCATTATTAATGTTATTATGAAATAAAAATGACTATTGATTAATGTCTAGCTCAAACTCACAAATTAGTAATTAATTTTAGCTTTTAAAATAATTTGTATCCTTTGTATGGAATGAATTTTTCTTAAGAGCACTGTACCTGAACAATAGTCGAATAGTTGTGCTGTGAGAACACTGGTGGGTTGTCATTAGCATCAGAGATCTCTATGTTTACCATGACCAAGCTGGAGAGGACTGGAATACCTTGGTCATGTGCATGGACTTCCAAAACGTAGTTTGATATCTGGGAAAAGATTAACAATATAGAAATTATTGGAAGGTACTTTAAAAAAAATGAAAAGATAAACAATTAAAACAAAATAGTGTTTATGCACGCTTGTTTTAATTACAGAAAATTCAGATTAACAGAAGAATACAAACGGGTTTGCGGAAGACCGAGTCCTTTCACAGATTTTAAATTGCAGTGTAAATGAGTTCTATAAAATTTACATTTATTTAATTTATGTTTAGCACATAGCATGCCTTGTAGCTTCACATTTCTCTATATTTTTTTACAGTACTATAACTATTTTCATTTACAAGAAAATACATTATGTTGACTACAATATGTTAATATTAACATTTATTATTTGTATTTCTTCTTGTTTTGACTGTGACTTTATTTATTTGATTTAGTTTGTTTCACCCAAATTTTCCAAAAATTGTGTTTGGATTATTCAGAATTTTGGACTATCAGGGTTATACTCTAAGCGGGTTCTATTCTAATTTAGTAAATATATACATTCACACAAAAAAAAAAAAAAATCGGTAAAACTGTCAGATCTACCCTAAATAGCCTTAATACAGTTTACCAGTTAAAGTACAAGAATACTATGACTAACAAACAGTTAATGTGATATCTTTGTGAACATATTATGGAGAATTCAGAATGTTTGGAAGCCACGGGAGCTATTTTTTGATGTGGTCAATGAACTTCATAATATTGGTCTGACCAGAAATAAACAAAAATGTAAGACACCTTTTCGGCAAAAATAAATTTTGATAAAGATAGTCATGAAGTTTAGGTTGATTAAGTACATATTAAACTATTTCAAGCTATTTTTACAAGTTACTAGCTTTTTCAGATACATCTGGGGAAAGGCGATTATTAATATTACTCCATAGTCTGATTAGGCACTAATAGTTCCCCTGTTGAATTTTACTGCGGTAAAAATAAAGAAATACTAATATTAATCTTAGACTCAAAACAAAGTTTTTTGCACCATAAAATACTACCATTTTGTATTGAGCTACTTGACAAAAAGTATCAAACAAACCTATTCAAAGATTGCCGAAAAAGATTGACTATCAGTTTGTTTTAGTTAGGGATGGGACTCTTGAATGCTTAAGGATAGTATTTGAGATTTGAAGCTTCAAGAAAATATCGAATTCTCGACTCAAATCCTTATAAAAATATATAGTATAACCTTGATAATCCAAACTAAGTGGGACGGGGGGTTTGGTTTATCAATTAGTTCAGATTAGCAAGTATATAATAAACACAATACACGCACAAATCAATTAAAAACAATGTGAACGTTGGAAAACCAAATATCACACCGCTCACAGTAGCAGGAAAAGCCAGAATGATTTAGAAACAATAAATGTGGCAGTAAGGTTATGGCAAGATTATTGTTCTCCCCATTCAAGTGACATGTAGAGTGTAGAAGTTGCAGTGGGCTCATGTGCTTTTCTCGCTAAAACATTCTTTTTAAATAGCTTTGATTCCTGTTTTCTACATTGTACATCTGTATTTTGGCCTATTTTACTTAAGGTGCATTCGGATTATCAAACGTTCGGACTATCAAGGTTCTACTATATAAAATTTTTATTTTTCAAATGAAATTTATTTTAGAATTCTAATATGAGTGGTTCAAAAACTTAATTATAGGGCAAACTGAATCATTAGACCCCAGACCACCTAACTAAATATATGAATGTTATAATGAATGGATTATAAGAAAGAATGTTGACATTTAGTTACTATTTATATCTTCTAATGCTCTGTTATATTTCTATTTCCGCTTAGGTTCATAATTTTTTTTTCCAAGATTCAAATCAGAATTTTGATCTGGAATTAAAATTAAGACTTGGATTTGAGATTAGGATTTGTAAAATAGTGGATTCAACCAAACTCTAATTCTATTTTGATATTATAAATTTTTGCTATTGCTATTGAAGAGATAAACTACACACAATAATGGGAATAAAATAATTTAAATTAATATCACTCTCCAAATGAATCTAGTAGTACAAATCTACATTACTGGTACATAGTTCTTACATTCTTTGTTGAGTTAAATTAAATTACTTCAATATGGCTTGTTGCGTCTTTATTGATAAAATTGTTTTTTATCGCCACTGGAGGATATAGCAGCTGTGTCAGAACTCTAAAATAAGAGACACTCTTGGTCAAGTCAGTGTCATGTGGATAGAATATCATACAATTATACGGTTCATTTTACAGTAAATTGACAAAATATGCCCAGTACAATTTAATTTTTATAAAAATTAGAAAAGTCATATGTTAAATTAAGTACTGGGTGTCTTGTTTGAAATATTAATTGAATTGAGTCTTACATTTTATTTAGCGCATCTTGTAACTAAAAAGTTATTAAATGACAAACCAATGAATAAGATCATCTTTCATTATATTTTAAAAATTAATATGAATGATAGAAAAAAAAACAACAACTGAAATTTAAACAACTTACCATTTCTCTGTCAAGGTTGCCTGCAACAGAAATGTAGCCTGACTTCTCATCAATTGAAAACTGCTTTTGTCGGTCACCTCTCTCAATTGAATATGACACTTTTCCATTGGCATCGCTATCGAGATCATTTGCTAAAACCTATAGTAACAAAACACCTTGTTCAGAAGAGGACGAGACCATTGGGAAGACCTAGACGCAGATGGGAGGATAACATTAGAATAAAGTGTAATGAGGCGGACTGGATAGAACTAACTCAGGGATAGGTGGTATGTGGTAATGAACTTTGAGTTCCTAGTGCCACAGAGTTAATAAGTATTCATCTTAATACCTTTAAGGGCTATATTATGCAACCTACACTAATTTTAAATACACAGTGTGAGAAGGGTGAATTTTAAAGGAAGAACAATAGGATTCACTTAGATAAATGATAAGGAAACCGCATTGATAAATCCAAATTGATAAACTAATCTCAGTGAACTTCAGCAAGATAAAAACCAAACATATTGGCACTATATTAAATTTGTTGATTAAGATTTACTATGGAGTACTTAAAATACGACAGCCTCAGTGGTCTTGGGATCAAGTGCTTGCCTTACGACCCAATGTTAGTGGTTTTAAACCTGGCCAAGGTGAATGATTTTTACTGAGTGACTAAAATTCATAGTATAACTTCCTTCAGAGGGGAAGTAAAGCCACCAGTCCCATATAAAAGATCCCTGGAAGGTATGCGAATTAACTTTTCAGCAAAATTTGTAGACCCCTTTTTGCTCACTCAGAGAAATTCAGTGCTGAAAGCAAAGGAAAACTATCACTACTAGGACTTCCCTAGTGCATGGGCGGGTGGGTGGCACTAACCAGCCAAAGGGCTGATTGCTTGTGCTACTCCAAATAAATGGGAAATCCACCAGGACCATCCTTTGGGTTCTAAACTCACTATTTTTTTATTTATAATTAAAATATACTTTTCAACACCTGGTGACCTGCATAAGTAATCATATAATCTAAATGCTTCACTTTTACATTAAATAAGATTGCAAAGGAGGGAAAGATCAGTCCAAATCCCGGTAGGGTTTATTGATTAACCTTCCTCATCCCTATCCAAAAAGTGTAAATATTTAGATATCCTGAATAGGTAGTAAGATGATGCCCACAAAAAATCTCAACAAAACCGTTGATTGTTCAAATAAAATATAGATAGTTTCACACTTTATAGATGTGTCATAATTTTTTAATCATTATATATAATATTAATGTTCTGCTTTATGTTCCCATTAAAACAGGTAAAATTTACAGACACTCCCTTTGCTCCTTTCATGTATTTGAAATCAACACATAGTCTTTTTTTTCTTCCTGGAACAAGGCAATAAAAACCTTGTAAAACCAAAACCCCATAATACATTGCTATTAATTTGTCCAATTCAATTGTCTATATAATTGCTCTTGGAGTGATTAAAACTTTTTTAGCTTTATTTAGATAAAATATAATGCAGCCACCCTTTTCAATATTATTGTCCTGTGAAAATCTCTTATCCTTTACATCAGGGTTCTTACAGACATATGGAACATAAATTTAAGGACTTTTTAAGGACTAAAACCGTTATTTCTCATACAGCCTGAAGCTAAACACGTAAATAAAACATAATTATAAACCATATCAAATTTTAAATAGATGTAAAACACTAACTTTTCTGTAAATTTAATGAACAGATAGGACTATAAAAATAGTAATTTATCTTTTTTGTCATATCACTACTTGGTTTATTGGTTAGTGCAGTCATTCGAGATTCAATATATATTGCATTATGGCTAGAACAGGAATTTGAGCGCTAAGGTGGATGAAAGATAAACTAATAGCTATCGGCGGGCATTTTAGTTCAAAGCTGTAATTATAAGTACTTAAAGTGTTGATAGGTAGTCAAATATCTTAAAATTTTTTACAAATGACGGTTTTAGAGCAACTTATAAAAAATGACGAATGCACATGAATTGAAACCTGGAAATTCCAGGACTTTTCAAGGCCCAGAGCAATTTAAGGACTTTTCTAGGCCTTGAACAAAGACACATTAAATTCCAGATCTTTCAAGGACCGTATGAACCCTGTTACATGTATACACATGTAATAATGTCCCCCTCACCCCCCACAAGACTAATTCCATCATTAGATTGGATGGAACTTTTAGAAAACACAACCACATTTTTGTGGTCAACTATGATAACATGACCAAGCATGTTATTTTTACATCCATTACTGTTTCCAGCCTATGGCCTGAGTCAGTTTTTTTTTTTTATTAAAGTCATGTATTTTTCCACTAATGGCTGGCTAGGCCTGTCATAGCTTCACATGCCTTATAATCTAACTTAAGACTTGAACAGGCACAATATCCAGTCCCCGGGCGTTAATTTATCAAAGTTAAAGGATAAAACCACATTTTCATCAATGATAGATTCTCGGCCATGCCAGGAATTGAACCTGGGACCCTTAACTCAGTATACAAGTACGCTACTGACTGAGCTAAGGTGTCGGATGACCAGGCATATGCATATCTTAAAATTGTTTTATTAACTTTTACAACTTCCAAAAAAAAGTTCCTACCTAATTAAATCATATTGTGAATGAAGTAACAGTATTTAAAACAAATTAGGTAAAATGTATCTAAATTTATGTAGCTCATTTCTAAGAATAAATTACATTAATTATTTTTTGGTGGCGTTGACACATCCCTGATGAACCGAATGCCAGGAACTATATAAGCCAAGCACGAGAAAACCAGAGAAAAATGATGCCAACTAGTTGTGAAACATCAATTGTTTAGTCTCACTACTACTACTTTCCTGAGGAAAATGTAATGGAAACATTTGAATATAAAGTATGTGTAAATGTGTGTTAGTGTTTTTTCTTTTATTTGTGCTTAATTTTTCTACAATTCTAACATATTTATGTAATATTGATAGTGTGTTACTTAATGCACTGCATTATTTCATACCTATCACAGAAAAATAATACCAATAATATAAGACAGAGGGGAATTAGATGTACTTGACTTTGAACTTTTAAGTCCACATATAAATACAATTTTGCCAACACACCTGAATAATCTTATCTCCAATCTGTGCATCTTCTCGAATGCGAGCACTGTAGGATGCCTGGTTGAAGATGGGAGCATTATCGTTGCTGTCAGTGACAGATATGTTGGCAGTAGCGTGATTACTGAGTGGAGGAATACCTCCGTCCACAGCCTGTATTGTCAAGTAATAGTCCTTCGCACGTTCATAATCTAACTGTTCCACTATGCTGATAATTCCTGAAATATATTTCACAAGAATTTGGGTGTACTTTAAATGTTGGTTCTTCTTGCAGGAAAAAGGATACAGTTAAGTCTGCATTTTGATGAGTTTCTGATCTAAACATATTTTAAATTAGGTGGGATAACATGCACACTTAACTGAGTATGCTGGAGAAGAAATTTTTGGATAAAATACTATTAAACACAAAGATACATGTATAAATAAGATCTTTCACTAACAAAGGCAACTTTTTCAGCTTCAATTTCACTTATGACAGTTTTATTTAAAGATTGATTACAAATTTATGAAAATTATTTTAAACTGTATTTTTAAAATAACATATTTTTTTTATAGTTAAACCAGTAAACCCTTGCTGAAACTTCCACACATTCAACCTTCCCCTCCCCCCCCCCAAAAAAAAGAATTCTCTTTGTTGGGTTGTTAAAATTAAATACTCAGCGAAGTGTTACACAAAATAGAAAACCAAGTTTATTCTCGGTAAATAATAAAAAAATATTGTTAGATTTTTCTTTTAACAAATTTTAAACAAACAATGTGTTTTAATGTAAACTGAGTATGCTATGTCAGACGTCAGTGAAAAATCTTATCCACTGATACCGAATTCATAGCTGAAGGCTTTGTATTAGTTGAGAAAAAGGATGTTGACAACAGAAATAATACATAGGATTTATGTTCACAGCCATTTTACCTCAAATTTACAAAAAATAAAATACAGATTACATGTTATTAAATTATTTTGTCAATCATATGGTGAAATATTTATTATGAGGGAAAGAGTTTGATTGTTTATTTTTAAAAATGTTCTTATAGGGTTAGTTTTGCAAAGTTCATTTTAACCACTATTTAAAAAAAAAAGTTAATTCTTATTGAACAATTCTATTTAACAAATAAAATCAGCAAATTAAGTGAATTTAGTAAAAGATTGAAATTTAATGTATTACAAACTATTGATTTCTTATGACTAGCATTTGTATGATAAATAAAGAAATACAGTGAAAACTCAAGTACAATATTTTTTTATGAAATAAAAGAGAAAAAAAAATAGATCAGTACAGAAATAACATTTTTATTTGTATTCACAACAAAATAATCCTTTGCTAAAGATCTGGTTTAGAAATATATTCATATGTAATATGAACCACAGTCAAAAAACATAGTTTATACAGGTGTAACAGTTCACAAATCAATCTTTCATTGTCAACTGCTATTTTGTAACTATGTTTTAGCTTTAAGATTAGGAGATATTGCTTTTATTTCCACCTACCTGTCTTGGGATGTATTTCAAACTTCTTGTGTTCATTCCCCCTATTATTGAGTAGTACACCTCGGCATTGACCCCCGTGTCTTTCGAAGTGGCCAGAACCCTGGCTACCTCTGACCCCACACTGACAATCTCCGGCACGGTGGCGTAGTAGTACTTGGAAGTGAACTCTGGAGGGTTGTCATTGATATCCAGCACAATCACTGTCAGGGCTGCCAGCTTACTCAGCTGAGGGTTCCCTTGATCTACTGCTTGCAGGCTAAGGTTGTACATGGCGCGCGTCTCTCGGTCCAGAGGTTTGGCCAAGGTCACTATACCACTGTCCGCAGTGATATTGAAATGACCACCGGCAGAGTCAACAAACATATACCTGATCTTGCGATTGATGCCTTTAAAGAAATAAAATATATTTTTGTTATTATTCAACAGATTGAGACACCAAGTACAATGTTTATAATAGGGATGGTACCCTTGAATCCTTAAGGATATTTAAGATTCGAGAAAATTTTGATTTTAAGACTCAAAACTTTTTTTTCAGTTTTTCAGTTGAAATTTGTTTTAGAGCTCTAATACTGCTTATTGGTGGTTCAGTACCAATTATAATTATAGTATGAACTTAACAACCAGGCCCCAGACCAGTAATTTAACCCCTAGCTGTAAGTATAAACGTTTTAATAAATGGATTATTAAGAAATATTGTTTAAAGATTTATTTAATATTTGTATTTTACTACTATTCTATCAAATATATACAGATTCAGGATTTGAAGGTAAATTTAAGATTCGATTCGTAAAATTGTGGATTCAACCCAACTCTAGTTTATAAAGCATACATTTATACTAAAAAAATAAATTAATAACGTATATTAATTCTGAATTAAAAAAAAAATCAATTATTTTACTAAAATAAATTGGAATAGGGGATAGCGTTAAATACCAACACAAAATAGCTTATGTGGTGAAAAAAAGGAACCAAGTTTTCTTTTCATACAGTTATTGTCCACAATACCTTCTTTCATATATCACAAGTACCAGAACAAATTAAGTTAAGTTTATTTTGAAAAGTTATTTATTAATTTAAAACAATATAAAGCCCAAAATCCCAAAATACAAGCAAGAGGAACAGGAAATGTTATAAAAAGGATTAATACAAAAAGCCCTTTACAAAGAGAAAACAAAAATCTTTCAATTATTTTCTTTAAATAAAAATCATAATCAAAAGTGAAATTGGTTACTCCCCTAATATTATTTGATTCAAGTTAAAATAAATAATTATTTAGCTACTTGGATTCCAATTATTATTTCATTGTATTCCAGACAATATCCAACCCTCCCTTTAAGAGTTTGGTTCATATCTCGATGGGGTCAAACATTTAATATTCATGTGGTATGAAACAAGGTATGATAGGATCGATTTAGAATTAGCTATTAGTTTAATTTCAGCCGCTGAAAATCCTTCCTAGACTTAAGTGACAGAAAATAAATATATATAGTTTTTTTTATAGTTTCTAGTAGATACTATAAGCATCGAAGTACCTATATCTCTATCCGTGGCATGCACTTTAGTGACTAAAGTACCGACATCCACATCCTCTGCTAGAGTAGCGCTGTAGGTGTCCATAGTAAACTGAGGAGCGTTATCATTCAGGTCGGACACTATGATCTCTACTTGGGACGAACACTCCCAGACAGACTTATCTCTGTCCTCCACGTGGGCCACCAACTGATACTTGGATTGCTCTTCTCGTCCAGACTTAGGGCGGTTTTAAGATGACCTAAAAAAATAGTAGTAAAAGAAGCTAATAAAAAATATATTTACTTGTGAAAAATAACCTAAGACAATAATTTTTATATGACCATTGGAGAAATCAATAAATATTATAATTAGAAACTAAACAGCTGCAAAGCAGGTTTTTTAAGTTCAAATAAAATATCAAATGAAAGCAAAAATTATTTGCAAAATTTCAATAATCATCGACTCTAACATACTAAAATTATGATTTCAAATAAAAAGAGTTGAACATTATATAAAAAAAAAGTTAGTTTTGGACCCTAGTCCCTAGTCCTATAAGTGATCATGACTATAAATGTAGATTCTTAAACTTGTTCATGCAGCAATAGTTTAACTTTGTCAAAGTTAAGCAGTTAAAAGCACCATCTGTTCTTGTAAATATAAACTATTTCAATATGTATTTTCAATCTTCAAAGTTAACTCATTTGTTAGAAAGGCTATGTATGGTCATAACATTTACCTGCTGTCTTATCAAGGGTAAAATGGTCGGAGCCATCACCAGTGAGATAAAAGCGCAAGTTTGTGTTTGGTTCCTCATCAACATCTGCAGCTAGGATTGTGAGCACGTAGCTACCGGGATGAACTCCCTCCGATAACACTTGGCGGTACCGGTACTTTAAGCAGTACGGAGGGTTGTCTAGAATAATAAGATAATAATGTGGTTAGATGTTGACGAAAGCAAATGGATTCATATATAAAAAAGGGGTTTATAAATAATATGTCATTGCCATTTTAAACTTTTGGTTGATTTGGTTTTAATTATTTAAAAATCCTAGTGTAAAAAAACAAACAAAAAAACGTGCAATTTGTAAAATGTATAATAAATATGTAGATTTTGTTAACAGTGAAAGATAAAACAAGCTTACAATGTATGCTGTAGCAGATTTTTAGATCTTAAAAAGTTCAATTTTAGGTGCCTAAAATATGCTCTTTAGAATTTATATATATAAAAAAAGATAGGTCATTAAAACTAGCTTGGAATGTACTGAAAACTGAAAGCTAACAACACTGCATTTCATTCATATCAGCTTTGATTGTAATTAAAATAACACAGAGGAGATTATACATCTTATTGATGCTTGGAAAAAAATTTCAAACACTTTCAAAAATTTTAACACGGTTGGCCTTCCAGTAAATAATTAACACTTTTTCTAAGTTTTCCACCCTGAATTTGGGTGTTTATCACTTGATATTAATTTGAAGGTATGCTGTAAAAGAGTGTTCTACATTCACTGGTGTAAGGAGAGAGTATTTTAACGTGTTGGGTAAAAGATGAGTTGGGATTCCACATTCCATTTGACTTTACTTTTTCGCCAAAGTTTCAGCTTCTGCACAAAGATTCTTCAGACCTGTGTTCTTCAGAACTATTGTGTTCAATTTAATTCTCGGTTTCTTAGCAGATTTTCCAGGAGCTTTAGTTATTTCTTTTTTTTCTTTAATGAGAGCTCCATACATTTATGCTTGGATATTAATGAAATGGATATATGTCTACAGTTATAAATAGGCTAAGGCCACAGTGTATTTATTCAAGGAGGGTAACTTACATTTAAGTGTGAACAAAGGGTACATTAATATTTTATATGCATGGAAAAAAGGGCCTTAAAAAAGTAGTATTATGTCATTAAATTAAATAAACTAGAAGTTCTGTGAATATTAAACCCCTCTCTTTAGCTTTCAAGTTGAAATTTATTACTTGGAATTGAAGGTGATATTTTTCTTTCGTGATCAAGTTATTCAGAAAACTAATTATTAATACTATATCCATATATAATAACAGCTGTTCATGTGGTTTAGAACATCATTCTCACAATCAACATTTAAAAATTATTCCCTATATATTAGATTGATTGCTTAAAACTATAGATTAAAAAACAAGAAAGGAAAAACTCACTTAAGACGAACTATTAAACTAAAAGCCTTTTGAGCAGCTGCCATATTGAAATGGGTGGTTAAATTGTAAAACGATATACATACAAGGTTTGGCTTAATTTAAAATAATTTATCTGACAGATCTTGTTAAAATTAGCCCATGCATTTGGCAGTTATTGTGAAACAAACAAGTATACCAATTTCTGAGCTGTCATCTTTAAATATATGACCAGAACAAGAAACAATGTACATTCATGGTTTGACAAAGCTCAAAGAACGTCCCAGCCAAATTTGGTTAAAATTGGTCCACACATTTGACAGTTATCGCAGAAAAAACCTTCAGACTAACAGATGAAATGACAAATTATCAAGTTAAAACAGAACCTTGCTATGTTAGGTTAATAATTATGCTTACTACCTCTAGAGTCTAGAGGATGATGTCATTTTACATCAAAATATTGAGCTGTTTAGAAATAAGTGTTAATGTTTTTAACTTTTATTTGTGCTTCATTTGCTACAATTCTACCATGTGTGTTTATTTAATAACATAGATAGAAAAACTAAAAGTCTTAGTAAAGAAATATGTATGCAATATGATATACCATTAGCATCAAGAATCTCAATGGTCACTACTGTAGTAGCGATGAACTTCCCGTCAGTAGCAGTGACGTCCAGTACATATTTGTTGACACTCTCTCTATCCAGAGGTTTGCTGATGTACACCTTGCCATCTTGTCTGATCTGGAACTGAAGTCTAGGATCTCCTCGGGTGATGTAAAACTCTACAGGCGACACCAAGTCTTCATCTTCATCCGTTGTACTGAGCTGGACAACAACGGTACCTGGTAGGGCATCTTCATTCACTAGAACATTACAACAACAAATCACCACAATGATTAACCCCGAGGAAAAATCAAATAATAAACACATTATTCCTAGTGCACTTTGTCACATTAAGACTGTGGCCCCATAAGTAAATGTCAGGGGTACCAACCTCTCACTTAACCCGAATGGTCACTAGTAAAGTAAGTGGTACATTACTAAACCTTTTATTTTAGATTATTATTTAATTTACCAAACATGCACTTACTGAACAGACTTATATCAGCACAAAGCTTATAAATTTCCGTAAAGCTAGACCGGGACACTTAGCTCAGTAGGAAAACATGCTACTGGCTGAGCTAAGGTGTTGGTTTCTATATATTAGAATATGCTATTCAAATGCTCAGAATTATAGAATTTTCTAAATGTATTTATTTATTAAAAATGTAAGATATAATGCGTCCTTGTCCAGTGACTTTTAGCATCACATGGTGTGTGTGTATGTATGAGTGCACCTTATTAGTTGATTTAGTTCCTTTAAGAACTGTCATAAAAATATCATTATAGTTTATATGGATTTTTTCAACTATGAATGTATCATAAAATCACATTTCTATATGGAAAACCTCTTTTCACTTTATGAGGTAATTGGATAGAAACATATAAAAGAAACAAAAACAATATGGCCTTTACAATTAAATGAGTCCACAGTTCACACTGCTGCCATTGGACAAAGAGGTAATGGATGCCTCTTGAAGAAAATCGATCGGTACCGCCCGATCTCCTGACCCTTAATTCATTGTAAAAGACATATTGTGTTTGTTAGGGTTATATGTTTCTATTAGAGATGGGCCACTCAAATCCTCGAATCCACCGAATCCTGACAAGTATTTGAGATCTGAGGATTCGGGTGTTTTATTGAATTTGATGGTCGAATATTTCACCTCATAAACAAAGCATAATATTTTGAATTCAAAAATTACTTAGTTAGGCCTACTTGAAAAGCACAACTTAATCCGTAATCATTATTTTGTCTGACAAAAGAGATAAATATGAATTTATTTTTTATTTTTATAATAATTGTTAGGTGTAGAAAATCTAATGTGCCTAATACCCTACCCTCCCAACTTTATGGGAAATTTAGACTCGACCGTTTCAGCGCATACTCACTTCTGAAACTTTCACCTCAAAAACAATCTTGTAATTATTTTAATGAACACATTAAAGCTTTTCAAAAACCGAAAATCAAAACTAGAATTACAAATAAACTCGAAATAAATAAAATTAATTATGTCTTTTTTTTTTTAAGAGAAATAAGAACACATTACACACGATACAAAGTCAGCTGCCATGATGTATATGTTTACTTGCCAGCGGCCTGAGTGATGATTAAATAAACATGTCTGTTAATTCTTACCACCCAACTGGTTTTAACTATCTACAACTATGCAAAGAACCCCAATTTATTTCATATGATCCTTAAGTTAGATATTTTGTTGGGTTTCATGAAAAATAAGTACTGTCAACAGTGAGACACCGATAAAACTGTTAATTTATGCCTACCGGCCTACGTATTGTATATCAATTGTTTGTTTGGAATTGATTCAGGTAATTTGATCCCTTAGTAAGTACTATTAAGTTTTAAGAATCAAATGATGACTTGCTAATTCAGTATTTGTTTTTAAATTGATTTTAACTAAGAGTTTTTTTTAAAAATATGTTATATCGCAAGAATCAAATATATTTCTTGTTTTCTACGCGAAGATAGATAATAGATATAAAATAAAATAATAATAATAATAATAATAATAATAATAATAATAATAATAATAATAATAATAATAATAATAATAATAATAATAATAATACATACTTACTACTTAAGCATTATTAAGTTCACTATTTCCAATGTATGTTTGATTGTTAAGCATGTTGTTTTAGTTTTTTTTAATGTTTGTTTTTTATTTTTGCTTTCTTATTAAAATAAATTATAATCCTTCAATGATTATTAAAGTTGATTAAAAGATAACTAGGCCTAATCTGTTTGTTTATTCACATGTTTTTTTTAAAAAGAAACTTAACTCATTCTATCAACACTTTTAAAAGTAACTAAAAAAACTCTCAAATTTTGATTGATTTGATTTCTAAACAATAATATGAGTCTAGATTGTTTAATTTGGCTGAATTTTAACCAGTATTTTGCGAGGGGTGGTTGTGGTGTATTAAAATTGAAAGCATAATTGAAATAAATCTTAATGTACAGCTTAGGCCTATATTGTGTAATGTAAGTATTTTTGTAAATAATTAAAATTTCTGACAATTTGCTATGATTCGGATTAGATATTCGAGATTCAAAAATAAAATGTAGATTCGGATTCGAGAAATAGTGGATTCGACCCATCTCTAGTTTCTATACACCTTTCCTGTGTCATCTTCCAAATATAATATAAAATCGTATTTGTAATTTACACTTTGTTTACCCTCAAAAGAACCCATCACGGTAAAACTTTAAGCATTCATCATAAACAGAGTGTACATTATGAGTTTCTATTAATATATTTTTAATTTTTAAAACAAAGATAAATGTAAACATCCCAATCCAATAACATCCCTAGTTAAAATTATGTTTTTGTCTGTACAAAATAACCACTTCATTACCTGCTGCTACATAATGCATATTTGTGAACACAGGTGGATTATCGTTGTAGTCTTGTAGTTTGATGTAGACGCTGGTACGGGCAAAGTGTTTCTGGTTTCCATTGTCTGTGGCCACCACTTGGAATACAAACTCTGATTGCTTCTCCTTGTCCAATTGCACTAGGGTGGTGATCCAGCCTGTGTAGGCATCCACGGCAAACACGTTGGCCAATTCACCGATATCAGAACCAAAGGTATAGCGCACTTCACCATTACTACCTTGATCTTGATCATGAGCATTCACTAGAAATAATACATAATTAGCAAACATCTTATACTTTTTTTAATATGTCAAAACATACAAATACAATAACACAAATGATTTGAGAACCGCCTTAATTTATTGTACGATAATATAACAAGCAGAAACAAAAATAAGATTTCCATGGATTAGTTAAGTACGTTGTCACTTTGAAAGAATCAAGAATTCTGGTATTTATTAAATAATTATATGGTTGGGATTACAAAAAAAAATTGAAATAATCCATTAGGCCTACCTATTTCGATGGTCGCATGGTCTAAGGTCACAGTAAGTCGAATTGCCAAAGACAGGAAGGCCGGGGTTCAAATCCCAGTTGGGTGAAATAAAGGTTATTTTTCTAACCGATTTCCCATTTTCCCATTCCTCATTCCAACAAGATTAACATATTTAATATATATCTGTACAACACAAACGGTGAAACATGGTGAGGAAAATATAATATTATTTTATGAGCAAATAGCCAAGTTCTAATATAAAATATTAAATAAAGAACAATAAGATTAACATATGTTTATGTAACAGTGTGAATAAGAACCTTTTAAAATGGACGTCCCTTCTTCCACGTTCTCTGCTAATGTGATCTTGTACGGACTGCTTTCAAACTCTGGAGCGTTGTCATTCTCATCCAGAACTTTCAGTGTGACTTCAGCCAAAGCTGTGAGCGGTGGACTGGAGTAGGTTTCAGCTAGTACACCAATCAAATGAGAATCCTTGGCTTCTCTGTCTAGGGTTCGCGCGACAGTCAATTGCCCGTTGGCATCTATAGCAAACTGTGGCGCTTCCTCACTACCCGACACAAGCCGGTAGTGAACTGATGAGTTGGTTACGGTTTTTAGACGAGTTATTAGGGCGCCTGTAAATATAAGAAAAAGTTTGTCAAAAAAATAGGGGTTAAATATTAACAAATCACAGTTTAATGACACTATAAATTAGTTCGGATTGTGGCCATTCACTTTGTGTTCAGTTAAATGTAGTTAAAAATATGACCTAGTGTGTCTGTGATTCCTGTGTTGAGGTGTGATTTTTCAACTTTATTTAAATTAAATTACAATTTGTTAAATTCTTGCATTTTAAATATCCTTATTTCCATGGATGGCGCTGAAAATATTTTTTTTTGGAGCAAGAGGGGAAAGGGGTCATATGTAGGTAGGGGTGGACCAGTTACAAATGTTTCACAAGTGATTAACATAGCTAGTTCATGATTAACATGCATGATTATGACATCTGAAAATACAGGGTTTGAACCCTGTCAAGATGCCTTAGGAGTGTTTTTTTCCTCTTCATAATATGGGTTTCACCTGCTTCAGTGGCTGCTTGATCTAAGGTGTCACTTTCACAATAGACTAGACTATCAATGACGAGATCGGGGTTCAAATACCGGTCGGGTGTAGTGACAGCGGTTTCCCACTCTCTGTCTACAAAAAGTGAATACATTTCTTCTGAATTCAACCTTACTCATCCCTAGCCCATTAATGTAATTATTTGGATGACCCAATTGGGTATTAAGATGTGATGCAGAGAAGAAAATACAGTAAAATTTACTTAATACACAAATACCTAATTCTGCGTGGCATCGACTGAAGGATTAGAAAGTAATCTCTAATCTCTTTAAGTTTTTTCTCCACTATGTCAAGAAATAACCACTCACCCACCGTTGTTAGTAAAATATGTTATTTATTTTTATGTTATCTCAATAAGGAAAACCTCTTTTCGTTTTATGAGGCAGTTGAATTATATTCTGAAGAAGGTCCAGGAAAGGTGGATAGAAACATATAAAAGGGACATATTATTATGTTAGTATTTAACTATTATTTCACCCGCTTCAGTGGCTGCATAGTCTAAGGTGCTCCTCTCGCAATAAACTAGGTTGCTGATGACTGGGAGATCATGATTCAATCCAGGTTGAGTGTGTTGAGGGTGGTTTTTCCTAAATGATTTCCTTCTCTCTCTCTCTCTCATGCCCCACCCAAATGTGGGTACAATTCCTCTGAATTCAACCTTCCTCATCACTAACCTATTCGAGTAATTATTACATAGTCTATAACCTGAATGGGTAATAAGACACTCTGCTTAAAAAAAATCTTTTTTTTCAGTTCAATTTTCATAGGCAGGGCCTTTTCTGACAACTGTTAGTTTTAATATAATATATTAGCAATACCTATAAAATACCAAAAATAAATGAGTAAAATGTTTTCAATGTCGACAGAAAAAACCAATTATTTGTACTTTTTGAATGGCCCTTTCTATTAAAAGTGAACTGTACATGACTTACATTCAGGCTTAACTTAGGAAAGTACACCTAATATTAAATCCCCATTACAAGGATGATACCTTAGTAAACTTTCTTTTCATTTAACCATGGTTCCTAATGCCTAGTATACAAATAAAACAAAATTTATGTTTGTTGCCGATTACCTGGAGGGGAATTTTCAGAGATAAAAAACTTTCCGTCTCTTCTTTCAAATATGGGTGCAACATCTTGCGAGCCCATTACTAGAACATCAATAGGAACATTTGCATGGAGAGTGGGTGAGCCGCGATCCTGGGCTCGAACAAAAAATTGGAAGACTTGGTTTTCTGAAACAAGTAACACATTTCCAGTAAAGAGTATAAAACCCCACCATGCTGTTATAACATTATAAGATAATCATTAAGTTGGTTTGGGTATCCATACATGCAATAAACAAACATAAAAATTAGTAATTAAATTAAAATTAACTGCTTTTACCATATATCTCATTAGAGGCTGAACAATATATGACAATATATCACTAACACTAACATGAGTGAATCCAGATTAAACAATAATAAAAACAAATAGACAACTTTAAAGAAGCGCTTTTATTATCACAAGCAGCTGAACTTGAAGAAACTACTAATGGTAATGAAAGCTGGTTTTAAAAATTCTATTTTTATGTTTATTGGTATTTTATCTGAACAATTTTTACTCTAATTTAACCCATTATCTAGCCTAGTGAATTGTCCCTGACAAATTTTATTTGGACTGTCACAAGAAATAAAGGTTTGATTACATTTTAATATAAACCTAATTGATTTAATGAATGATATTAACCTGTAATAAGCCAAATATGAAAACCACAACACAAATAAAATAATTTAACTATATCTATATTAAATTTTTCGACCATGCTGGGAATCAAACCTGAGACCCTTAGCTAAGTAGACAGGCATGCTACTAGCTCAGCTAATATGTTTGATATTAAATATATATATATACAATAATAATAATATAAAAATAAAGAACACATATTACCCTTAGGCACTGCACTCTTGAGCAAATAAATGCCGCCGGTGTGACGATTAATACCAAATAACTCCTTCACTCCAGATGATTGTGTTTCATAAATAGAATATTCCAGCTCAGCTGCCATTTCTTCATCTTTATCAACTGCTCTCACCTTGATACCAAAAACATAGCATATTGCATTGTTGTTTTTACCATATCATGTGTCACAGCTATTTCAAATTAACTGCAAATTTTCTGTTGAGACTGACTTGTTCAGAGTTCAGAGTTATGCCACATAACAAGTATTATTACAATTTTATCATTACTTTTTTATAAAACAAATATTTGTCTAATGACTTATAAATGTATGGAAACCGTCTAAAACACTGTAAAATAGTGTAAGATTAGTGATAGATTGATGGAAATAATTAAAACTCTTTCTTCATTTCTTCAGTCATTATTTAAAATTCCATCTTATGATGACTTTCACAGCTTCTCTCTATTATTAAAAAGTAAATATCCCTTCTTCATAATATGAAAGACAAAAAAAAAAAAACCTATAAAAAACAGACAAAAATATATCGGCAGCAACATATTTGAAAAAATAAGAGAATATTGTGTGAATTTGATTATAAGATGTGAAGTGTATGTAGAAATTAAGAAAGAAGTCTATTTATCCCCATCAAGGTCTAACCTAACTCTCCTTTTAGATTGGATTCCTTCCCTAAAACTCACATTGCATTAGTTTACAGTGTTTCCACACTATTTTCATCTATAGTTATATAATTATAAATTTTATGATCAGCATAATTAGCCACTCTCCTGTAATAATTTTGAATTGAACCATTTGGGGCGTTATCTCATATATTTCCTAAAATATTTAGGAATAGAATAAAATACACTGCAATGTTGGCAAAAAGAAAGAAAAAGTCTGATGGTTTGGTCCATCTTAAACACCAATAATAATATTAATAGTATATTCAACCCCAAAGTAATCAATTACTTATTCTAAGGCAGGCATGTACAACCCGCGG
Organism: Timema podura; assembly: GCA_033556935.1. Classification (NCBI taxonomy): domain Eukaryota; kingdom Metazoa; phylum Arthropoda; class Insecta; order Phasmatodea; family Timematidae; genus Timema; species Timema podura. The sequence continues at coordinate 52,395,165 of JAVRXN010000011.1, read as the reverse complement.
TCCCCAAGTATGTTCTGTGTGGCCTGTCAGGTCAAATTCAAATACTTCAAATTGAAGATATAAATAATAATTTACGGCAATGTATCTGATGTAAATGCTCGCTAATTTCCATGTAGTTTCCAGAATCGTTAGAGTAGCTTAAAGGAAATGCACCTGCATTGATGGGGAAGACTACAGTGATAAATCAATCTAAGTGCACCTAGTTGAGAATTCGAACCTCGACCCCCCTATCACCATCAATACAGCCAGCTTTGACACATTAGACTGGTAGAGACAGCACCAACAGTAACCATGGATGCAATTAAAACCAAAAGGGATCATACCTTGAGGAAGTCTGAGTTGAGGGTTGTAGGTTGCTGTGAATAGTGGCCTTGTATTTCACACGCAATAGGAACCATGAGGGGCATTTGTCATTTTCAATCCAATACTTTGACAGGGCAATAAAATGATTTTCCTTTCTTGCATACCGACCTTAATTTTGGGATTTGATCAAGCCTTTTCCTTTGATGATTTTTCCTAATCATTAAAATAATAATATTGAGACCAAATGTTATTATAATAATAATAATAATAATATAATAATAATAATAATATATTATAATGTATTATTAAATAATTAATAATATAATTATTTTTAATATTATAAAAATATATTGTATATTGCAATAATCACAATCATATATATATTTATGTAACATAATATAAGTAATAATAATAATAATAATTATTATTAGTAATAATAATATAATATTATTATTGTAATAATAAAATAATTATTATTATTACTATTTATTAGTAATATAATAATAATTATTATTATTATTACTACTTAATATTTAATAAATTATATGATTGTATATTGCCATCAATCACAGAGAATAGTTAACGTAACCATAATAAGCATGATGAGTGTTAATGTGCGATTGATGGTGTTTTATTGTGGAACCGAAATATAATGAATCTAATACCAAACAAATAAACACATTTACATAAAGATAGGTAAATTAATTTATTATAAAACAAAGGTGATTCACTATTAGCTTTATTTCCATTGAAAAGCTTAAATTCTATTGTTTTTGTGGAACATCTGTCTAAGAATGATTGTATTTGTTTGGTGAAGTTACATGGATGTGTGTTCTTTCAAAAGTCATTGCCAGAGAAAAAAAAAAGGGGGGGGGGGGAGGAGGATAGCAAAATGTTAATTCAAAGTGGATACCAAAGACATGATTTAAGCTAGATTCTGACATATATTATACCATTTTCTTACCTGTTTTCTTATCAATCTGAAAAGTCTCCCTCATCAATTCTGAAGGTATGGAGTAAGCTATTTCTCCATAAATACCAAAATCTTCATCGGTGGCAGTGACTTTAGTTACGAAAGTCCCGTGTAGTTTGTTCTCCATCACCTTGGCCTCCACCTGTACCTGAGGGAAGCTGGGGTTGTGTCTGTTGGCCGGTAACAGCTCTATCTTCACACGTGCGAAGCTTGTGTACACCCCATCTGTCACCGACACATTCAGGGTGTGCTCTCTAGGATCAGCGAAGTTTTGGAGGTTGGTCAGGGAAATTATACCTGTTGATAAAACAGTTAAAACGTAAATACTTTGGAGCTGATGTACACTGTACAGTGTACTTAGGTCAATTATCTTATAAACCTCCAGCAATAAATATCTTTTCATCTGCGGACTAAACAAGTTATTTATCTAGTTGAAGCAAAAAAGTATAATTAGTGATTCAGACAGTTATTCTGTTAATTGTTTTGTATTATTTTTGTAATATTTATAAACAAATCATGCAAGTTATTTCTTCAAGTTAATAATACTTGTTCCAAGTGTTTCTAAAATTACTCTGTTCACTAGCTGTTTCAAGAAACAGAAGATAAAATTATATACATGGAAGGGCCGGGGAGACATCAGCAAGTACCAACTAGACTAGACCCTTGTCAAACAGTGATTAAGGAATGGAGTGAAGAATGGGAAGACATTGCCAGGTGCCGACATAGATTCGGACTACAACCTGTTGGTGGTTTACATTGAAACAAGTCTGAAGAGAATCAGGAAGATAAGCATGAGAAAACCGAGGTGAGACTTGAATATTAAGAAGAAAGAGTGACATTGTGAGTAATTAAATAGAACTAAAGCTATGTGAGGTGACAAAAGAGAGTATAAGATAGGAAGGGAAGTGGAATAGTGTTAAAAATATTTTTAAGGTGCTAAATGACAATGTTTTAAAAATGAGGAGGACTGCATAAAATCCCATGATAACAATAGAAATGCTTCAGAAAACGGAAAAAGAAGGAAATGAAAGAATGTCAACAAAGAAGAATATAGAGATAAGACATGTGATGAGATTATCGAACTGAAAAGAAAAGGAAAGTAAGACCTCATTTACCAGAAAGTAAAGGAACAGGATGGGAATGACAAAAAAAAAGTGTGCGAACAATAGGAACAAAGGTCAGATGGTGACGGATCATAAAGAGGTTCTTATGAATTGGGAAAGATGTATAAAAAAAACTGAACAGTAAGGAAAATTGACCATCCAATCCTGGTGATTGAAGCAGAAGACGAGTTAGAGGAGGACGAGAAAGGACCAAACATTTTAAAGAGTGAAGTGAAGAGAGCCATAAAGGACATGCAATAAAGGAAAGCTGTTGGAGATGATGAAATACCAGCTGACCTTCTGAAGGAACTGAGAAACAACGATTAATGGCTCTGACAAAACTTTTAAATAGGATCTACAAAAGAGGAGAATGGCCCAAGGACTTTCTAGACGTAACCATGGTGGGCTTAAAGAAGAAGAAACAAGCCAAGAAATGCAGGGACCACAGGATCATCAACCTCATCTCTTATGTGTGGAAGATTGTGAAAAGAATACTTAAGAGGCAACTGGAACAAAAAATAGAAAGTGTGATGGAAGAAGACCAATTTGGATTCAGAAATGGAAAAGGAACCAGATATTCTATCAGGATGCTGAGAATAATTTTAGAGAGGGTGCTGGAGGTCAAGGAAGAGGTCTGGATTGATTTCATCAGTTGGCGAAAGACGTTCAATAGAGTGAAGTGGAAGAAATTGATGGGAATACTTAAGAAGATTGGCATTAATTGGAGGGATAGAAGGCTGATTGCAAACCTGTCTGTACCAGAGACAGCGAATGAAGATGTGGTTGAATGGTGGAGAGACCAATTGCGTAGAGATAGGGATGCTGTTTGTCACCCAATCTATTCAACTTGTATGTAAATTGGCTGGTCAGAGAAGCCCTGGAGGGACGTGGCAATCTCAGGATCAGAGGCCGCATCAACACAATAAAATATGCAGATGATCTAGCATTGCTGGTCAAAAATAAAGAAGAGTTTCAAGAAATGATTTACTGGCTGGTGGAGATAGGGAGAAGATATGGCATGGAGAAAAACATTGAGAAGTCAAAAGTGATGGTGATTTCAAAAAATTAAGAGCCGCTGAAAATCAAAATTGGAAACCAGGCATGGTAGAGCAGTTCAAGTACCTGGGAAGTCTGTTGACAAAGGATGCCTACTGCACCAAGGAAATTAGGTCAAAGATCGACATGGCCATGAAAGCTTTTAACAAGAAGAGGTTAGTGCTGACCAGAAAGTTGAGCTTGGAGCTGAGGAATAGCTGATATAACGCTACATTTGGAGCATTGCATTGTGTGGAGCAGAAATTTGGAGTCTTAGGAAGATGGAAAATAAATACTCTGAGAGCTTTGAAATGTGGTGATGGAGATGACTTGAGAAGACCAGATGGACAGAGAGGGTGAAAAATGAAGAAGTCCTAAGAAGAGTTGGTATTAAAATAACCATTTTGGATGCGATTCTTCGGTATTAAGCAAATTGGATCGGACATATTCTTAGGAAGAACTGTCTTATGTACGACATCTTAGAAGGAAAGGTTGAAGAAAAGAGGAGCTTAGGAAAGAGGAAGATTCAAATAATTGATGACTTCATGGAAAGAAGAAAATTCTGGGAGCTCAAGGAGTAGGCAGACAGGGCACATTGGTGGTCGAGGTTCACTGACAAAAGTAATGGACCTGTCATAAGACAGAACCCACATAATAATAACTTATAATATATTTTTTACAGGTGGAAATAAACCAAAGTGATTGGCTAACAAGACAGATTTTATCACTGCCAACTTGGTTGCACAATAATTTCTTGCCAATGTAGTAATTTGAAGCTTAGTCTTAGGAGTGAATGTATTTAAGAGGCTATACCAAGGTCAATTAACTGGGGAAAATTACTCATAAACCAGAAAAAGTATTTTAGAATAGTTTTATGCAGTCTTTACTTCCCAACAGTGAAAGTGGGAAAAGTTTAAAAGTGTTCCCATTTTAAGATTTTTTTTTTAGGTGAATTGTTTTTAATAGTCTTAATTTCACTGCTTTCTAAAGTGAATAAGCGGTACGGAACTCCGCATAGACTTTCTCACTCTATTGTTTAAAAATGGAGATATTTACTCAAAACTCATAGTAGATGTGAAACAAAATAATATACACTAGCAAACCCTAGCATAAACTGCACTATACTTACGTAAAACATTTTTTGAGTTCCGGTTTTAAATTTTTATGGTTTTGATTTTTAAAGAATTAATGTCCTCATTTGTATGTTGTAACATTAAAAAATATCGATTTTGGGTCCACAAGGGTCAACACTAGTACTACAATTTTACGATGATAAGTTATTTAGTATCTCAAATAGCTGTGGAGATATGGAAATTTCCGCCTCTGTAAAGTACCCTAAAAGTAATTTTCATGAGAAAATGAAAATAGCCAGATTATTTATAATCTTAATCAACACCTAGATATGAATTTTAATCAAAAGGTTTGATCCAATTTTGAGAAAATCGATTATTTATCTTTTTGCTTTTTATTAAACTACTTTTTATATTGGGCTTAAAGAGACACACAGACAGACGGCATTGCAAAAAAAAAGTTTTAAGGGTTCAGGGTGTCATAATAAGACGTCAAAATCCATCAACATTTCGGGTTAGATTCATTTTACGGTCGGAATACTTAACCTTTAGTGTTCGAAAAGTTAAAAAAATATATATATTTGCATATAAATTTAAAGTTATTGGTTTTATAAAAATATGTGTCTTATAAAATATGTGTCTTATAAAATATTTGTATTATAAAAAGATCTTTATATTTGCAATGATAAGTAATTTCATATCTCAAATAGTTTCAGAGATATGATAAAATATGAGAATTTACACTTCAGATCGGAGCCCTTAAAGTCATTTTGCCGAAATATTGAGGGTAGCCATTTTGTTTGTAATATTTATAAATCTTTAGAAATGAAATTTAATCAAAATAGTTACCGCCAATTTTGAGAAAATCGACTTTTTCTCGTTTTGCCCTTCAGTAAACTACCCTTAATTTTAAGGTTAGATATTCAATTCCAAAAACAACTCGAGGCAACCCTATGAAAACCCTAGATACAAAGTTTTAGGCCGATCGGTAAAATAGTTTAAGTTCTAGTCAAAGGAAGAGACAGACAGACAGAAATTCAAAAACAACTTTTTCGGATGAGGGATCATGAAACGTCGAGACTCATCAAAATCTCGAGTTCGATATTTTGGTCGATCACAATATTTTCTCTACCTGTAAGATAGCGAGAAAGTAAAAACCCTCAACAATGCAATACCTGGTTCGATCTAATTTTCCTACATAAGTTAGGTGTTATCTGCGGGGTGAGACAGGCTCTTAAAAGCGAAAGTGTCTAAGTGTGGCATAGTAATAATACCTGTAGATGGGTTGATAGAGAATGTTTGTTGTTGATTCCCGCCCACTATGGTATAGGTCAGTTTGTCGAGGTCAACATCATCCGGGTCACTGGCTGCCACCACAGTCACAAACTGCCCCCTAGTGGCGTGTTCCGACAAGAAGCAGAGGTAGGATGACTGCTCAAACTCGGGCGGGTTGTCATTCATGTCCAAAACTAATCATAGATACATAGTAATTAAAACAAGACATTTAATTAGTAGTCGTAAAGTATTAGTATTAAAATGAAAATTACACTTTTACATTCTTAGGATTTAATACTATGTTCGTTGACACCAATATATTATCAAATGATGTGTCTTTGTCATTGACATGGTTTTTATACATAGTTTCCAAGAGGTTGGGGTTTGATCCCCACCGAGATTAAGGTTTTTTTATTTTTTTTAAACTGGGCTAATTTAAAACTTTCCTTCACTAATGTTATTTTTTAGATTCCACCCTCATCCTTTCTCTTTAGATAGACTAGTTTACGATGCAGTTAGCCTGTTGAGTATTCAAATAGAAAAACGGTTTACAATGTGCTCAAGAAATGCACCACGTATAAACTTATAAGAGATTCCATTTTAAAAAAAATGTCAAATTATTCTTGATCCCAGTAGAGTTATGTAGAGCTGTGATGTTCTTCCCACTCACTTTACATTTGATCAAACATGCATAGCTATGTCATGTTCTGGACATAATCTCACATTGGAATTGAGCTTCAATGACATCTAGCAAGTACATGTTTTATCAAGCGAGAAGAACAATTCAAAGGTGCTGTTAAAAAAAAAAAAGAAGCTATATACACTCTCAGCTATGTCACTACCCAACATCCAGACATGGCTCATGATCTATTGTCATTATTATTAGGGGTGATATAAAAGTGGCCATTAGGTCCGAAAACATGAAATGAGTAGTTTCTGTAAGGTATGAAGTTTCCTTGAAACAGGAGTTCCTTTGATATCTATCTTGAGTCTCATGGTTTCAAGGGGCGCTTAAGGGCTGATGAGCTCATAAAGTTCCTGTTGGGTGGCTAGTGACCTAAAGTTTAAGTAGAGGATTAGTAATAATAATACCTGACACCCAGACATGGGCTGTGCTAGATAGGCTAGGTACCCCAGCATCCACAGCAACAACTGTGAAGTGATGTGACTCGCTGAGCTCATGATCTAAAGATCTCTTCAGGTAGATAGAGCCATCTTCAGGGTCAATGTGGAAATACTCGGATGAGTTGCCAGAGTCTTTCTGGATCTCATATCTCACCATCTGATTCACTCCTGGAAATATGATTCAACAGTTTAGTCTATTTCTTTGTATGATTAAAATTAAATATTTATTTCAATGAAAAATGACAAGCTAAACATGGGACTCAAAACTCATGGCTTTGATTTTAAATCTAGCTCTACCAATATAGTTATGATTATATTTGAATTAATAATTTCTAATGCTAAAAGGCGTATTACTTTTTTAAATACTTTTAGGATGTGAACAATTAGATTTAAAGTATGAACTAAAATATACATGTTAAATGAAATATTTACAAATAGTTTATTTTACAGAAAGAAATGGTAATTTTTGAAATTGTGGGACCCATGTTTACACTTAATTTTGTGTAAATTAGTTAAACTGTAAAATTGACTCATTATAAAATTGTTTATTTTTTCAATTGAATTTCAAAGAAAAGTTTCAGCTATACAGGCACCATATGTAAAAAATTGTAATTTCAAACAGCTTTATATAAAATATCTCCCTCTCCTGTAGCGATTGCTCACCCGTGTCATTGTCTCGAGCAGATATTCTCAGCACTGACGTCCCGAACGAAGCAGCCTCAGACACGGAGATGTTGTAAGAATCTTGACTAAACTCGGGTGGACAATCGTTGACGTCTAGAACCAGGATGCTGACTAGCACCTCAGCATAAACGCCAGTCACACTGTCTGTAGCTCGAATTGTCAGCTCATACTCTTTTTTCTGCTCATAATCCAATTCGTCCACAACATAGACCACGCCTGCGGAGAGGTAATAGGAGAAACTTACAAACACTATTTGCCTATAGCAACACTTTAGTAGAAGCCTTTAAATTAAAATTCTTTGAAATTTAGTTTGCTTTAGAATGAGCAAACATATTTGTTCAACTTTTTATTGATAAAATTAGAATAATTATTTATAATCTCATCAACTGTTTCCGCTTAAGTGTGTTTAACCCAAATGGTTAGTAAGACACGATGTTAATACTAATGTTTCCAGCCTGTGCCGAGTCAGTTTAGTAAAATGCCTCCATCTTTTTCGTTCATTCCACAATTTTTCCTCCTCTATTTGCTTTCATTACTAATTACTATTTATCATATTTAAATTAGAGATGGCCTGAATCCACTTTTCCCAAATGCGAATCAAAATCCTGAATCTTAGAAAACATGATAACCATAAGAGGTTAAATTTCAAACATTGGTTTGTTTTATTTCCTTTAAATAATTCTGATTTTGTTCACACTAATTCCTTAATTGATATAGAAAATATAAAGTGTGACTAAATTATAACGTTTTTGTTAGGTAAACTTTGAATTCACATTCAATTAAATGATAAATTAATGGACTGAGGTCTGGTTATTAGGTTTCTCCTATAACTATGTTGTGCAGGAAGATCATAATGGCTCTAAGCACAATTCAAATGAAAAATTTGAAAAAGCCACTTTTCTTACATTTCTCAAATTTAACCTTTTAAAAAAAAATTTGAATATTATTAAATATTCATGGGCCTCATCTCTATTTAGGATATATTATTTTAGTAACATAGCTTTTGCATATCATGTAATAATTATAAATGTACTAACTACTTTTAGATGTTATATATGTTCAAATGACAAACAAGAAATATTATAAAACTAGAAAATAAATATATTCATAAACAGGACTGAATATTCAATTTGATTTTACTTTAAAAAGTCTTAATTTTATATACAAATAAAAACCATGAAATGATAAAATTACACCAATTATTTACTAACCAACAGAAACCAATGTTCCAATTAAAAGCTATTTACAATCCTGCATAAATACATTTTGGGATAGTAATAATGTCACAAATTAATGTAAACATTTGAGACCCAATAAATAAATTACCACCTCATCAGGCCGGTGTATAATGGGGTGAGTACCTACTCCTGGTGGAGGCAAAGAAATTCAGAATGCAAGTGAAGAATGTGAGGCAAAGTTAGCTTGGAACACTTTGTTGCAAATGGTGTCCTATTTTAATAAAGACACAAAGTAAATAATTACCCCGTACCCCCTCCCCTTCCCCCAATCACTAAGTAGAATTTGATAAATCCAATTTTTTTTTTCAATTGTTAACCGGGCATGCTTTTAATTATGAGATATAAAAGTCGAAAAGACACATAATAAACAATAGTAACACTTCATACCAAGGTTGATTTTTTTTTTGTGTGCCGTGTATGTGGTGGTGGTGATGGCTAAAGGGGGAGGGTGGGGAGAAATAGGACTCCACTTTTGATAGTTTGTGGTGAAGAAATAAAATGATCCTGGCATATAGGCAAAAAAAGGTATGAAGAAAAAGTTGATTTTACCCGCCTTCCTCCCTTAAGAAAACCTGACAGGTCTGCACTTTATAATCCATTTATAGCAGTAAAACAAAAAGCATGGCTTAACTAAATAAGTACAAAGTTTAACTCCCAATATAGATAGTAAAAATGTGCATTAAAAATGTTCATGCAATTGACCCTATTTTTGTTATGTCTAATGATGTGACACAGATGCTCAGTTATAAACACATCCTGAATGAACAAAAACATCATGCTTACATCACTTTAAAAAAATTATCTCTTGCAAAGGAAAAAGACTTGTAGTAAGCTTGATAAAACATCAAATGCTAAGACAGATAGAATATTCAGCTATCAGAAATAAATCAATAACTTTTTCGAACCAAAAATGTTTTATCAAATGTTCAAGTCTAAAATTATTTTACAGACAAATGGTAAAATATGTGGTTATTTCAATATCAATTTGTTTTTATACCTTACTACACTCGTATGATTTTGCCTCAGTAAGATCTACAGACCTAAATTGTTATAATAAAAAAATGGTAAGTGATTAACTTATTTAAAAGTTTTATGAACTTGGACATTTGCTTTAATCAACTATTTTTTTTGTATTCTGTCATATATACAACTTTGCAATTGTATTTCCTTTCAATGTGCAAGCAAACTAAATACTATGTTAACATAACACAAACAATATATATTTTTTGCAATGAAAAATGCATATTTATTTCTAAAAAAAGCAACAGCAAAAATAAAGCAAAGAAATTAAGCAATATTAACCATTTGCAAGCCACAAAATCAACATTAGAGAGGAAAGATAGAATACAAAATAAAAATATTTTTACAAATATAAACTTATCAAATACAAGATCACAAAAAACTATAAATTAAATGGTATTAAAATAAAAGATTCTAACAGAAAAAAAGCTATCAAAGAGAATATACATAAGAGGTGAGTCCAGGAAGTAACTACTGTTTGAATAGTAGTAGAAAGACTAGATTTTTAGATAAGTTATTTTATTTTTTATCTAATTCTAAGTATCTTAATATAATTGTCAAGATAATCACCAACAAAAGCGAGGCATTTTTCTTAACGTGGCACAAGATTTTGTACACCTTGTTTAAAGACGTCGGCTGCCTGTGACTTGAACCAGTTCTAAACACTACCCTTCATATTATTGTCGTTGTAGAACTCATCACCTGCAAGAATCTCTTCAAGTGTAGAAACAGATGAAAGTCACTTGGTACCATCTTGCGTTTAGGGAAGCCAGACCGATGCCAATGTATTGAATGTTTCTTGCTTTCTGGTGTCCAATGGAGAACCCTTATGTCAACCTGTGACAAACCTACTAAAAACATGTCTCATTCTTGCTACTGCTGCAAAAATTCGTCTTCTCTTGTATTTCTCTTTAAGCATTTTGTGTGTCCACCTTGAACACAGATTTTTATAGTGCAGGTGTTCTGTCACAACTCCATATAATATAGATGATGAAATGTCAGTAAATTGCATTGACAAGTCAGATATTGTAAATTGTAAATTACTGCAAATTTTCTCGCTCACTTTTTTCCACTGTTTCTACACCGGAAGAGATTTCTTATTGGTGAGAAGTTTTACAGCGACAATGAGATGAAGGAGAGCGTTGAGAAACTGGCTCAAGTCACAGGCAGCTAACTTCTATGAACAGGTTATACAAAATCTTGTGCCATGATAAGAAAATGTCTTCACTTTTAGTGGTGATTATATTGAAAAGTAGATTAATGTATTTATAATCAAATAGAAATAAAATAATTTATTTTAAAAACTAGTCTTGTTTTTAATATTCAAATAGTACTTACTTCCTGGATGCATCTCATAGTTAGAAGTAAACAATTTTAAGTTCTGACTAATATTGGCTTAAAGTGACCAATTTACCATTTAATTTTCCCTGAAACAGAATGCTCCATTACGTTTAAGTTGCTAAGTTGCTAAACTAGGTTATTTATTTATTTCATTTAAAAAAATAATCTTTGGTTGTGACAATATTTTTATTGTGAAATTTTGTGAAATATATTTAATGTGAAAAATTCTATTAGGTAATTTTTAGTCCCTAAATATTGAATTGTTGCCGGTCACCAGATTTCTTTGAAATTTTTTTTATCAAAAAGTAAAATCATGAGACATTTATACACTTGGTAAACAATAAACTGTTTGCATTATTGTTTAGTATATGTTTAAAGCATGGCGTAGTCGAATCAACAATACAAAAATTACATGCCATGAAATTCTTCTCTTGAATGTGGGGCATTCTATTATTAAAATATTTATCATTTCACTGTGTTATACACCGTGCTATACACATATTCAATGATAATTCAAAATCATGGTCAAACATATTTTTTGTCCACTATGAAAATAAGTGATGTCAAACAAAAAACATCCGATTTTTAAAATATGGAATATAGCGAAACATTTGTTTGTTTAGATTCATAGCAGACACATATAGATAGTAATAACAGAAAGATGACACATTTCCAATTAATAATAAAAAAAAAAGCTATTTAAAAAACAAACAAATTGTGTAAAAATAGTGAAAGCTGTTTCATTTGATTCCAAGGTTGTTTTTAAAAGTTATTAGTTATTTTGGATTCAAGTGGTTTATTGCAGTGGCAAATTAATTATAATTGATGAAGTGTACAGATATTTTAAAATGCATCTCTTTCAAATTTTTATGATCAAAATCTAATTCTAAATGGGTATAAGCTAGGCACATTACTCAAGGTTATTTAGTACCTTTAGTACATTTTGTATAAATGGAAAACTTTCTAAAAATAAATTGATTTTAATAATTCTTTTATGACGTGTATGTGAGTACTAGTATTTCTCTGTGTGCTATTGATGAGTTTAATTTATTTCCTAGCATTGCTCAATTATATTGTTTCTTCAGATTTAAGCTACATTGTACACTACTTAAGATTTTCAAAATGTATGCCAAACTACGAGTTTAATTTTATTAATTGAAAAGTTACACAAACAAATAATCTTTGATATTTTGAATGGTAAGAATAATATGTACAATAACTAAAGTTTCAAAAACAAACTCTGCAGGCAATCTTGAGGTGGTAATCTAACGTTGAAAGAAAGAAACAAACTATTCACATAGTGCTATTGACTAAAACTAACAGCTACATTGTATATTTATTACTAAGCTCTACATATGTTAAAGTTATTTTTGTAGTCAAAATTGTGAATCCTTTAGATAGCCATAACATGTGATATGCTTCTGCCGCCACCTTCCAATTTCCTCCCTCCCTAAGACTTCCCGTTTATGTGCCCATACTATATTGGAACAAGTTGAGTGTCCAAACTAATACCAGAGAATGTGTCGACTCAACATTAATTTTTTAAAAAATATTTTTGAAAAACTTTATACTTAACTTTAATATGTGTGCATGTGTATGTTTATGTATTTATTTCATTTGTTTGACCTGGATATAAAAAATTGCGAATACAAGGATGGTTATCCTTTGTTAAAATTACAAAATGTTACTGTCACAATGTGAAAAAGTGCCCAAATCCTAAGTGCATGCCTGACTCTAAAATCTACTGGTGATGCTGATGCGCACAAGAAGCCAAAGCAGACATATACATACAAGAGAGAGACAGTTTGACCAAAATAATAGTAGTAATAAATACTCACAAGGGCCATTGTTACTGTCAGGGGCTGTGAATATGAGACACAAAATAACGAACATCAGTACCTAAACTTAAAAAAATATATATTTTAATATAGTTTAATTACAGGTAACAAAATGTGATTTAAGTGTCAACACAAAGTTATGTAGATTAAAAATGATCAAATATTTTTACTGTATTTGCTATGTGAAACTATATCAGTTATATTCATAAATATTAAACCAAAGATATCTACTAAACAGCAGATATATATTTTTTTTAAACCGTACATGAATTTAACAAGAATTTTTTGTGAAACGTCCACTAGCATTTTCTTTAGTGTATGTTACCTTCACATTAACAATTTTTAAACTTGTATAAATGAAAAATTTAACAGAAAACATGTTTGATTTTTAATGTTAATTAAGAGTAAAATAAAAATAATTGGAAAGCCATACAAGGTATTTTGAGGCAGTTCACCTAAAATCATAATTTGACTAAAAACATGTTTCAATAAAATATGCAGTCCTTATGGTACAATTTTAAATGTATTTTCAACATGTTAATGTTTGTATTGGAAACAGATAGTGTGATAGACTGTATGACAAAAAGTTGGACTTTTAATCCTGGATTATCCCCTATGTTAGTTTAGTTAAGATGGCTTTAAAGTCTCTGACATTAATAATTTCAAGAGTAAGTGCTAATTAAAACAAACTTATCTCAAAAGAGTCATTTTACATTTATTTAAGCTAAAAATAGTTATTTGTTTAGTTTCCTTTAATGGAAGGTTGGGATGTGGTGTCCACTCTTAAATTAATGTATTTTTGGAGTGTTTGCTAAAATTAAATATAAGTCTTTTCAAAAGATAGTAATAATATTAACTATTAAATTCTTAATAAACCATACTTTGACTTTATCAAGTGTGTTTGTTAATATTAATAAGTTATTTTAGATCCAATATCCCAAATTTGTTAGAGAAATATGTAACTTATATGTTTTAAAATTATAATGATTCAAAATGATGATAAAATTGAAAAATATATTAATGTTATATTTATTTAATTATATGTGAGCTTTATAATACATTTCAATATATTAGTAAAATATACTTTTATTTTTATTGGTCTCTGCTTTTATTCATCTGCAAGACCTTTATGAAACAAATTCATATAAAAAAGTCATTACTATTCAAGTAGTTAATAATTCAAAGTTAGAGTTGATGCAAAACTAAATCTAATTTCCACAACCATAATAACTGTAACAATCAAACACATAATTAAAGTGAGTGGGTCAACCAATAAAATATACTATGAAATGCACATAATGCTCTCCATTAAAGAAAACAACACTTTCACCTTTGATATGCAAAACTGGAGTGATAAAACCAAAACACATTACTTATCAAAAATGTATCATAAAAAAAAAAATCAGATTTTTTTTTGTTTCGAATAACTTGCTTTTAGATTGGAGTTGTTTGAGTGAGTTTCATATTTCTGAGCTTTATTTATAGTTAATATTTTTCTAAAAATCTCTTAAGAAAAATCTGGCCATTACCTTCAAAGAAAAGAATTATTCTTAAGGCAGTCCCTGATTACTTATCTACTTAGAAAGTTTCTTAAACTAAATGATTGCAATAACAACACAAATACAGAAAAAATTCTATCAACGTTGATTCTTTAAGTTCTATAATTTAAGGCGAGTTCTCACCTGTCATTTTAAATTAATCATTTCCAGTGATTCATTTTTAATTTTTCATTAAAATGAAAGGAATTTATTCACATGTGTAATTGCTTATGATGATCATTATGAGACTGATAAGCTACCTTTCATTTATAGAGATAATAATCATAAAATTAATGCTATTTATGAAAGATGTGTGCAGTTATCAGATGAATTAGAAAGTATATTGAATAAAAAGAAGCTTGTCAACAAACAAATAGCATTAAAGTCTGTCTAACCTGTCCAGATGTCAACAGGTGTTGAAAGTGGAAAACAATTGAGGATTAGATCCAATACATTACAAGGTTGCAAGTGGTCATAGTTTAATGATGAATTTAAATAAAATATTACACTAAAAGAAAAACAAATTCAGTTATTCTTGTAAATGATTGTTCTCAATGTTCAATTTGTTTTATTTTTTCAATAAATGAAGAAAGTTAGACCTCCTTTTCACTTTAAATGAATGTGTTTAGTAATGATTCAGTCAAATGAAATGAATGTTTTGACATTAATTTTGTATTCATTCTCAATGAATCAATGGAAATTATTAACTTAAAATGACACAAGAGAACTCGCCTTTACTCCTCCTATGATGCCAATAGGAAAGCATACAAAGTTGGACAGTGAAGTACTTTAAAAAATACAACATGAAGAAGAGAAAATAGAAACTTGCAATCAATCAATCAATCACTCAATCTAAAATACATTATATTGGTAACAAATTGAGGCTCTGTAGAAGAGTGTAGAACCCTTTTAATCTATCATGTTGGCAAAAGACGTTTATAACAGAAATCTTGATAAGATGGGAGCATGACAATAATTTGCATACACCCCACTCCATGTAACACATAGATATAGGTTGGAGTGTGTGTGTTCTTGTGCGATGATGATATGACATTCACTGTGGACCAGAATAATTATTTAAACCACTAATAAGTGAGAAATAACCTTTCAAAGTTAAATAATTCAAAATCACTGTGTGCACAAACTTTCAGAGTATGATGTGTACACTGTTGTTAAGGCAAAACAAGCTATATAATGCAATGAGTCTTTTTAGCACCGCATCTTACCACCCGTTTAGGTTATTTGCCTATGTACTAATTACTTTAATGTGTTAGGGATGAGAAAGGTTGAATTTAGAGGAAGTGTAGCCACATTTGCTTGGAGAGAGAGAGAGAGAAAAAAGCCATTTAGGGAAAACCACCCTCGATATACCCAACCAGGATTGAACCCATATGATCTCTCTATTATTGGCAGTCTAGTCTGTTGCCAGAGTGATGCCTAAGACCCTGTGGCCACCAAAGTAAGTACTAGAGTGTTAAATTTACAAAATATTGAGAACATGAAACATTAATAAAACCCAAGTTTTGTATCTAATACTAGTATAAAGTGATGCTAAAACAGTTAGGTTTCAGCTTGTTTGTCATTTCTCTTGAAAGAACTAAAGCAATTTTTAACAATTTTTTTTATTTAAATGTTCAAGTGGTATTCATCACTATGAAGGTATTTCCTTGTATTAATAAACTAGTAAATTGGAAAAATAAGGTAATTAAATCTCAACAGAAGCATAAACCTAGTCATGGATTTGAAGCATTCTTTGTAGTATTAAAGTTTGGATTAATTTTAACTTTAAATTGTTATGGTTCAAATGGCGAAAATAAGTGGTTGGTTATCTATCATTTTTTAAATTTCTAACCCCTTCAAAAGTCTATTAAGAGGTTGTGAACCACCCTTATAAAAACTGCATATTAATTTAGAACATCTTATATGTGAGGGCCTCTAACAAAATAAATAAATAAATAATAATTTGTATATTTAAGTTACATTTTTTGGTTAGTTGGTTACTAATGGTCAGCAAACTGGAGTTATTCCATTTGTCTTTTTGCATCCCAATAGTGATGGATTAAATCATTGCCCTTTAGAGCACTACAGTGATCTAAATCGGGGGTTCTCTAACTGTAGCACGCTTACCCCCAGGGGTACACACGCGACTTTCAGGGGGTATGCGAGTAGCTCACAAAGAGAAAGTTGGCAAAATGACAAGAGAGCCAAATGTGTTGGGGAATTTTTGAGGCAAACGAGGGAAATTTTCTCCATTGATTACCTGATATTTCTCATCTGACCTGTCATTTGGGAAAATTTTACTGTAAGGAGTACATTAGATTTTTAGTCATAACCAAGGAGTAAAATCTAAAAGAAGTTTGAGAATCATCAATCTAGATGGTCTTCACCCATTGTATAATCAGCTTCTTTACGAAGTGCACAGTGAGGAGACGGATAAAGGGAAGTCAAGCAATCATGGCCTGGAGAGAGCTGAAAATAAACGATAGCGGATATCCCTGGGTTTCCT
This sequence comes from Timema podura, assembly GCA_033556935.1. Classification (NCBI taxonomy): domain Eukaryota; kingdom Metazoa; phylum Arthropoda; class Insecta; order Phasmatodea; family Timematidae; genus Timema; species Timema podura. The sequence continues at coordinate 52,378,116 of JAVRXN010000011.1, read as the reverse complement.
GGAATGAGTGTTGTATATAAAATTGCTCCACCTTTTATTTGTACTGTCATTTGAATTTTTTTCTTTTTTTTTCCTCTTGTGTGAAAAGTGCAAGAAGAAATGATAAGAGAAGTATTTTTGTCCCTCTTTAGGTCTAATCTAATGATCCTTTCAGGTTGACTTCCTTCATTATCACTTACTTTACATTAATGAACAGTATTTCTGTACTGTCTTATTATAAATTTATAATCCGTTAAGCAATAATTCATTTTATTATAATTTGTATTTAAAAAAATGTAGCTAGGCCCATTTTTTTTTGTAAATATTTATCAATCTTTGCACGATTTTCACCTTTTGAAATTAGTGCTATTGAATCGCTAAATAAAAAAAGAAAAAAAAAGAATGAGATTCGATACAAAGTTGACTAATTTTTTTTTCAGGGATGAGATTTGATTTGAGGTAGATTCAATATTTTTCTAGGTATGAGATTTAATTCGAGTCAGTCAAAATTCAAATTCAATTCAAAGGTGGACACTATGGATTCCAACAGGATTAATAGTTACATCACCTACCATTCTTTACCAATTTTTTTTACCTCTCTTTTGTTGCTTCCTTTGGAAAGTTGAGTTACGAGTTTCACATTCGCTACTGGCGAGCGATGATAGTATGAAACCTAAGTCAAGGGATTGAGTGTTAACAATTAATTTTCTTCAAGAGGCATCAATTTCAATTAACTTTTTGTCCTGGGGCAGCAATATATATTGTGAGCTGTGTTCCTCATTACATTGTAAAAACCATCTAGTGATTTTACCTTTTATTTATTCATACCCCTCTTTGCTGTATCTCCTTTCATACATATTATTAATTATTAATAAACAGAGCTATTATTTATGCTTATTAGTGGGAATTACTCCATCTAGATATCATATTCTGAAAATTGAAAAATGACACCTGGACACGGGAATCGAACCCGGGACCTCTGGCTTAGTACGCCAATGCTCTAACCACTGCGCTATCCAGGATTCGTCCCGTGCCCAGGGTCATTCTTCACTCATATTTTAAGGCAGAGTCTATGATGGACTTAGCGGAAATCGTCGGCTACAAGTATGTGATTATATTAATATCACGAGCCATCGGATAAAATTCAAACTAATATGTGAATATAGCTTTACAAAAATAATTCCTTTAGTTCAGCAATTAAAACTATAAATTAAATAAAGCGGTTCGCCTGCTACAGCATCATGTTTCACAAATGTCCCACTGACAAAAGGTTAGGAACCACAACAATAAAGGATTATACAATTTAAGGGAAAGGGCTACCATAAGACTACAACCAAAGTGATAACAACATGTAGCATGAGGGAATAAAAAGTTAGGCCTTTCTCCAGTGTTGCTTATCTAAAGATGCCTCCTGATATGCACTTTCATTGCAAATTGGAGCTTGACCTCCCAACTACATTACTACATGCACAAAGAGAACGCGCCTCTATAGGCTGTCGAGCTCTTACCTGTGTTGAAGTCTAGAGCAAACTCTTCATAGTCGTTGCCCTTGACGATGCTGTAGATGAGTTTCCGACCGAGCGGAGATTCTGCCTGGATACTGACGGCAAGAGGTGAGTGAAGCTCTATGTTCTCTAGCACAGTGTCGTGATAGAACTGCTTGTCGAACACCGGCATCGACTTGTCTATCACTTTCACTTGGACTGGTACGTCCATGGAGCATGGTGAAATACCTGGCGAATTGAGCAAGAAGTTTTATTAAGTAAATATTTCACATCTTAAATTACCTTGGAGACTAGATATTAACAGTTTTACAAAGACAATGGATATTTGACTAAGACATAGCCATTTAAAACTTAATACTAATGTTTTCAAATTTGACTAAAATTAAAATTAAATCAAGTTTGGTGTGATTCAAAGAACTATTTGTGTGTGAACAATGTACATAGCAGTACACCTAGTAAAAATGAATAATAGAAAGATAAAATAAGAATTACAGGACAAAAGCTCATTTTTAATAAAGTTAATTATATTTTTAAAATTATTCATCTAAGTTGAAATATTGATATATTTAATGTTGATTATATTGTGTAGCATTAAATATACTTTGTTGTTTTATTCTTTTTAAAGTTGTTACTATTTTCACCTTATGGTGTATAAAGTCTTCATATTAACTATCAAAATAATATAATATATCAGCACTAATAAAGGAAATCCAGGTTTTTTATATAATTTTATTTAATTACCGCCATCGTAAGCTGTTATGGTGAGCTCGTAAGGCACATCCAAGCCTCTGTTGAGGCCCTCCAAGTTCTGTTTCAGTTGAATCTCCCCAGTCTTCCTGCACACCTTGAACAGTTCTCCGTGGCCCTTGGTCAACTCGTAACGAACTTCACCGTTCTCGCCCTTGTCCAAATCGATAGCATGGATCTGATGATAGTAAAAACCAAAAACATACATGGTTAGCTTTTAGCAGATACAAAACAGCCATTTATATGAACATAATATATATTATTAGTAACCAACCATTATATCACAAGGACACATATTTGCCCCAGCCAGGAATCAAACACGGGACACATAGTTGTATAGGCAGAAGTTACCACTGTATAACATAGTTTTTACATAATTTCTAGGAATATTATTGTGAAAAAATATATCATAATGCTTTATTACAAAATTTTTGTCAGATATTTTGACTTTGGGCAGTGAGTATTAAAAGATAATTGTTTAGTACATTTTTAGCTCAACTATCCATGCAGATAGTAATAATTTCAAATGCATTTCTTTTTTTTTATGTACTGTGAAATTTCCCTTAACAGAGACCTTTCAATAACGGATTTATCTTTATAACAAACAGTTTAAACAGGGTGTTCAGCCAAACCATATTTTAAAATTCCTTGACTTTTCCAGGTTTTCCAGAGCCAATTTACAACTTTTCCAGTCCCTATATTACAAACACTATTTTATTAAGATTACAACTTGATGCAATCATATTTCTAAACACATCCACACTCTGAAATTGTGACACTAAGAAGGGTTACAGCCTAAAGTGATGGGCTCTTGGGTAGAGCGATCCAAGTTAAATTTCAGTGAGATCATATTGAAACATTAAAATAGTGCTTTGCACAAATACAGTTTAAGAAATAAAGATGTGAAGTAGAAGGATGGAAAGATGGATGACACACAAAAATCCCATGTTGACTTTGAGAATTAAAATTAGTATGTTCAAATGTGTTAAAAGAGATTGTGGTATGTATTAAATCGTAGAAAAATGTAATTTTGACTAGTGTAAATAAAATTTTAGTTTTTTTTTAGTGACTATTTGAAAATACCAGATATGTAATTAAATTCCCTGACTTTTCCCTGACCAAGCAAATTCCCTGACTTTTCCAGGTTTCCAGGTCACTGGACACCCTGTTAAATTTCCTGAACAAAATAATATCGACTCTTACGGCGAAAAACCTTCCCAATAATGGACACTGACACTATCGAAGGTGAATATGTAAGTCATAAAAATCTTTAAATAGTGGAACTTTTTTACAACACCAGTCCATATATTTTACAGTACATATATTGTCTTGTGTGAAGAGCACCCTTATTTATAATCATTTTTAACACTAAAGGCAGGAAATAATTTAGGAAAGTAATGAAATATCATATTGTCACCTTCGTGATGACATCTCCCTTTTGTGCATCAACAGAAACAACAGCATAATATGGCAAGTTGACAAACATGGGGCAGTTGTCATTTATGTCCAGTATCGTCACATTTACTATCACATGAGCCACTCGAGGTTTTTCTCCACTATTATCATCACTCATTGCCTGTGGAAGGGAGAGAGAGAAAAATAAAACTTGACACAATAAAAGAGTTACAATGATGTCATTCATGAAATTTTAAAATAGTCAAAAGAGAAGTTATGAACTAATGTTTCATTAATCAAAATGTGGTCACATATGAGTTTGTTTTGGGACCACAAATTTGAACTATGCTGTATCAACTTCGGTGAGGGAAACAATTATTAAGGGAAAGAAAGCAATATTAAGCCTTCAGATTAAATTTAAAAAAAAAATCAGCTACAGTAGGGCCCCGCTCATACAACAGGTTAGGTTCCAGAACCTCGCTGTAAAGCAAAAATCGATGTAAAATGGAACTTTTAACTTTTAAATGGATATAAATTCCTAATAACATGTTACACTATCATAAAGTGTGCAAATGAAAACTATCAAATTATGATTAATTGTTTTTATCATTCAATAATCGATAGTTAAAATCATTCAATAGTGCCCATCACTACTGTAAACAAACTGAATTACCAACATAAAATGGGGGCCAAAGCCATTCACTGCATATGTCATACTGGAAAATTTAACAAGCACTGAACATAGTGAACATATGGGTAATTGAAATCCGCTGTATTTGCAGAACACCGTAAAGTGGGGCCCTACTGTATACTGTATCTACCCTGAAAACACCTTCAGATTTATCTTGAATTATGCTTTGGTTTATAAGAGGGAAACAAAGTACATTAAAGTAAGGTGAATCTGCTGTTTTGCAGTGTACATAGAATTGGAGGATTATTTGTGATGTTATGTACCTGAATGCCATTCAAGTACCCTTTTCAAAATATTATAGTAAACAATTTAAATGAACTATAATACTGGCATTGGCATAAGAAAGAATCTTCACTCATCCATTACTCCAACATAATAATAATAATAGGTTTGGTAGTAATTCAATTTTCAAGGAAAAAAGTATTAATCAAAATAAACCTTAACCCAAGCATTATAATAAACAAAACATTTGATAAGTGTTGTAATTTTTTCTTTCTGATGTAGTGAATTTATTCAAGTATCAGGTTTTATTGTTTTGTTTACCATCATGTACCATCATGTACCCTTCATTTACCCTAAGATAGGAAGCTTACCTTGCATTATTTAACTATGATATAGCTTATAGCAGGGATCAGCACCTTTTTTTTTTAGTCCTTAAATTCAATTTTTCTAGAAATACTTATGTCCCCACTTTAATAAAATAAAAATAAAATGTCGATTTTCATATTAAACCATTTAAATTTCTTTTAATATTACCGTTTATGACCAAACAGGGTAATTTAGGTTATACTCAAATATTATTTGAACGCACTTGATATATTTGTGACTATAAGATTCAACGAGAGACTTTTAACGACCATGTAGTTATCTTAGACAATCAACTTAAAATTGCTGCGATATTGACAGGTATATCATGATCAACCAGTTGCCAATCCCTGGCTTATAGAATAAGGTCATAGTGTAATCTGTCAAGTTAGGTTCTACTACCTTTCAGGGTAAATGAAGTTTACAATTGAAAATAAGAACTAATAATAATAACTGTACTAACCTGCACAATTAGTTCATAATAATCCTTTATTTCCCTATCGAATTTTTGGCCTGTGGTTCTGATAGCTCCTGATGTTGGTCCAATTTCAAACATCTCAGTAGGATTCATGATGCTGAATATCACATGTTCATTTAGTGCACTCCCCAAAACATTGACAACCCCAACCGTGTAAATTTTTGTAGAGTTTTCCATTATTGTTCCTTCATACAAATCCTTCTGGAACTTCAAGCCAGAGTTCTCGGATCTCTCCACTTTGATGTTAACTTGAGTGACACTGGAAAATTTTCCATCAGACACCCGTAAGTGAAGCTTGTAGGCCGGTTTTAGATTGTCTTCATTTGTTACTGTGACAACTCCAGAGTTAGAATCCACTGTGAAAACATTGTCCTTATTGCCATCAATGATATCATAGCGCAGGACGGTCCTTTCATCTGAGTCGGGATCTGTGGCGTTGACTTGCACGATTGCCACTCCTTGGTAGGTTGGCAGAAGGAGGGTGCAATTGTATTGGGACAGCAAGAACTGTGGTGGACAGTCATTAATATCCAAAACTGTAATGTGAACTTTAGCTACAGTCTCTGATGACAACTGGGGTTTGCCAAGGTCTGATACTTTTACATTAAAATTAAACTCTGGGGTAGTTTCATGATCCAGTGCCATCACAGTGCGGATAGCTCCTGAAACAAAGACAAAATGAGGATTTAAAGAAAATGCAATTTTATTGATAAAAAGTGGAGAACAAATATTTATTTAAAAAAAAACAACCTTGGGAAATAAAATCTTCATTTGGGAGCACTAAAAATTGTTTTTGATTTTTTTTAAAAAGCTGATTATTTTCAAAATAATATAAGTAATTAATGAATGATTTGCTGAAAGTTTACTGTCACTGTATTAATTATATGAGATGTATGTAATCACACGGCCTAAATTCTTAAGTGCGTTTGGATAATATTGTTGTGCTCTGGATTGTGAATGACAAACCGAGTATTGCACGGTGTTGTAATTAGCTCGTAAACAAATAGAATAGAGATGGTGACCACATAAAGTGTCAGCATTCCTTAGGGGGAAACCAGGCCAGAAGGCAGAATAAAGAGTGGTGTGTGTATTCAGCTATCAGGGCTGACTATTCACCATCGAGTCTAGGGGTCACTCTGCCCATTTTGGGGGCTACTCAGGTTAGGACGCCGGCACATCAGTACTTGTATTAAGGGCTACTGCTCGAGCCCGGGGTTCGTAAACCGTGCAGGATCACCTATGGGTCAGTCAGACCATTGGTTATTCCTTGGCAATACTTCATTCTGCCACAAGCTTCTAAATTTTTTAATATTTTTAAAATCACTTATTAACATTGCATTTGTAATATACATAGTAGTACTAATAAAAACCATAAAACCCAAGCCGAACGTCAATCATGAACCCACACAATCCACGCAATCATGTATCCACTCACCCCCCCCTATCCTTTGCCACAACACATACTGACAAACATTCGACCCACAACGATAAGAAAAAGAAAGGGAGGTAGGGGTATTATATATTTATATATATATAATGTTTTAAAGTTGTGTATCAAAGCATACATTTTTTAAACAGAGATTACAGCAAATGTAAGCCTGCTTACCTGTGCTAGAGTCAATACGAAAGAACTTGCGAGGCATACTCTCCACTATATCATAGCTGAGCAGAGAGTTAAGTTCAGAGTCAATGTCTTGCGCCTTGATGACTAAAGGTGAGCTGGTGTTTGTGAGAACAAGAGAACCAATAGCAGCAGACTCAGTTATAGAGCCTGAATAGGATGCTTGCATGAACCTTGGTGCATTGTCGTTACGATCCAAGATGTGAACAATCACACAACATCGTGCCTTTGCTCCAGCCTGCAATAATGGTTCCAAACACAACATAGTTAAAACCATGTCTCTTTGCTGTGTACTTATTTACTGTTACTTCAGTTTAAGTACTACACCAGCCAATAACAACAAAATCGATTGATTCAAGTTTACTTATTTTCAAGTGGTATCATGACTAAGATAAGAAACTCTAAGAAAAATAATTATATAGTTTATACTTATCTAATAGTCACTTATAATCTATATTCTCATTGAAATGGCAAAGAAAAGAATAATATCTTTAAGCAAACACACGAGAAAGTTACTCTTAATAATGATAAACAGCGAAGAGCCGATGTTTCTGCACTAAAGAATAAATAGAATACTATCTAAGTTTAACAAAACATGTGTGTTTACTACTTTTTTCACATACCATATTAGTGGCTTCAACACTGAGATTGTAGAATTTGTTGAGCTCATAATCCAGCTGTTGTTTAGTGGTGATCACACCAGTGCTAGGGTTAATAAAGAACATGTCGTTTGTGTTTCCACTGACAACCTCGAAAAACAGAGAGGATGTACTGCGAGCTTCCAAGTGTTTCACAAAGGTACCAACTGGCTGATTCTCATATATTTCTGCAGCATAGTCAGATTTGCTAAACCTGTTTATCAGAGAGAATCAAATAATGATTATAAATGTTAAAAAATTTAAACATTTATAGTACTTGGAGTGTGTACAGTTTAAAAAAAATATCTCTAGACAAATTATAAGTATTATTCTCCCTAGAACATAAGTACTTATAGTTCACTACAAATCATGTGTAGCTCACTTGCTTCACATCACCTGACTAAGAAATTTCAACCCTCCCAAAAGAATATGAATAGTCAACAAAGCTATACGTGTCTCTCTTTTGTGTTTTTTTGATTTCCTCATTTATGTAGTTGCATTACTCGTTTCACATTCCCTCTTGTTATGTTCCGATGTATTGAAACCAAAATTAGGGGATTGGGCGGTAATGATTGATTTTCTTCAAGAGGCAGTCATTTACCTCTATGTCTATTGGCAGCAATGTAAAGTGTGAACTATGGACTTATTTTCACTGTAAAAGGCATATTGTGTTTGTACCGCTTAATCTTAACTTCTTTCATACATAATAAATCAAGAGGTAGGTAAGCAATCCTATAATGAATTTAACAGTGGGTTAGTGGCCTTTCCCAAAGAATGAAGACAGTATTTGGTAAAATTACTCTGACTTGAAAATTGAATATAATTTTATAAACACTTTACAATCAATAATAAAGGTCTGAATTAAACCACATTGTTCAAAACAAAATTCTAAAGCCTACTGTGGAAAAAAAAATCTCTTAGTATTGTTGGTCAGAATCATACCACAATTTTAAGTGTCAGTCAGGCATCCTACTACTAAGTAATCTAAAGCTGCAAGGTTAGAAAACGAGTAGATTTGCTAAGATATAAATTGAAAAGTCCTACCTTGGAGGAGCGTTGTCTGCCATGGTGACCATGATGTGGACAGGAATTGTGGAGGAAAGGGAAGGGGAACCTGCATCTGTTGCCTTCACGATCAACATGTATTCAGATATAATGCCAAGGTCCAACTGTTTCGATAAAAACAAAGTTCCCAATGAGGGGTCGATATTAAAAACGTTACCAACATTTCCTGAAAAATCAGAAACAATATGTTAATTTTTTTGGTCTACACACAACACAACACAACACAAAGCTTATTAATTACATAGTGTAACAGGTAAAAGGATAATTTATAGGAAGTGCACCTGCATTTCAGCATGGAGAAGGAATAGGAAAACCACATTAATACATCACGTGTACATAGTAACACGAGAGCTGAGCCTTGTCCTTCCTGTCACCTGTATTGTTAAAAAAAAATTTATTCATAATATAGGAATAACAAATACAATACATTTATTTTCCCATCAAAGATTATTGATAAAAGGATAAAAGAAGACCGTAAAGTCATTGTTTGGAATTGCTAATTTAACAGCCATACTGTGACCACAGGCAAATAGTTTAGATAAAAAAATATTTTACTCGACACAAATCATAGTTTCTAAATATAACACTTCTTACCTGAGGTAATAGTGTACGTGATCCTGGCGTTCTCTCCCCTGTCCCTATCGATGGCACACACTTGCACCACTACTGCGCCGACACTCGAGGTCTCGTACACCTTGCCTTGTATGATGGTGCTAGTGAACTCAGGGGAATGGTCGTTGTGGTCATGGACTGTGACAATAACACGGGCATAGTTGCGCTTAGAGGGAGTCCCTTGGTCCTTCACCATCACTGTCAGGACGTGCTCTTCTATCGTTTCTCTGTAGGAGAAATAACATCACAATCAATATTTGATTTAATTTCTTAATTAATAAATATGATTGAACTGTCTGCTGGAACAAATTGTAATCTATGCCCTATTTTATTTAAAACTGTGTAATGATACTGTTTTGGACCCCTCTCATACATTCAAAAAGTCATGAATGAAGTGTATTTTTTTTAAAAGTACTGTATGTAAAATTTCTTTTTAATAATTCATACATGGAAAACCACGCATTTTCAGAAATAATGTCAATGTATTGTGCTTCAAAACATTTTTTTCTCTTTAATTTAAAAGATCAACTTCATTGTATTAGAAGATCTTGTGACAGCTGGCTCCCTCTACCCAATAGGAAGGCAGCTTTCACAACAACAGGTTGCCAGGAAACTTTCTAATAGTTAGTCTTAACAATGGTGACAAGGGGTCCAAGAAGCAAGGGGTAGGTCATATATAAGCCACTTGTGTGTATGAATACACACAGTGCCAGTAACTTAAATCCACAGAATACACAATAATATATTAGAGAGTAAAATCACAAAAAATCAATCTGTAATTTAACAAAAGCTGTATCACTTAATATCATATCTTCAGTGCCGAAAGTGTAATCATCTAAATAAATCATGTGCAGCATTGAAAGTCTTACTCATTTTATAAGAATAAAAAATCAGAAATAATCAGATCACATAACCACGTGCAAGTGCGCAGTAAGGCATGCTCGCGTCGTCATCATCGTAAAACCAGATATTGTTATAAATAGTGCTCGATCACGGGGCAAATATCTAAATAAATAAATGATATCACAATAATTGGCGCCCATCATGGACCTATATCACTTTAGCTGGCTCCAAATTGTGGGGCATTAAGTTCGATAGCACTTTAACTTATGTGTAATTGGATTATGTGTTACATTATTTTACTACTCTCTTCAACAATTATTGCTTTCATTTTTAGGTATGAAATAAAACTAACTTGTCAAAACTTCAAAGATGACTAGCACAACCGATAATCATAAAATTATATAATAAAATAAAAGTATTTTCACTAAGCACCGTGTCTTATTATCCATTTGGGCTATATTCTTCAAAATAAAAATGAATAGGGTTTATATTTCTTAAAAGGTCATTAAAGATAACAATAATAATCCAATTATAAATAAATAAAATAATTTGTTTTACACTCAATATTATATATATTATATATATATGATGAAAAAAAAACTACAAAGCTTTGAAATATTATAAAATTGAAAAATTTGAAAATAAATACACAAAAAGTTTGTGTACTATAAAGAATTCTGTTACCTGTCAAGTTTTTCATTCAGATAAACTGCCCCAGACATCGAGTCTACTCTGAATATATCGAGTGAGGCTGGATCCCTGGCCGCGTGCAAGCTGTAGTAAACCGTCGGATCTTCATCTTCATCTGTGGCCTGAAGTCTTAATATCTCTGTGTCCTTTTCAACATTCTCAGAGATGTCAACAGAGTAAACCTTTTCAGAGAAGTTGGGCCTATGGTCATTGATGTCTATTACATTTATATACACCTGTAAAAAAAACAATCAGTATTATTTGAATTCAATAGTATAGTACAAAGTATCTTTCTTAATCAGAACCCTCGAATCTTTAAATATATTAGAGTTTGAATTTTTTTCTCTCCATATATTGAATGAGAATTTGTTGTAGAGCACTTATAGTACTTATTAATGGTTCAGCTAGAAAATAACCATAAGATAAACTCAACAACCAGACCCCAGACCATTAATTTGACACCTAACTGAAAATGTGTGACTGTTATAATGAAACTACTATTTATATTTTCTATTATATTTATGCATTTTTCCCCCCACAGTTAAAATTCAAACTTTAGATCCAGGATTTGTATGTAAATAAAGATTTGAATGCCATATTCAAATTCATAAAATAGTGGATATGACCCAACTTTAATATTCAATCACTTCAATTTTACTTATTAAAATTTACATAGCTTACATATCCTACCTATGTGCATTTGCAGTATTCATATGAGATATTTTTTAGTTTGAATGAGTAAAATTTTAGTCCAAATAATTGTATTTTATATTTCCAAATTGTTCTCCACTCCTTTGCTCCCTACTTTGAATTTTGATTTTAAATTCAAATAGCGTATTTGATATTTTAGGCAATCGAATTACTATATCTAATATCATCAACTAATTTTACCATATTGTTTGCAGGGGCATCACATTGGAGGATAGGGTGGGTGGTAGGGAGATTGGGGGTGTAAATGTTGGTAAAAAGATTGAACGTTGGAAATTTTGTGGAGATTCGAGATCTTGAGTTGATAAATTATATAATTACTCTGTACACAGTACTTTTGATCAATAAATTTATTTACTGCAGGCTTGTACAGGCAATTTTTAAATTTCTCAAATATCGATCTCTACAATTAATAAGTTACCGCCTTCATAACGCTCTCAAACATTGAAAGGAGATAAATTATGTAGTAGATTGTATAGAAACCTTAGTAAATAAAGTTGGCTAGTAGTGCTGTTGTCAGTACCTTCTGGTTTTAAGGCTAATACTACCAGCCTACTTGTAACCTTAAGAAGGTTTGGTAATGTTTTAAGTTGATCACTTGATAAAGCCTGGCATTTTATACGAGCCAAAACTTGTTAGTTTTCCTTCATGCCATGATGGTGAATGTCAAAACAAAACAAAAAAAAAAAAACACCTGTAACTTGCATAAAACTTCAATTCAAGGCACAATTATAGTTTAAAATTTTACTATTTTTCCAGGGGAGAGCCCACTTACTTCCACTATTAATTTGGGGGTATTCAAACTCCCAGATCCCTGATTTTATCAATATTGCCTTTGTCACCTTAGAATTTTTTAACTTTCATAATGCCAAGAGTTAGGAAACTCCCGTCTAACTCCTGAGGGGAGTGTTTGACGCCCCTGGTTATTTGAAACATATCTTAAAATGAACTCAAATTTAGAAAAAAAAATTCACAGCAGTAAAAATAAACAGGCTGTAAGAATACCTAAATCTATTTTTAAATTATATCTTTATTAATTTATGGAAACAAAAGGTTAATTAACCATTTATTTTATTTTTAGCTTTTTAATTCAACCATAAGCTTAAAGTTTATTTTAAAATTTGTCAACAAATAAATACCTGTCAATTTAACGTTTGTATTAACCTAAATATTGTTAGCATGTGTACAATCATTTCAAGTATTAATTGCAAGACATTAAAAGAACAGTAATTTCAATAAACATTACAAGAACAATGAGAATGCTATTCAAAGGCAGGTAAGTTATCTGATGGTTGCAAACACCACTAAAACTAATATTTTAAATTGATATTTCAAAATGTTTTACAAAGATTTTGAGTAGCTTACGGGAACTTATTATTGAACAAATTTAATTACTCAAAGGTATTATTTACAGCTTATTATTCAGATGAATATAAGTTGCACCTAAATTATTAGTTTAGAGTGAATATAATTTGAATTTTACTGAGACATAGTAAACATGACATTGTAACATTGTAACATACCTGTGTATAAACAGTGTGAACTCCATCGGTCACACTAACAGTTAAATTATATTTTTGCTTTCTTTCCCAATCCAATTGTTTGGCCAATAAGATGTTTCCTTCGTCTCGACCGATGAAAAACTCATTCTGATCATCTCCTCCTACAAGGACAACATTACATCTATATTAATAAAATGAAGAGTTGTTTGTCTGAATGTCTGCCATGAGCATTGCGTTATATCCACCCCATGAAGAGGTCTTACATTTTAAAATTAGTAGCTCCTGTGAACAAACATGTGCACCATAAAGATATAATTTTAAATTTTTGATTAGTTTTTTATAATTTATTAAAAACTGAGTTGGCAGAAATAAAATGAATAGTTTTTTTTTCTGTCTGTTTGAGGTAAAGTAAATAGTTGTCTGGGATGGACAAGCAATGCATTGCATGGTTACATCGGATAATGCTGGGTATTTCTGCTAGTATGATATAAAATAAACACCAAAAATGTTTTTAACCCATTCCTGGACAGGCATGTAGCATAGCTATCTGCGTAGACCTGGCAACCATTTTTCCACTCGTATACTCTTATCTAACAACTATTTTCGCTACTCATTTATTTTCTAATTATTACTTTATTCACGGTAATACTATGGTATTGAACTGATAGCTTCATCTAACAGCTTTGAAGTATTCAAACTGGTTAAAAGTATAACGGTTCATTGATAGATGGCATTACAACTTATTGCAATGAAACGTTGATTCGAACCCACACCAGGGAACACTTGAGCAAACATAGGTGTTGTTCAATGCCTGTGCCAAGGTGTTGTTCAATACCCGTGCGAGGGTAAGGGTTAAAAGCTCACTTTATTTTCACTACAATGCAAAAGGTAAATCAATTAATATTAGCACTATATGTTTCTTATTTTGTTTGTTAGCACACTTAAGTACCAGTGCATTGGTTATCTTCTATTATAATAGATTCAAGGTCAAGCCAAAAGTAATTGATTTACCATCTATTGAATGATAGGTTCTCGGTCATCCATGAGCCAAATCTGCTGTGTACTACCAAATGATCTAAGAGTAAGAATTTCCGATTAATTTTGAAAAAACTATTATCTTACCAACAATATTGTACCAGAGCATGTCCCCATCTTCATCGACTGCCTGAATCAATGCGACAAGGAACCACACAAAGTCACTTTCTGTTATCTCAACTTCCTGATTGGATGATTTTATGGTTGGTGGATGTGGAGACTCTTTAGGGATCCCCGAAACTTGTATGGAAACCCGCGTTGTTTGACTTCTTTTAGGTGTGCCATTGTCCTCTGCTCGAATCTGGGGAAGGTATATTTTTTCGGTATACAAATATTATATTATGATTGTTTTCGAATTTAAATTAATGTTATTTGTTTGAACAATGATCTACATTTTACTTTCGCATAATAGTAACAGTATTTAGTGCATCCTAACAATTACTAGTGAAATATAAATTATGTGTAATAAAAGTTAAGTTACATTAATTGGAGTTGAAAAAAAACAACAACTTACCCTTAAATCATATTCCTGACCTGGTTGGAAACCTCTCTGGGAATAAACTACCCCAGTTTTTGGATGGATTTTGAATTTTCCCATGCCTCGACCTGATTTAATACTATACTGCAAATCTCCGTTAGGGCCAATATCTTCATCATAAGCTAGGACCTGTAAATAATTAATATGAAATAAATTTTTAACAATGGAGCCACATGTAGTATATTTAAGTTGAATATTTAATACATAACAGCTCAAAATAATAAAAACACTTCAAAGCTACTTACAACCTTGAAAAGGAAAAATATTAAAGGATCAATTGACATGAGTAACTAAAACTAGTGGGCCCTCACAAGTTGACTATTTAGAGTATTATCACTAATACATTGTTAACAACATTATATACCTAGTATATTCTACAAAATCACACACATTTTATGATAAAAAGAAAAAAGATGCAATCACCAAAACGAAATATACTTATAACTAATACTTTTTTTTCCACAAATATTACAACATGGATGAGAAATATTTCACTATCTAATCAAAGTTTCTCAAGACAATTACAATTTTCTATTTAAAAAAATAACATCATACGATGAAAAAAAAAAAATTAATACTCCAAACTCCAAAAATTGAATAATAAATGTTTAGTGTACCTATGTCCTATAAAATGGTGATTATGTATAATATTTACACTTATTTAATCTACAATGGGATTTAAAAAAAAAGAGAGAGCAGCAGTTTGTTTTTATGTTCAAGAAGTTCCAAGGATTAAAAAATATATTAACTTGAATATTAGATTTTTTCTTTTAACTATTTGAAGATAATTTTTTTTTTACCTAAACTTTCATTTTTCTTATAACATAATTGAATTAACATGCACTTTCCCAAAAACACATTTCATCAATCTGTGTTTGTGTGCATTTGCCTCAAAACTATCCAGTACCATATGCCTGCATTTCCAACACAAACACATTCAATGAGTTCATACAATTCTCTGCGAAGCCAATATGTTCATATAGAAATTTCAGATGTTAGCTATGCGTGCAAAAATCAAAATATTAGCAAATTTGAACACTATTTTATCTAAAAGGTAATTTATTTTAAGAAATCACTTGTGTAATATAATGCATTTTATATTTAGTTATAAACCATGATGCAATATGGAAAAGCTGAGCTGCAATACATTATGTCAGGCACAAAATTGTCTACTTATGAAGCATCAATTAAATAGTTAATGTCTTTAACATGTACTGCTAATTATAATAATTCTACTTTTGAGAGTTAAAAAAAAAATATTTACTACTATACATAAATATTGTGAACAATACTCAATGTTTTTATGAGTTTTATAGTAAAAAAAAAAAGGTTGAGTACAAAATTATTAACATGCAGACAATTTTCTTACTTCATTTAATGTAAGCTTAATTCATATAGAATTAAGTATCAGTACAAACTTTTACTAGATAAAACCTTAACTTGAAATTAAACATCATATGATATAGTTCTATTATGAAAAATACAAATTATTTCAGAAATATTAAATTAATATTAGTGGTGTATTCATAAATATAACATATTTAACACTGAGCCTACATTTACAACTGTGTGTTCAAACAAAGAAAGTTCATAGTTCTAAAATAAAACTTATTGATGATTTTCACTGAAATATTAACAAACTTTAATTAATTTATTGAAATTTTAAGACTAAGTAGCAAAATTTCAATAAACCAGTTCAATATTTGTCCATACTAATGAGTGTCAAAACCAGAATGTAACGCCTAGCTATTTGTATAATAGTGGCTCAAAGCCACTATCTGTACACAGTACTAACATAATATGCCACTATAGCAAGACTTTGCAGTTGCGGCAATCATATCAAAAGTATGGCCCTGCATTTAGGACTATAAAATTTTTTTCCAGAAAACAGTAGTTTTACAACAACAAAATAAAATTTTCCAAACCTCTCAAAAGTTGTGGGCTATCTCATATGATATTATATTCTGAAAATTGAAAAATGACACCTGGACATGGGAATCGAACTCGGACCTTTGGCTTAGTATGCCAATGCTCTAACCACTGAGATATCCAGGAATCGTCTCGTGTCCAGGGTCATTCTTCACTCATATTTTAAGGCAGAGTCCATGATGACATGCGGAAATCGTCGGCTACAAATGTGTGATTTTATTAAGATCACGAGCTATCAGAAAACGTAGCCACCTTTGACTCGGCCCTTTTGTATGATAATGGCGAGTAATTATGACAGCATCAGAAGCTGACAATGATAGTTAGTTTATAGTTTCTTTGAAACTTAAATTATTTAAAAGTTCAAGATGCTAATATAAATTTGGTTCATAAATAAAAATAAAAAACAAGGCTATGCATATTATGGAGATGCCTTGAAAATACATTGCAGTTCTAATAGGTGACATAAAATCTAAGTAAGTAGAATTGAATCATTTGGATTAATTTTAATTTGTTTTATACATTGCAAGAATTCTGGGTTAAAGTTTACAAGAAATTAAAGCTTGCATGATATCATAAATAGATTATGTGAAGTATTTAAATGGACATTTCAAGGATATAAATCTCACTAACATTATTAATCATAGTAACTAAAAACCACAAAGAATAACCCACAAACTATGGGGAATAAATCTTTGGTTTTGAAACCCCAGAAATTAGGTAAAGTACTCTACAATCATTTCCTTTCAATTCATTTCAACATATTAAATATGTTTTGTGTTGGAATATCATTATCAATTTTATTTTTATATTATTATTAAATTTGTTTATTTTAATCATCTGATAAAAACATGATACATTTATTATTTTTTAATTTGCAAACCATACTGTCTGTTTTTATGTATCTTCAGTGCTAGCCTGTTAAAGGTCTCAACTGTTGGCTAGCACATTAATAAAGGAAAATGAAAATGAAAATATTGTAGCCTGTATTCAATCAATTACTTGAAAAAATATTTCCTTTATGTGTGCAGCACCAGTTTGCATTTTAATATAATTTTATTAATTTCAACAAAAGAATTAAAACTTAAAAGTCAAATTTATCCTAATTGAACAATTTGGATATTATAGTAAAGATAAAGTAAATAAATATCCAAAACATACTTAGAGCTGCTTAGATGTTTTAGAGGACTTCACAACTCATCTAATTTTTTTTATTCTTAACCTATTAATGCAAGAATACATCAGCAATCTGATAAAATTACTCATATAATTATAACACAGTTTGAATGGATATATTGAAAGTAATTCAAGACATATCACGACAGCAAAATTTAAACCCACAGCACATGCAAAAATTAAAAAGCATACAAGAGACATAATCATGCGTTTTCCAAGACAATTAGATCAAACAATCAGGAAAGAAACCAAAAACCTGAAAGTTGTACTATAATTATTATAACAAACTAAAATGCAGTGTTATGAAACATTTCTTCAGGTTTTACTTTCAATATTTTTTACTTTTTTGAAAATTCCTTACCCTTAATATTGGATCTCCTGTTAGGGTGTTGGAATCAAAAGTCTCCCATGTTCCGTTTTCAAGAAACAAATCAACAGCTACCTCGACCTCATCTGTGGTGTTCTGTGCAGTGTGAAAACAATGTTACCTTGTTTAGATCTGGGGGAACTTATAGATTTTTTAACTTTGTCCTCAAAATGAAAAACTAGATCAGTTTTTATTAAGTCATATTACTCTGATCAGTAGAGATTAAAAATAAATCCAATAAAGTAGGCCTGTTTTAGATATTAGTGTAATAAAAGATTTAGCTTTATAAAACAAGAAACTATAATTTACATAAGTCAATGCAGCATAATAAGCTAGCAAAGAAGGTGTTTACAGTTTAGTAAAGCTTACTAATGTGTTCTTAATTACCATAGTTACATATATGTTCATAATATTTTTTACATATAAAGTTAATGTTCTAACAAACAATACTTCTAAAATAATTATTAGAGAGTGAAATGGACTATTAAAATCACACACTTATCGCACCATACCGGTAATAATTTTAAGTTATATGTTAATTTGATATATGTTTTATCATAGTATATATTATATATGTTATTTAATTTACTAATATCACTGGTTATAATAGGAAAGGTAGTTTTATGATAAATACATTTCATAAAAATTTGTTTTTGAAACTCGAATAAATGAATGTAATAATGTAATAAAATGTGTATTTTGTTGTAAAACTATTATATGTGAGGTGTTATCAAGTAAAATCTGTTTTATAAGATTTATTCATTTTACAACTTTTTTTAAAAAAGAGACTAATTTAAGAATTATATGTCTAAAGGAATAATTATATTTTAATGCACAACTCATTACATATGTAGGGTATTTGGCAGATCACTGATTAAAGATAATTTTTATAGGCGCCGTCAACAACAATTACTAGTACTTTGATCCATGTTACTTAAATTATTTGAGAGGAATGTTTCATACTTTTGAGTAGTAAACCTCTTTAATTGCTGCATTGTTTGTTGTACTATAGGCTAAAACAAAGTTTCTCAAACACAGAATCTTGAGTAAGCCATAGTGATTATGATGTTGTCTATACAAGATAACTTTTCATTAATGTACCAGTAATAAGGTCATGAGTGTTATGTATATGTTACCGTCCAAGCCTGATTCCAGGACAAACTAGATCGAACTAGGCCGAATCGGTACATTTTAAGAGCCTCAGGATGTACTAGTTTAGCCTAATCTAAATTATTAATCATGCAATTTTGGCCTAGCTCATAAGATAAATAGTATGGCCTAAAATTGTATTAGGCCCAACCAGCTTTAGGTTAGTTAGGTTGGGTTAGGTTATCTAATAACATTTTGCGCGATCTGTGCATGATGAAACATGTCCAAGGTTGACTCATCATATGGATTAAGAAGGATGAAAATTAGTAATCTAATATCAGCTATATCATTAGTTACAACGCAGATTACCGATCAGCCTAGTCGACTAGTTTCCTGAATTGGCTTTGGCGTACATATCAATAACTACGGCAGGATGTACCGATCAGCCTAGTCCGATCTAGTTTGTCCTGGAATCGGCTTTGGCCGGTAACATATCATATAAACCTACGGCAGGATGTACCATTCAGCCTAGTCCGATCTAGTCTGTCCTGGAATCGGCTTTGGCCAGTAACATATCATATAAACCTACAATAAGCTCTAAAATGTCTGGATGTGATTAACCTTGGCAATATATTTACCTTCATATTTACTATCACAAACAATACACAATTTTCTGGTGTACAGGTTTTCCCCACATGAAACGGCAGCAGGACAAGCCCTTAGTAAATAATAAACTCATGTTATGGCAATTGAATACAGCCCCCCACCCCCCAAACCCCATATCAATCCGTAAATTATGTTTGACTTATTTCAGTTTCCAATTTGTAGTTAAATAAATGATATTTTTTAATCAACAATTAGAAAATATTTTAAGTGGCACTTAATCACATTGAAAAAATTTATCAATATTGTTATCCTACCATCTATTAATTTTAAAGTTATGCAACTAAGTGTATTATTAATTAATTAATTTAGATTTATTTTGAAAATAAAATATTAAGTTTAAATTAAAACTAACATTTTATTTTCTAATAATATAAGTATAATTTTATGTATTTTAAATTTATTTTAGTATAATTGAAATATATATATATATATATTTTTAAGCCAGCTCTGATCCATCTTTGAGAAACTTAGTGCTTGAAGTTGTGACAGTCTACAATAATTTAGTTAGTAAACCCAAAAGCATCCCCACACCTGCCTCAATATGAAGACATGTTATAGGATAAAAAGATAAAATCAATTTCCCAAAGCAAACATGACATACCTTATTGCAATTAAACCAAACTGCAATGAATACATTTTCAAAAACTTAAGAAATAAGATTACAAAACATGAATCTTTGTTGAATACAAGTTGGTAAAAAATTAGTGTTTTTGAGCTTTAGTAAATATATGTAATAAATAATAAGAGACTAATATTTCTGTGAACACTTAAATTAAAGTAATTAGACAAGAGAACAGGATCTATCTGTGTATGAATGTATAATATAAAACAATATTTTAATTATTTTGAAGGCACCTAATATATCCAAACTCATGTTTCAAATGATAAACTTTGTAGAAAATTTTAACTAAAAAATTACTGTGAAACCTTTCAATAACTTTATATTTAAATATTTAATAAAGAGATTCAGTCATAACATCCATACAAAAAATAAAAGTAAAGTTTACAATTTAGATTTTATTTTTTAAAGTTTCAATTATATGTACGTTGAAGGTGCAAGTAAACAAATGAATAAATGCAGAGGCTTCTAATGAGACACAAGCATTGTCTGTTCATTCAGTGCACTTGAAATAGTGGAGGGAAAGGATGAAGTGAGAAAAAAGAACAGTTGTGCCAACACTAACTTAATATATATAAATATATATCTACAAAGTTATCCACATGTTGCATTGTGCACGCACTGTTGCTTTGCTATGACTACAATGTTCTAAGAGGCAGACTGAAAGTTTGGATTTTTTTAAAAACTTCTTTAGTTGCATTTTAATAGCAGAGAGTCTACATAATTCAAACTTTGTTCTCATTTTATTAGTCCAGTAATCTAATTACAACCATACAGATATTAAAATGCTGTGGTTCATCACGTTTTGAATCTGCTGCCATTAGTTTTTGGGTCAGCCAACGACACAAAAGAGGCACTGTTATCAATATTCAAGGCAAAAAGATTGTTTATGCTTTGTTATATTTAGGTATTTTATACATATATGTTTAAAATTATGGGTCAGCAAGTAATTTCGAGCTTAGGCTTTAAAAGATGCTCAAGCTCAAAACTTGACATCTTAATAGGCTTGACAAATTCGAAATTGCTATATTGGGCTATTTTTTATGCTGTATTGTATGTCTGGTAATGGATGGCTCATTGTGTAATCTTGTCCCAACTAGCATGTGCAATGTTCATTGTAAAATTAATTCCAGTCTAATTTTAAAGATGTTTTATTTTACTATAGATATATATATATATTATTATATTTATACACTAATAATATCAGTTTTTCACTCGAGATCTTTTGGAGTTCACTCGAGCTCGAATTAAAACTTTAAGGCACAGGCTCTAGTTTCTACAGCATAATTAATAAAAATTATAAGACAGCTTTTTAAGTTTTTATAATATATAGATACACTTGTTTATGGTAAGCTCACATTTTTTAACTTAATGGGCTCCCCTCTGGTTCTATAATATAAGCCGCACCACGGGGAAAAAAGCAAGGTCCGGTTGCTACATTTACGAGTAAATTAAGTGTACATGAAACAGTAAAAGCCTCTTCTATTGATTATGTTATTTCCTATTTAAAACTTTATTCTACCCTTTATGACAAAGCAATAAGTATGTAGTGAGATTATGCATGCCTAGGGCACAAACAAGGATATACCAGATCCTCAGCCTTATAAAGTTTCGCTACACTCATTGAGCCAGGTTAAATCCATCAACAATGGGGTCCACTAGTGTCGATGCTCAGTGAAAAAAGCACTTCCAAATGTGCAGTTGTTAAACGACTCACTTTTAATATGTTTGTCATAAAGAGACCATTGCATTGTAATTGTATTGGGTAGTCTACAAGCTGTTTGTGAGGTAGAATGATATGAAGAGGGTCAATACCCAAACCTAGCTTTGTGAAGCCGGCCAATTGAGATTGACTCGAGATGGATATTTGTGTCTGATCTCTATTGAAACCATGTTTAAAATGACATTTTTAAAATTAAAAAGTGCCCCTTGATGGTGCCTAGTGATATCCGATACCTGTGTTGAAGGACTCAAACTCTCCCACAGAGCCAGACTAAAGAGTTTCAACCTGTATTACCAAAACAACTCTCATTTGCTCTAGGCAGACATCTTCTAGAGGTGATGGCAACTATGTGGCATATTTGTTAAACAAGTATGACACTCATGAAATTTAATCAGGTTCTGGGAACAATTAAGATGTATAAGATTTCAGTTTTAGTTCAATATGGTACTTTGTTGTTATTGTTATTTAGGGGGAGTTCAATAACAATAACTAAGTGCTTTAAAAATATTAAAATTTTAATATATACATTTTGTTTCATATCCTTCAGCTGAAAACTGAAGTGAATATAATCACGCTGAAAATGGCAACTTGGATGGTTGGTATTATTACAGATAAAAAACAAACCCTATCTGAATGTAATTCTTTTTAAATCTGGGGTCTTACCAATCATTTCAAACATAAAATTGTTTTAAAATGTTACTTAGAAACTAATGTAGCCTCAGAAAGAACTTTTCACTATGGATTGTAATAGGTGCACAAGTACCTAACTGAACAGAGAAACTAATGTATCCTCAGAAATAACTTTTCAGTTTGAGTTGCAAAAGGTGTATAATTAATTACCTAGCTGAGCAGTTCCCAACGAATTTTAGAAACAAATATCTTTGAACTTAAGTCCAAGCTAATGAGACATTTTATTCTTCATGTTATTGAAAAACAATTAAACTTACATGGCATTCCAAAGATTAATGTTGATATAAATTAATATTATGGACAACTTGAAATCTAAAGTTTAGTTTGAAATGCCATCATATTCATTTTAATATATGTATAAAAAAAATTATTAACTTAAATTTGCTTTTTTTTGATTGATAGTTTTAAATTGATTGTTGCTTAATGGTCTAGTAATTGCTAAACAAATTAGTAGTAAATGTGTACAATTTGTGGTACTTAAATAATGTGTGATGATTGCAGCCATCCCTACAACCCAAATGTTGGCACACTATTTTACTTTCTGGTACCGGAACAAGCCGTTTCCAAAATAATAAACTATTTTAAGCACCACTTAGAATCAAACTACTGTTCTGTCTCTGTACTAATCTCTGAGACAAAGATACATATTAAAAAGTTTCAATCCAGTAGACAAGATTAATTTTAAAATGTAATTTAATCAAAAATTAATCTAAGACCTATTAGTTTGTAAAATTTGAATTACATGTGTGCATAACATAATGGATTTTAATAATTAACCATTTATTTTTCTCGCATTTCATTAAATAATAGGATAAAACGAAGAAAGAATGTTTTGCTAAACAAATCAAACAATTAATTTTGTTTGTTTATTTGGTTGTTTGTTAAACTAAGCACCCATGACTGTTTTATATTTTCTGTGACTTGTAGGGAATAGGGAGAGAAAATGCAGAGATTTGTTTGGCATGCCATGTAGGAAAATTAGCTTTAATGTATTTTTACTTTTAATATTAAAATAATATTTGAATTATTTATTTATTTTGCAAATACAAAGAGTGCTTCTCATCAAAATGAACAAAGTATATATCTTTAAAATTTATATCATCCCTCCATAACATGCTTGTTTGTAAAACAAATCAATACTATATTTTCTGCTTGAAATTATTGCCTGTCCTTTGGTCCATAGCAGGAGCAATAAGTACTCAATGAATTCTTCAGTCGATGCAAACATTAACACTAATGTATAAAATAGTAATGTATGGAATCACAAAAGAATTATTTATACACAAGAATACCAAAATTTAAATATTATTTCAGGTTGCATCCAAGAGTATTCAAGGAACCATAAGGAGCAGGAAAAAACAGTAACTTTCACAAGAAAATTCCTAGCACAACACACAATAAATTGGAAAAATAAATACAAAAGCACCAATCAGTAACGAACAGAGCTTGTAACAACAAGAAAGTAACGTTTAAATCTCTGACAGGAAAATTAAGGAATGAATAGTAACTTTGGTAGGAACAAGACTAGGAATGAACAGTAACTATGACAGGAACAAAAATGAATAAATAGTAAGTCTAATAATAGCAATGAGCAGGAATGATTAGTATTGCTAACTAATAAGAATGAGTAGAAACAAATATTTGCACCAATTCTTCCAGTTAAAAGTATCCCATGATGAGTGGTCAACATCTTTTTAATTATTCCCCCCCTTCCCTCCTCAGCCTTTTGTAAAACTCATTCAACACATAAATGTGGTTTAAATGCAGGGGGGTTACTTCATTAACCAATCATCCCTTAATTTGTCACCTAGAGAAGCCATCTAGCTTGAACATTTTTAATGGATAATGTCTGGGCTTCTTTTGGAAGGTAGGAACCCGCTCATCTGAGAGGTGATCCTTTTAATGGAGTTTTCTGTGTGAACAAACTCAGGTAATAATGTAGGAATATGAACTGGAGCGAGCTCATATTAATTTGTTGTGTGAGGCAACGCTCATTAAAAGATCGTTTATCTTCGTTCCCAAACTTTTTATTTTGAATTTTAAATTATTTTTGTTTGAAGAATGTTTTGTAGAATGCGGGGAAGGTGGGCTGTGAGTTAATCTCTTTGCCACCTTTACTTATTTTCGTCTTGCAAGGGATAACTCGCCCCTTCAGACAAGAATAAGCAAAAATTTCAAGCAGAAAACATTTTTTGTGCAAAGCAATATTTGAGGTAAGGTCATACTATCCAAGAGGAGGCAGTTATAAAACAATACAAATATATGCCTATTTTCATGTATTTTTACTACCTAGAATAAGATAGAATAGGATAAGAAGTAATAATAAACCTAGTTCTGCTACTTTTACTTAACAATAACACTTTTGAAAAAGTAAAAAAATAGCTGAAGATATAAAGTGACAGTAATTACAATTGGAATGAACGAACCTGCTTCAGTGGCTGAAAGGTTTAACGTGCTATTCCCGCAGTAGACTAGACTGTTGATGACTGAGAGATTCTTGTTCAAATCTTGGTCGGGTTTGCTGAAGGTGATTTTTCCAAAATGGATTTCCACTTTCCCTCCCAAAAAACTTGGGTACACTTCATATAAATATAACCTCCCTAGTCCCTAAAACCATTAGTGTAATTAGTACATAAGTGTATAGCCTGAAGACACAGTGCAAAAAAAAAGGTCTTCTTAAAAAAAAAGTGTGCTAATGTGGTAAAAGCATATCACTATTTGTAAAGCAGATTGATTGTGTCTAAATTATGTCAAAAATAAATTTGATAATACAAATATTATGCAGATAAAATTTAGGCTTTAACACTAAGACTTATATTTTAGAATTTATTTTTAATTAGATTATATACAACAGCACTTTTTATACTTTAATCAAACTATAAAATTATAGTTTATATTCAATTTTACTTTACATGTTTCTAAATTATATAGGCCTATTAATATAATACTAAGGTTGCATTGTACAAATAAGTTCAATCACTAAGATATGTAAATTTAAATGAAAAATGCTTAACATAGCCATAGCTTTTTTTTTTCAAATAGCATAACCTACTATCTATTTTACAATGCACTCATTGAACGCCACTCAAAATATATAACTTAGTAGGATTTTGGTAGGAAGGACTTTATCTAAGAGTTATGAAAAAAGTTACTAAACCTAATTTTCACATATTCATTTGTCAAGTCATGTAAACTGTAGCTGTCATTTATGAAAAATACTAGCAATAACTATAAAAACATACTACTGTTAAAGTAAAATGTTATCATTGTTGATCATGAAAAAATATGTTTACATGAAAGGTCATTCCTGTCAAAATCCTATTATACTTGAAATAAAAAAAATTACATTTTTTTAGGGTAACTAAGTTTATTGTTCAAAAGTTAACTCCGATCAAATTATTCTGATATCAAACAGAAGGGTGTTCACATCATAAACATGCATTTTATACGATTTATAATGGTATGGGATGAAAAGAGATGTAACCAATTACAAGAGAAATAGTTTGGCGTGAATACATGCCATGAAAAGTTGTGTATCATAAGTAGAACATTACAATTACGGAGAAAGGGTACAAAAATAAAGTTTGGTCAAAACTATGACTAGGTTTGTGTTCAACAGTATAATAAAAAATAGTGAGTGTGTCCACAGTTAAAAAGATAAACATGCATCATCTTCTATAGCTGGTGTAAGATACTGTTAAACAACTAACAGTTTTGGGGCCGTATTTAAAATGCCTGTTTGAATTCTCAGTATCTTAAAATGGTCTTTATCTTTATATAGACTTTGACTAAAATTAAAATCAAAATATACATATTTAACAGCAGTTACCAATGTAACTTAACATTTAAAGAGTGTTGCTAATGTTCTTAAATAGTCCCTATCAATAATGACTAGTAAACATCCTCAAGGTCAAGTGGAAGTTAATGAGAGTTAAGGCTAGTATTTTGGCAGTTTTTGGTCTGTTTTTATTTTATATGTTTAGTTTAACTTTCTAAATAGAGTAATATCAACAGTTCTTGAACATATGTTATAGACATAGTGATATTAGATTAGAAAATTTTTAAACGAAAAGGGAAAAAGTTATTAAATACCTTTGGGAGACGATAATTTAATTTATTAAATAAGCCAGAAGCAATATTTTCAATTTGCAATGAAAGAGAACCACTTTTCAGCATGTAGCCAGTCTACAGTTGGGAGAGGGGGACCAATGAGTGGCAGGGGGTCGATAACCCATATGTACGGATTAGTATGCTTAGTTTCTCAAGTTGATTTTTTCTTTCTTTGAAAAGGCCAACAATTTAATGCTTGCATTTAAATGTGTCAAATTCACTAATACTTACGCAAGAATATTTTTAGTTTCTCCCCACTGAAATGTTCAGTGGTTTTTTCTATTTTTATAGACAAAGAAATGTCTTTGTAACAAGTTTGCAACTATTTTTTTAAAATAAAATTCCCCGTGTTTTTAAGGTTTCCCAGAAGAAGTTGCATTTTGTTTTTCAGACTTTTAGAAAGTAGTATAGAAGAATAAAACTTTGTTTTTCATATAATTAAATTATTGTGAAATCATAGCATTATTGTTTAGATGACTTGATCTTGGTGGGTAAGTCGATGCAGTTGCTACAAAACCTATAAAATTCAAGGAGAAACCAAATAAAGGAAGGGGGGAGAAAAATATGACAAGTGTTTTTAATAATTTAATTTTTATATTTAATTTTAATTAAATTATTTCTTCAGTTTGATTTTTCTTCTACGCAAGAGCCTACTATTTAAGCTCGAAGTTTATGTCCCAAATTCACAAGTATTCCAACTTTTTTTTAATTCCCTGTGTTTTCCGGGTGTGTGGCAACAATGCTGTATTTTCCTGATTTTCCATATGCGTGAAAACTTCAAACAGAGCCATGTCAGGTCAGTTGGCTTTATACTGAGTGCTGTTCCAGATGTACATTTTATGCATTAAATGGATCTTATACCTATTTATGTTACTATTGATTTCATAGTGTGACCCTTGTTATGAAATTCTAACAGAAAAAAGTGCTTTCATTGTATAAAACGATACATCTTGGTAATCCCCTTTGGTATATGGTAGTTTTTTCTATGCCAATGAATTAGATTTTAACATATTCCAAAACTATCTAAAAACTAGAAAATATTTTCTTTAATGTATTGCTTGATGAAGTCATAAAGCCATAGTTTAAATATTGTAAATAGTCTGACGAGTGAACTTATTTCAAAATAAAAGCTTGATAAACACAATGTGACTATACAGAATAGAAACTAACTTGAGATGTGAGTTTGAGTTTAATATTTTCACAAGTTTCTTTAACAACTATAAATTTGTGAATGTTAAGGATTGGATTAATGAAACAATATAAAGTTTAGTGTTTTATTTTGGACATCAAATAAAATACCGTTTATTTAGAACCAGAATACCACTTTCATGACATCAGGGAGAAGAATGGATTAATAAAAAAGTTCACTCAGATTCCATAATAATATTAATCCAATCCCGTTGTGTCCAAAATTTTATAGGTAGTTTATAAAAACTGTAAAAATGGAAACCCAGATTTTTCTTATGTTGTATCTGTAATGGCAAACCTAAGAACATGACACTTCAAAGTAGTCGGAAAATTATTCCAGCAATCAGTGCATTTTTTACTGACAACAATTTAGAGAGAGAGAGAAAAAAACACTATCTAACACCAGTTAGAAATGCATATGAAAACACCCGAGCAATTTCAATGACTTACTTGGAACAATGGCAGGTCGTGATTGGTGGACTCAGGGATGTTGACCTTGTAGAAGTTTTGTTTGAACTGAGGGGCATGATCGTTCACATCCTCCACTGCTATAACAACCCTTGTGGTGGAAGATAAGGGTGGTTCACCATTATCACTAATGGTCACCTGAAATCAAAACCATCTTTATGATTGACTGATTCATTTTAACTAACCCAAAAACACAAAATGAATTGCTAATTTAAAAATAATATTACACAAGATAAATAAAATTACAACTGTGAAAACTAAGTAATTATTTATAAATAGGAAATTATATGCAGTTATTTGTTTCATTTGGTTCTATGATAGTATAGAGGAGAATGTCTCATTAAGTGTGTAAGTGTGGTGAAGATGTTTTGCTCAAAACGAGTAAACCTATTTTAAGAAATCAATCTTAATTTGAAATTAAGTTTTTACTTTTTAAACTATTATGACTAACACCATGGCTATAGTAAGAAATTTACCTTTAAGGATATAGAGAATAGGAAAATAGCATAGTATATTTGAGCAAATGAGTGTGAATAAAGGATGGGGAAAACCACACTGATAAATAACATGTTTAAAACTACTCCCAGTGCACTCGGCTGAGACCCGAACCTCCCACACCCCACCACCAGCAATGCAGTAATGTGAGAGAGTGATACTTAGACTGTCAGGGTTTATTTTTATTATTATTATTATTATTATTATTATTAGCACCGCGTCTTACTACCCGTTCGGGTTATACGCACTTACGCTAATGTGCAATGGTAGGGTGATTGCGAGATGAAATGGAGGACCTACAGTTTAACGTGGAATCCGAACCACGGTGGAGGCCTGGCATTCCTCACATTCACAAGTTGTGATTAATACACGTCTTGTCAGAGGTGAAGGAAGGGTTTGGCAATCAGATAAATCTGTGCCGGGACCAAGGATTGAACCCTGGACCCCCAGCACAGAAGTCTGACACCTTACCCCTAGACCAGTTTTTTTTAATTTTTTTATTTAATGAATAGTAAGTAATAAACTGGAAAAAATGGTTTTAAATGAAATATTTTTTACCTGACCTTTACGCTTCGTAGTGTCATAGGAACATAGAAAGGAACTTTCTGGCACAAATGCTTTCATTGTAGTGTAGGGAGCATAATGTTCATTTGCATTCTATTTCTTTTAATGAATGTACCTCAACAGCAGTTGCCTTTCCTTGATTACTACTTATTTTCGGAGAATTTATTTCACCTGCTTATGGGAATTTTGACCAATAAAATTGACAATCATTAATTATGATAGTTATAATAAATGTAAATGCATTTTTATTAATTAGTGAAATTTCATTACAAAAGAAAAAAAAATTTTTTTTTTACATGTACAGAGTCTTTCTTAAATGATTTTGCACTCTCCTTCCACACACACGTGAGTAAACTTTCTATAAATCCAACCTTTCTTAAAACAGTAAGTGTAATTAGTAGATAAGCATATAACCTAAACAGTAAGTGAACATGGTCAAAAAAAAAAAGTTTTTTTATATGTTATCTAAGAATACTGCTTGTAAGGCAACCCATTTAAGTAATGTTTCTAAATTTTTACCAAAGATTTTCACCTGCAAAATTATTTGGTAGTATTGATAAAATATACTTATTTTCACCATGTGCTATCGATAAAAAAAAACAACGAAAAAAATCCATTTGGCAGCTCAATTTACCAACTCCAGTCTTTCACTGTTTCAATGTTCCATCTGTCTGCAAACGTTGATCAAAAGAATGACTCTCGGGATGGGTTCAGGAACGAGGTGTGAAAGCACAATCGGAGAGAGGTAAAATGTAAGCGGAGAAAAAAGAAGAGAACCTTAAATAAGTAAGATAGAGAGGACACTCGTTTTAAAGAAAAGGTAGGGGGGGGTAAGAGAATGTTAATGTAATATGTAAAGAAGGATTTCAATGTAGAAACTGCAAGAAGTAATGCGAGAAAATAAAAAAAAATAAGCACACACATTGACTTTGCCAAAACGAAACAGAGGATTGTAAATTGTGTGTTGCATGAAGAGCAGTGATTCTAAGTATTATGGGACAGATAAAACTAGACTATGTAAAAATTATTAGTATAACAAAGGATTATTTCACTTTGTACAGGAAACTCATAAACAATTAGATTAATTATTAACTAGAGATGGGTCAGAATTCACTTTTTATCAAATCATAATCTTAATTTTTTTAAAAACTATAGATCCTGAATTTCAAAATCAAATCATTATATTGGATTTAGCTCCTGATAAGCATCATAAGAGCTCTAAAAAAATGCAGTTAAAATTTGAATATCTAAAAAAAGAACTTGAATCTGAATGTTACCTAATAAGTGGTTACTTGTGTTGCTAGAGCAGGAATATGGATAGGCCTACCTAGTTATTAATCATATTATTTTAAGGCTATTTACAAGTGCGGAAGGACTATGAAAAAGGGATAAGTTATTATGAATAATTATAAGAAATAGCTGCAATGTGCATAGCTGTTAAAATTAAGGGTGGTATCCTCAAATTCAAGAACAAGGGTGAGCGAAAAAGAAGGGGAGTGGCGTGGTGGGTGCAATGATTTGCAGCAAAGAAGATAGTAAATCAACTCACCTTCGACTAAACTCCACCTTTTGTTTTGCTCAACCTCCTTCTTGCATACAACACTGTCCAATATTAAGATTTTTTATCTTCCAAATTTTAAATAGGGATTTCATAACTTTCATACTGCTTATTTATTGGTGGTCCAGCCCCAACATAATTAAAGGACAAACTTAAGAGCTAAAACAATAATTTAGCACTTAATTGAGTGTAATGAATGTTTTATAACAAATAATGTTAGCATTTAGTTTGTATTGTTATTTTTCCGTTTTTTTTTTTCAATTATTCGTATTTGAATTCGTAAACTTGCTTAAAATATATTTCAAACTCGCAATATATTTGTGTATTGTATAAAATATGTTAGGTAGAAGAGGGAAAATATGCATGTTACAAGAATTATAAACAAACACTAAGGTTATATTTCAAGCTTATAAAGCTTAAGAAGGCAAGTATAAGTGGAGGGGGTTGTAATGGTTGGTTCTAAATTCTAGAGGCACCTAGAAAGTACTACGGAAAAAGAAATATGACTGAGAACCAGAGAAGAGAGGTGTGTTAATATAGAGAAAAGGATAAACAGGTAGAAAGTTATATTTGGTTAAATTTATTTTTACAAAGAGTAAAGAAAATTAATGTGCAAGAATAAAACTCCAACCCAAAACAACAAATAAACGAGTTTTTTTTTTCCAAGCTCAAAGAAATGAAAATCTAAAACAAGTTTAATAAGTAAAAATAAAGGTTTACTCAAAAAGGTATTTATTTGAATAGGAGAGGCATAATGTGAAAATTATTATTATATTATTATTAGCACAGCGTCTTACTAACCGTTCGGGTTATGCTTCAATACAACGACACGTGTAATTTACTAAACAAAAGAATAGTAGGCCTAAATCAAAACCAGGATTGGTTATTACTAAGTTTAAAAATATTTCAAGGAATGAAATAAGGATATATATTTTTACCTACTTCGGTGGCTGCAAGGTATAAGGCGTTACTCTTGTGTTAAGTTAGACTGCCGATTACAGGGAGAAACGGGCTTTGAATCTCGATCGGGTGAACCGAGGATAGTTTTTCCAAAATTGTTTTTCACTCTACCCTCCATGCAATGTGGGTACACTTCCTGTAAATTTAACCTTTATAATCTATAACTCATTAGCGAAATTAGTACATATGCGTATAACCTGAACAGGTAATATGACGCGGTGCTTAAAAAAAATAGTGTATTTAGTAAAATTTTAGAATAAAACAGAAGATGGTAATGTAAAATGTTTATTAATTATTCTCAAGAATTTCCATAAAATTGGTAACCTATAAAGTAGGGAGCGTAAAAAAAATTTTGCTAAGCATTGTTTGAGAATGTATAAGTTTGAGCTTATAACTCGGTAACTTATGGTTTTATGAAAAATGTTTTCAGATAACAGTTATTTTATCTTTAATGGTCCTGCAACCTTGCAAGGGTAACTTTTTTTACTACCTAAAGGGGTTTCAAAGGTATACCAAAATATTTCTAAAGTGGAGATATCCGTTTTTGTAAAGTCATTTACCCAGGAAAATGAAAATACCCATTTTGTTTGTAATTTTTAACAGTGTCTCTACAAAATATTAATTTTAATTTAAAAAAAAGTTTCTCTCTTTTCACCTCAAAGTAAACTATGCACAATTTTGGGGGTGGATTGAAAATCCCATGGCCCCCTGGAGAACCTTATGAAAACGCTAGATACAAAATTTCAGTCTGATCAGGTGTATATGTATTCGGTTAGATGGTATAGGCAGACATAAATAATAATAATAATAATAATAATAATAATAATAATAATAAAATAATAATAATATATAATAATAATAAAAATAATAATATAATGAATAGCTGTGCTAAATTATAATACATATAAATAATAATGCAAAGCTGCGAAACTTAAAAATACTCCTATCGGCCACAAACTTGATCAAGCCGTCTCAGGAGTCTGAGGAGTAGAAATTTGCCCTTTACGTAGAGAGAAAGAAGGTAAGATAAATAATGACCCGTAGTTCAATGTAAGCGCTATTCGGTGCACTAGTAGCCCCAATACTGCGCTAATTGCTTGAAAAAGAACCATAAAAATATTATTTTTCTACTACAATAGCTGATTGGATCAGATTTTATACAAGTTTAGTTATTATTATTTAAGGGATCATATTTAGCTTGGATTTTAGTGACGGGTTGTTCTTCATCAACTATGTCTTATATGTAAGCTTATATTCAGTAATATTATTTAAAATTATAAGTAGTTGTGAATTATTTACTGTAAACAAGCTCTTTTTAGAAATATATTTTTTAATTATTATAAGAAAGATTAAAGTAAATATTTATTTGTCAGCCTATTGTGCGTAAATTGTTTTACTCCCATAGGGAGTAAAATTAATAATAGTAATTAATTAATGATAAATATAGAGCAGATATTTGAAATACAAGAAGCTTATTTACAGATATTTACTATTTATTTTTTCTATATAATAAAATATTATCCTACCAAAACAAAAGGTGTATTTTAAGATAATTAATCACCAATATATTCAGCTTTAATTAAAACATTACAAAAATTAATCTTTATGCCTTTTATTGGAAACGTTTACTGATACATTGTTTAGACTTGAATGCGGCAAGTTTTTTTTTTTTTGGTGAAGGAGGAGTGGGACTTTGTCCAATCTAAGGGTACTTTTACCCGCCTCTCTATTCAAATTTGTGATGTACCATTATTGTCTGAAGGGAGCATGACTGACTCCCCGAGGTGAACAAATTGACAAAGTACCCGCGAGTCCGTTTGAAACACATACGGAGCACCGCTAATACTGACCAAACAAAACATCCCCTTTACGATCCGTTTCAAAGTCCTCTATTCCTCTGTCGGGAGTATTTGTGTGAAAAAAGGGGGAGGGGGGGGAGGACTCTCAGTCGACATTGTGGATAGCGAGCACGATCATCCGCACTGTATCGTCTCGCTTAGTCCGCGGGAACCATTATTCCGCACAGCGGCAGCCAATAACTGTCCGGACAACTTGCCGCAGATTAACTCGAGGATCAACCTTCCCCCCTCTCCCCCCCACCCTCCACCAAACAGCTTTTACAAACTCGCGTACATTCCTACACTACAACCCTTTTTGCACGACTTGACTTGATAACATGTGTCGAAAGACTAGCGGGCATAAATCACTGAGTTAGACTTATCGTTACTTAAAATACTTACCCAGTGAGATTTTCAAACTTTTCGTCAAATTGCTTAACTAATATTCAATATTTTACCAGGTTATTAATATTATTGTGGTTTTAAGAAAACACGATCCAGGGTACTTATTTTTATCAAAGCTACCTATTTTTATAACAAAACATTTTGATGGCCAACATAAATAAAACATTGCTTCAGAAGATAAGTTTAGTTTAATTTCTTATATATATATTAACGGTTTTCTATTATTTGTCATGGAAATTGCGGAATTTGAACAATACCTTTTCTCTAAAAGTGTAGAAAATTGAAACTTATTTACTAAGGCAATGATGTTTTATTTATTTTGCTTAAAAAACTGCAAAAATACTTCATTTAGCTCGAGTTCTCTTTCATACAACCTTAAGAATGTCCAAGAAAGTTTTTAATTAGTTTTAAAATTTTATTTTTGTTTGTTTGGGAAACCAATTATTGTACTCTATTAGTTAACAAACTTTTGTCCTACAATAAACATTGTGTTGGGGACTATCTTAAATATTTTCATTTCTGAATAAAACATATTAACACAGAGATTAAAGTTTTAGTGATATATTGTTAAAATCCTAATAAACTTCAATAAATACGTTCGAGTTGTTTTTTATAGCAATAAAAATGGTAAGTAAGAGCACCCAACAATATTTACTTTGAAACAAAGGTTTGGTAATCCAGAAAGAACAAATGTTATCCAAACAAAAGAAGTTAAATTGATGTGATGTGATAAATTTTCATGACAAAACTATAAAAACTAATTATGATTAGGTTCTCACTAAAATCTACGATGAAGAAAGCATATGTTTGTACAATTATACCTCAGTTTTAGCTTCTGTGGTGCTGACTGACAGCTCACAGCTGACAGTCAACAGTTAGGTATATACCTAAATTTTGACTGTCAAAAGTGACAACTGCTAAAGACATGTTTTTGCAGATCAATGGTTCGGCGTAGGGATACATAATTTGGTCTGGTAGCTTTTCAAAGCTGTCAGAAGTCAGCTGTGAGCTGTCAGTCAGCACCACAGAAGCTAAAACTGAGGTATAATTGTACAAGACTAGTAAAGTTTAGGAGTTGGAAATGATCTTTAGTAAGGATACCCCCGCAGCCGATATATCTATTAGTATTATTACTAGCCGTTCGGGTTATACGCACTTACGCTAATGTGCAATGGTAGGGTGATTGTGAAATGAAATGGAGGACCTACAGTTTAACGTGTAATCCGAACCACGTTGGAGGCCTGGCATTCCTCACATTCACAAGTTGTGATTAATAAACGCCTTGTCAGAGGTGAAGTAAGGGTTTGGCAATCAGATAAATCTGTGCCAGGACCGAGGGTTGAGCCCCAGACCTCCAGCACAGAAGTCCCGACATCTTACCCCTAGACCGCCAGGTCACCCACCATATGTATTAGTATTTTTTTGAAAAATGACACCTAAGCACGGGACGAATCTTGGATAGCTCAGTGGTAGAACATTGGCACGTTAAGACAAAGGTCACGGGTTCGATTCCCATGTCTAGGTAGGATTTAAAAAAAATTACGGATACAATATACGAGTTGTGTTAAGATTTTCTAGTTTACACAAACATTTAAAAAGTATCTTTTTTTAAGGGACCTCTTACCTAAAATGTGCTAGTAAAATAAAAATAGTGTGTTACATTAAATTTTAAAATTATAAATTAAAATTTAGAACAGTTGGCTAATTTTTTTTTTTTTTTTTTTTACAAATACAATAGTTTTGAAATACGCTATAACAGTTTAAACTAAAATTTGTTGCTCAATATCTATTTGAGTCTAGAAAAAAACTATCAGTGTGCACACGGACTAAATGTCAGGCTCATAAATACGTCAATATTCTTACGAATGAACATATCTTACAATTAGAAAAAGTTACTAGATTTACTTTGATATGTTTTCATACGCCAAGTCATCTGATATTCAGCTGTCCATTTCAACAGATATCATCAATAGGTAAAAAATAACATTAATAAAGTAGTAAAACGATATCAATATTGACAGAAAAAAATATGTTTGTATTTTCTAAAAGGTCCTTCCTATCATAAATGGATTGTATTCAGCGTTTTCCAGAGGAATTCAAACCAAACTAACTTTTACCAAACGTTGGCGATGCGATCCCGAGTTTGAAGTGAGATAACACCTTGTTGCTCCAAGCCAAAGATCGTCCTTCCGACGAGATTCATGGTGACAGTGCGACACATGTTCCACTTCTAATTCTTTTAAAAAGACCTGATAAATTTTCTGAGTCAACATCTCTCCCCCTTTCAAGTGAGGGTTTCTGGAAACAAATGCCTGCGTTGTGGGAAAATTCGCCCTTCCTCGATTTTCGCATCGAGCAGACGGTATAGTAACAAGTTGACATATAATCTGTCACTGAAAAATAAAAGTTAGAACGGAAACTATTTACTTGGACAGTGTCCTATTTTGGTACTTCGTAATAAAGACTGTAAGGCTACTATTAAATTTTAATAAACATTTTAACATCAACGATGTATTACTCCATTCACTATTTAAATAGGGTTTTTGATTATATAATGTTTAATTATATCTTATATTTTATTATATATAATAAAATATAAATATATACATATATATATATATTTTGCGCACTGCACAAAATTTGGGCGATCGATGGGCCTACTAATTTTAAATTGAATAGTTACGTTATTTTTACAAATATACACTCTTTTGGGCATTATTTATTTAACCAATGCTATTAACTTTATAAAATAGAGACAACATAAGAGTAATTAAAAAGCGCCATTAGGAGCCTACTTCTTATAATTGAGGAAAAGCAAATAAATTAACGTATTTTTGTTTTGTTTTCATATTTTTTTGTTATTATGTGACTAATGTCACATACGTTTGAGAAAACAATCTTACCAAATATAGAAAGACGAACCCAATAGATGACTGATTGCACCAAACGGTCATCGGTTCGAGCAGCGTATACTTACGTAACAATATCTCCTTCCGAATGTTAGACAGCTAATAAGGAGGGCCGGCAACATAAATCTTGGAGCCCATTACACTGCCGATTTGGGGGAGGGGGCATTTTTACCCGCTCTAACGTTTAAGACTCATACAGGGGTAGAATTAAAAATGATAATGGTAAAAGGTAAAAAGAGGTAAAACCCGTTTAATATTACAAATTGTAACATGTATAACTGATACAACTAGTAATTGATTAACTTGCTAATATTTAATTAGCTGATAAACTGATAACACTTTTTATATACAGCCTATTATAATAATAGTCCTCTCACTTTCACTGCAGCCAATTCTTTATTTACATCACTAAAGTCAATTCTGAGCGATATTTTGTATTTTATAGAGAGTAGAGCTAAACTGTTAAGACGGTCTTCTAGCATCGAAGCTCGCATGTAGTGTATGGCAAGCTTGCTGAATGCTCGCTCACCATCGACAACTGTTATTTGAAAGATGCACAAAATCCTTAGTGCTATGCACACCTATACGATAATGCTTTCTAGTTGCAGATTATGTATTGCTTTAAAATATCAACTGGGGCAGAGACAAAGCTTGCTAAGGTAGCTTTGAATACAGTTTTCAGGTGGATGATTTCGTTGTCAAATAACGTAGACAAATCACCTGGGTACTTTTGTCCAAACTGTTTAGAGCATTCCAGAATATCTTCAACACAATTCAGAGAACAGACTTGAGATTATATTAATATGCTCAAACCTATTTCTGAACTCCGAGATGAGGGAAGTCATTATTACTACTTGAAGAAATTAACTTTGAAAATTTTCTCTGGGTTTAACAATGCCATCTTATACTTTTTTCCAGCTCTTCTTTTGAGTCGTCCCTGCTTAAATTCTGCTGGAATAGCCAAATTGGCAACAAGTTTTGCTTCAGAGAGAATAATTGGTCACCTATCTCTCAAGGCTTCCATTTATTGCTTCAGCTCAATTATGTTTTTCTTTGCAATTTCAAGGGTGATCTTTCTTGACTGGAGAATAAAGTTTTTTTTCTTCAAAACTTTCAACACCTTTACCCAAATAGTAGTCATTAATACCTTTTTGAAATACGATAGATGATCATGCACACCTACTGTTTCATAATGAGCTTCATGCGGAGTTTTTTTCGCCCGGCGGGCAATTAAATATGCTAAAACCTCAATAACACTCAGGAGATGCCGAGCAATAGGTCGCTTCTTTTCAGACACTCCAACGGGATTGACTCTGGCTGTAGGGGGGACAACCTGTCCTTTCTGTCAGCATTGATGATCTGATAAACTTAATGCAAACAATAACTTTTTTAAATTATTCGACCCGCTTCAGCGGCAGAATGGTCTGAGGCATCACTCTCGTGTTAGGCTGGTCTGCTAAAGACGTGGAGATCAGGGTTCGAGTCCCAATCTACTGAGGGTGGTTTTCCCTAAATGGTGTACCACTCTTCTTCCATGCAAATGCGGGTATATTACCTCTAAAACGCTTCCTTCCTCATCCCTATCCTATTATATACATGTATATAGCTTGAGCACGCAGTAAGACGCGGTCATAAAAATAATTATTATTGGCTCGGTTTTAATTTCAATGTTTTGAAAGGTTATTTGGAATTTAGTGAGTTTTTCTGACATTACGATAAAAATTAGTAATTAATATGTTTTAATACTAAGGTTATTTAACACACCTTGATATAGGCGGTAGAGATAAAGAGGGGGGTTAGAGGGAATGCTAACTCATTTAGGTAGGAAGATGACCAAATCACGTAACAAATCGCACATGGAAAATTATCCCTTGTGCACCAAGCCTTGGCCTTCACGTCACAGGAAGTACAGCGAGTCTTGGATTAAGTAGACACCAGTGCGGGTACCAAGGTTTATTACCTAAAACGTTTCAATATTGTTTTGTATTTAACATTTAAAATAAAAACATATATTAGCTATTAAAAAAAGAGTAGAAACGGAGTCCCACAAATGGATTAAGTAAATAAACGTGAAATACGTTTCCATTTTTTTTTTTAATGAACGAGGGGGATGAAAAAGTAAATGATCAAAGAGAATAAATACTTCGGTTAAAACTCTTGGTCAAATCAAATACAAAACCATTTAATCCTTTGAATGTTAGAAATAGCCCCTAAACTAACAAAAATCAAAATTAGACACACACACAAAAAGTCCAAGTATATGGATAGAACCCCTTAAAAGCAAGAGCCCAATTTCGTGCTTACAAAAGCACCTAAGAGAAAATTGAAAACGTCAATAAAAGGGTTATTTTTCTTCTCTTTCTAGCGATTTCAAAGAACGTTTCGCTACAATCACTCTTAATGGCGGTAAGGATTCTATAAAGAGGAACGAAATGCAACAACTATCTCAGTAGACCTTTTATGTCAACAGTGTGTGTGTGTGCGGGGAGGGGGGGGGGGAGGGGGTTATAAAAGTAAAGGGAAGAGGATTTCCCGGAAATTACCCGCAGAGGGATGCGGATTGTATCTAAGCGGACTAGTTAAAGAGTTAGCCGACCATAAAATTAAAATATGTTAAGGTAATTAGACCATCAAGATTTTATTGCACTTTATTTTTTTTTTAAACAAACGTGTAAATATAAGCTATAAATACTGATTCAATGATTTCAAATTATTACAGTCCAGTGTTATAAGGGGTCAAACTTGCTATTTTATGCTTTTCCCGTACCAATGTTAAGGCAAAGTAAATACTGTATGGTGCTGAGATTTAGAATAACTAGACATGCATATGAGTTGTCCATAATGAAATAATTAAATTAATATAATTAATTTATATAATAACTATTTAGTAGACTATATTTATATTATTTTTAATAATAAAATAAAAGTTATTACTATATAATTATAAAATTAACATACATTAATTATTATTATTATTATTATTAGCACCCGTTCTGGTTATACGCACTTACGCTAATGTGTGATGGTAGGGTGATTGTGAGATGAAATGGAGGACCTACAGTTTAACGTGGGATCCGAACCACGGTGGAGGCCTGGCATTCCTCACATTCACAAGTTGTGATTAATACACGTCTTGTCAGAGGTGAAGGAAGGGTTTGGCAATCAGAGAAATCTGTGCCGGGACCGAGGTTTGAAACCCGGACAACATACATTAATATTATTTAATTGAAATATATATAATATTAGGTCTATAATTACTATTAATATCATACCACCCGTTCGGGTTATAGGCTTTTGTACTAATTACGCTAGCCAATGGTTTAAGGGATTAGTGAGGTTATAAATATTTTAAAAAAAATTGCGGCCAGCCTTGATAATATTTCACTATATTATTAAATTTATTTTACAAGCATTGATAATATCTATCAAAAGTAACAATTGCACATCACATGACTTTGTGTATGACTACATGAAAGTAGATATAGTAAACTTTCTAGTTAGAAGCTTATCCTTTAATCCCTTCTTCTTTATTGGTGGTACTATTAAGTTAAGAACTTATTGTTTTAAATTTATTCTATATATTAATATATATATATTTTTTAATTGGCATGTTTTTTTATTTTAGGTAAGTTTTTTTTAATTTAGGTAAGTTTTTTTTTAATCTAAGGGATTTTGAAGTTTCTTAACATACATCTATTCTAGTATAGGTGGTTCGTTTTAATGATGGTGATTATTTTCAATCTTTTGGTGTATTGCAATAGTAGAACTTATATTTTATTAAGTTCTTTCTATGAAAATTCTACTTTAGTTAGTTTATTGAGAAAAACTGTATCCACAACAAAATCCTAAAAAGGTTCGTTTCAACTCTTGTTGACCCCTCGGATATTAAACTCAACCAATAAAAAAAGAATA
Source organism: Timema podura (assembly GCA_033556935.1). Lineage (NCBI taxonomy): Eukaryota > Metazoa > Arthropoda > Insecta > Phasmatodea > Timematidae > Timema > Timema podura. The sequence continues at coordinate 52,336,821 of JAVRXN010000011.1, read as the reverse complement.
CGCGAATATATTTCCAGAATGCTGGGATTTTAATTATCTATCTTGGCATAACTAATTAATTTTTTTTTAATCTGTCACACACGTATGTACACAATATAACAAATGAGGTCAACCTTGCACGTCATATCAGAGTTGATATTGTGTATTTTTAGTGCAAATAATAGAACAAGTACACGAAATTAGTTAATATGTAGGTGACCCGTACAGGTAGACACACGGAATCTATGTCAGTGTCGTTTTGCCGTTGATTGGAAAGGGGTGGTTAGAGGTATAAGGGGGTAGTGGTTCGAATTCAGACTTAAAGTATTTAGGCTGGTCTTTTTTTCCTGCGTGTTTTCCCGCTCTCCCTCCACACAGGCACTAGTAAATTAACTCTATATTCTACCTTTTCTCATTCATACCCCATTCACGTAAAAGTAATGTGCGCCTGATTCGAACATGGTGGGGATAAAAAAAAAAGCTCCTATAAATATATTGAAAAAGGGATTTTTTCATCAACTAAAAATCAATTTAACCAATTCTTTTAGACATATTAGATATATATACACCAAACAAATGATCTCAAGGGCCGTTGTTTTCTCTCATGTTTGTTTCGTCACACTCGACCTGGATTCAAATCTCGGCCTTCCCATCACAGACAAACCAGAAGAGACTCTTGACGCCTTTTATCGAGTACTAGTATGAGATATGGATGATATTATTATTATTATGATCAGACTATACAACCTGTTCGACCAAAAAACTAAACCATCTCAGTGGTCGGTAATAACGTATCCTAACGTAACGTAACGACCCGGAATGTCCATCGTAACAAGAATATACGAGATGAAATTACTAGAAGTACTCAGTAAGATTATGTATAAAACTTATTAATAAACAACATAAACACAGTGTGTATACACTTATTTGCTATAAAACATATTATGTAGATGAAATTTTATACAAAATTAACAGCTTACACACTTGTTTACAGAAATGTAAGTTTACCAATAAACTTTTCCATCACATAAAATTATTAATTAATTAATATGTACCACCAAATGATACGTAATAGGAATCAGTCCTGGTGCTAGAATCAAATTAAAATAAGTGAAAAATGAAAACTTGGAAAGTGGAATTGAATCCGGGGGTAGATTCCCGTGTTCAGGTTGTCATTTTTCACTTTAATGAATTTTATCACATGGAATATTATTCCTAAGCTGAGAAGTAGAATGACATCAGTTTAGGTCATTTGGCGAGAGTTTTTATAATGTAGCAGTTTAAAAAATAAATGGTACGGCACACCGCACAGACTTTCTCTCTCTTTTTATAAACTCGTAAGATTTCTGAACGGAATAATGTACATTGTATCATCACCACTCCACATAAGAACACGCATAAAATAATATACAATGATATAGAATCAATGAGAAAAGAGGCGCATCTTTGTCCACCTAAAAGCATTTCAAACATTTTAATGTCTTCCACAAGGGTCAACACTTCGTATTAAAATTTCGATTTTTGGTTAAAATATTAACATTTTATAAGGTGTTGCAGATCTTCAAGTCATCGCATTGATATTTAATTATTCATTTATACATTTTGACCAATAAAAAATGTAAATATTGACTATTGAGTCTAAAATGGCGATAGATCATTGCTATGCAAACATTTCTCCTAAGAGATTTAAAGAAAAATAACATACTTTTTTTTAGATACTTACTTATATTTAATTACTCTATGGCATTGGAGTATTATTGCGTTAAGACTTAAGTAGTATATGTTTACAACTAAAGCTCACAAAATTGTATTAATATATTTGCAAATATCTCAGAAACTGCTGTTTTTATAAAAATATATGTCAAATAAAAGTTTTTTATTTCTAATAGTCTTACAATTTTGCAATGATAAGTTGTTTAGTTTCTCCAATAGTTGTGGAGATACGGAAATTAACGCTTCTGTAATGTACCCTAAAAATCATTTTCAGAGGAAAATGAAAATAGCCAGTTTATTTATAATCTTAATCAACGCCTAGATACGAATTTTAATCAAAATCGTTTAAGCAGATTTTGAGAAAACCAAATTTTTCTCTTTTCGTCCTTCATTAAACTACCCTTAATTTTAAGTTTTTATAGACACACAGACAGACGGCATTGCAAAGACTATTTTTTAGGGTTGTGGGGGTCATGAGACGTCGACATCCATCAACATTTCAGGTTAGTTTTTTTTTTACGGTCGCAATACTTAAACTTTAATGTCCAAAAAGTTAAAAAAATTCATATAATTGCGTATATATTGAAAGTTATTGATTTTATAAAAATATGTTTCGGATAAAATATCTGTATTATAAATATATATACATATTTGTAATGCTAAGTAATTTCATATCTCAAATAGTTTCGGAGCTATTTAAAAAAATTTTAATTTACGCATCAGACCGGAGCCCTTAAAGCCATTTTGCCGAAATATTGAGGGTAGCCATTTTGTTTGGAATATTTATTAATGTTCATAAATGAAATTTATTCAAAATCGTTGTAGCCGATTTTGAGAAAATCGACTTTTTCTCTTTTTGCCATTCAGTAAACTACCCTTAATTTTAAGTTTTAATAGACACACAGACAGACGGCATTGCAAAGACTATTTTTAAGGGTTCGGGGGGTCATGAGACGTCGACATCCATCAACATTTCAGGTTAGTTTTTCTTACGGTCGCAATACTTAAGCTTTAATGCCCAAAAAGTTAAAAATATATATATAATTGCGTATATATTGAAAGTTATTGATTTTATAAAAATATGTTTCGAATAAAATATTTGTATTATAAATATATATACATATTTGTAATGCTAAGTAATTTCATATCTCAAATAGTTTCGGAGCTATTAAAAAAAATGTTAATTTACGCATCAGACCGGAGCCCTTAAAACGATTTTGCCGAAATATTGAGAGTAGCCATTTTGTTTGGAATATTTATTTATGTTCATAAATGAAATTTAATCAAAATCGTTAGAGCCGATTTTGAGAAAATCGACTTTTTCTCTTTTTGCCCTTCAGTAAACTACCCTTAATTTTAAGTTTTAATAGACACACAGACAGACGGCATTGCAAAGACTATTTTTAAGGGTTCGGGGGGTCATGAGACGTCGACATCCATCAACATTTCAGGTTAGTTTTTCTTACGGTCGCAATACTTAAGCTTTAATGCCCAAAAAGTTAAAAATATATATATAATTGCGTATATATTGAAAGTTATTGATTTTATAAAAATATGTTTCGAATAAAATATTTGTATTATAAATATATATACATATTTGTAATGCTAAGTAATTTCATATCTCAAATAGTTTCGGAGCTATTATAAAAAATGTTAATTTACGCATCAGACCGGAGCCCTTAAAACGATTTTGCCGAAATATTGAGAGTAGCCATTTTGTTTGGAATATTTATTTATGTTCATAAATGAAATTTAATCAAAATCGTTAGAGCCGATTTTGAGAAAATCGACTTTTTCTCTTTTTGCCCTTCAGTAAACTACCCTTAATTTTAGGGGTAGATATCCAATTCCAAAAACCCCTCGGGGCAACCCTATGAAAACCCTAGATATCAAGTTTCAGCTCAATCGGTAAAATAGTTTAGGCTCTAGTTGGAGGTACAGACAGACAGACAGACAGACAGACAGACAGACGGAAATTCAAAAACCACTTTTTCGGATTCAGGAAGTCATGAAACGTCAAAATTCATCAAAATCTCGAGTTCGATTTTTTTGACGATCACAATACTTTCTCTACCTGTAAGATAGAGAGAAAGTAAAAAGTAAATGTGTTATTTAAAAGTGGCTGAACATTTTGTTCTTTTCTTTTAATACCACGCGTCTTAGCTTCAGCAGCTTGCACTGATTAAAGTATATAGTTTGAGAAAAGTGAAATTTAAATAAATACGTCTGCAAGAAAGCTTGAAAATCACAATAAGGACCTCGGCCCCCCTCCCTCTTTCCCTTAATACAACTGCTAGGATTTTGAGCCATTGGATCTTTGGCGCAAAGCCAGCCAATAAGGTAGTCAGTCACATGATCCAGATGATGGATTTTCTTTTCGTCACATAGAAAATATTACTTTTTTAAAAGAGTAGATGTCACGCCTATGTTACGGTAGTTTTTAATCTATTTAAAAATTTGAAGACAGATGTCGCAATGGTTGACAAATATTAAAAAGATAATTATTGAAGATCCAAAAATTATTAAAATCCAGCCATCTGATCGCATTTACATAATTACTAGCGAATCGTTGCAGCGATAGCTGCAGATTATTCCATTAAAATGTATTCTCAACTTTTATTGGGAAAATATCTATATGGTGACCCCTCATTCAACTTTCTGGTTAAAAGTTTATTCGTCAAACGCTATCAACTTTACATAGATATTTAGCTTTCAGTGTTTAATTTGAATCAAAACGTATATTTTCGCCGTTCACGCCACGACGGGAACTTTAAAACGACCACTCTCCCAGCTCTATATCTACTTGCTGCACAAAACCACTCAACAATTGAATTGTTATCATTTTTAACAAAGGAGAAATATTTTATTTACCGATATACAATTCCAACCGCATTCACCTTGCTCTTGTGTTTCTCCTGACAAACCCAAACTTAACACCCATAAAACAATGTTGGCGTGAACAGATTTTATATACTTTCAATACTATCTCATCCTTTGCAATAAGTAGTCCACATACATCCAACTATTCTTTTAGACGCATTCACCTGTCTGTCGATTTCACCATCCATCCCCCATTTTTAAAGGACATTCTGCCCAGATACACAAAATCATTCATTTGTTCTAACAGTTTTCCATTTATACTAAGCTGACAATCATTTGCCGATCCGTACTTATCAAAATTATCACCTTTGTTATGGAGATAATTATTTGAAGAGTCATTCTGCCTGTTGCCACATTCAAACGATTGAATGCATTCTGTAGGTCACTTTCATTCTCAGCCATTAATATGGCATCATCTGAATTTAACAGCACTCTCACCTTCACATTGTTCATTTGTACACCAACAGCGTTCTCACAAGCATCACTCATACACGTATCCATGAAAACATGGAGAATATCACAACCTTGTATAACACCATGTTCAATGTCAAACCATTCACTCAAAGCTCCATCCACCCGAACGCACGATTTACTTGCATCATACACTACCATAATTCCATTTACTAACCATGCATCCACACCATACTCTCTCAGAACATTCCATAGCATACTCCTATTCACACGATAGTAAGCTTTCTTCATATCAACAAATGCACAGTATACTTTCTTCCTTACTGCAATGCAAATATCTGGTCCATGCAGCCTGGCACGAAACCAAATTGCAAACCCAAATCTTGTCCGCAGTTTCTTAAAGCACACTCTCAATTATGACTCTTTCAAAATCTTTGTCTGAAATACTCAACAAACTAAATGACCTTTCATTCTTTAACTGCCTCTGTGCGAAGGAACAGTTACAGCATACTTCCAGTCATTGGGAACATTTGAAATCCCAGCACACACAATGAACAGCTCACACAATCTCCAATATAAAGTGTTTATTGTGATTAACAGTACGATGTGTTTGCTTTTATGAGGATAAATCTACTTAAGGGTAGTTTACTGAAAAGGGATTTTTGAAAATTTTCTTCCACGCTATGATCTACACAATATGAGAAAGTTTGTGCGATGATGTCGTACCATTTATTTCAAAAAGAGATGCATGCTCTGGGGCATGTGCAATACAGCATATAACAGATGAGACTTTTTGAAAAAGAATGCACCCTATCTGTAATATTTTGAGGTGTGAGGGAGGTGGAAGAGGGAGCATTGCCCTTCAAATGGAGAAACTGTACAAGGGACAATCATATGCTTGAGAGCGAATACAATAAATAGATTGGATGATTATAGAATATTCATTCGCACGTTTTGGGAATGTTAAAATTTTCAATGCCAGTCCTCATGAGAGAGTGGTCAACGTGGACTGCAAATATAGGAGATTGTGGTTGTATCCCAAACGAATCTGAAAGGATGAAATAGTTACAAAATGGGTTCGTTAACCAGATATTTCAGTACTTGGGAATATGCTGGACGTTTAATGTTGAATGTGCTGTCCTAATTTAAGTTGGTTTCCAATTACTGTGCTGATATAACTTAGTCTTTAGAAAGTGTACGGTCCACGCAGTGATGGCCGAGGGGTCTAAAGGCGCAATCTCACAAATAACTTGGCCGCTGTTGAGAAGGATGTCGGGAATCGAGTCCCTATTGGGTGGATACTTCGAAGGTGTATTTATTTAAATTTGATTTTAAAGTGAATAATATTTTTTGAAATGTATGTATTGTGTGTGTGTGTGTATGAAGTTTACGCTTTTGGACAGTAAATCTTTAAACAGCAAATGATCCCGTTGTTAGTTTTCATCTATAGATTTCTGATGATGATGTAAGAGAATGATTTAAATCCTTGCTGAAGACTTTCAAGAAGTGGAAAGCACCACGCGTTATATTTTATTTTTTATGAAACAAGTAAAATAATAATATTTACTACAGTTTTAACTTTTACGTGTGTTATATTTACCCTGAGCTTCTGGTGCGTTGGTCTATCTGAGCTAATACAATGACGGGAAAACTCCTCGTGCGCAACATCAAAGCGGGGTGAAAGGTGACGCGAGTTAAGTATTTTCGCAGCGTTTTAAGAAAAAAATACATTTTTGGTCATAATAAATTAAATAATACTTAAGTAGATATGTAAAGACAAGAAACATTTTAAACGAAAAGAAAACGTTATGCTCACATTTCACGATGACAAATATTCAAGAAATGTATTTAGTAATAATAATAATAATAATAATAATAATAATGGTGTGTGTGTGGGCTAGATCAATCTGTAGCTCACTTTATGGAAAAATTAGCCAGTACTAATATACCATTGCCCAGAGGACGCCCGAATGTACTACTCGTAGGATATATCCTTTCCGAAGAAGATCTTTCCATGTCCCGATCATATTAGGGGATGCTGATAGTGAATATGATGAGGTGAAACTAAAGAAGGTATTAGCTTAACTTAAGCCTAATTAACAAAATCCTGGTGACCATGGGTCCTTTCGAGATAAATCCCCCGGCACCAGCCGGGAATCGAACCCTGTACCTCTTGGTCAGCAGCCAGGAGTTCTGCCCACTATACGACAAGGCCGGCTAAGAACTCTGGATATTAAGTCACTATGTGTATGAAATTAAACTAAACGTATATATTTATGACGAGGTCAAGCCACGCGGATTATTATCAAGGATCGTCATGTTCGGTACCTTTTCTTGTGTTATGGTTTTATTATTAATTTGATTCAATACCAAAATTATTTTTTTATTATTATATATACTTTTTTTTTAGCGTATGCCACCAGAGTTTGTCGGCTAGCCATTCCTGGTCTCCTACTGGAAGTGAAGGATATGTAGCCTAACCGTCTTCGGAGGTTGGCCCACCATGTATACCTCAGTTTTAGCTTATGTGGTGCTGACTGACAGTTCACAGCTGACTTCTGACAGTCAACATTTAGGTACATTTAGGTATATACCTAAATGTTGACTGTCAGAAGTGACAACTGCTAAAGACATGTTTTTGCAGATCATATGGTTCGGCGTAGGGATACATAATTTGGTCTGGTAGCTTTTCAAAGCCGTCAGAAGTCAGCTGTGAGCTGTCAGTCAGCACCACATAAGCTAAAACTTAGGTATAGGTGCAGTTACTTCGGACCGATTAGATGATGCTATGATAATGATGATGATTATATGGCGCCAGTAGAGGTCTTGAACCTAACTTAACCCTAATTAAACAGCACATGGAAACCATAGACACAATTATTCTTCGGGAAAAATACCTAAGGTACCGCCAGGAATCAAACCCGGGACCTCTCTATTAGTAGCCAGGATAGCTGACCAAGAGGCCAGCCTATTAGATACTTAAACCTATCCAACCTAAAGGAACATAATCCAGTATCCGTGCTCTCTCAGATATTTGTTAAACCTACTTTAAGTCAGTGAAGATTACATCTAACACCCCCTTTCCAAATAATCCTTGTTGTAACGTGAGCTTTTCTTCCTCTGACGGACCACACGCTAAGCCACGACGACCACTTAACTGGCCAGCCCCGCGGTGTAGGTTTGAAGAGACACATACACACACACACCAGCCCCTAATGGAGGCTGGCTGCTAGGGAGCCCCATAATCAGGGCCATTGCCACAGAGGATATCTTGCTTGGGCGCCACTGCACACCCCGGTTAACAAAGTTTCATCGGGACCAGTTTGCGGCAGATATCGGAGACGGTTGGTTAAAGAGGCAATCACACGAACGATTAATTGGGAAATTAGATTCAAGATTACGATCGGAACAGAAAACGTATACAAGAGCGGATTTCTGCATTCTTCGTTTGGCAGAAGATAAATTGAGCTCAATTCAATATTTTATGTTTGTTTTCGTTTTGATACGCTTCAGGGGCCGCAATCTATAAGGCGCTACTTTCGCAATAGACTAGACTGCCGAAGACGGAGAGATCGGTATTCGATCCCAGTCGGGTGTATTGATGGTGGCCTTTTCTAAATTGTTTCCCACTCTCCCGTCACGCAAAGCGGGTACACGTCCTCTCTTCCTAATCCCTAATACATTAGTGTAATTAGTACATAGGCGTACAGCTCGAACGGGTAGTAAGACGCGGTGCGTAGAAAAGATTAATTTTAAAATATAAAAAAAATTTATTCTTGTATTCTTTTAATGTAATAAAAAGGTCTCACTGGTCTAAATTCTGTTTTTTTTAATTAAACAAGAAATCTTCGCTACGATGCGACGTACCTAAGTTAAGTGTTATCCGTGGGTTAAAACAGACTTCTTGGTGGGGTAGAAGAGAACGAGATTTAAGTAGTGTTTTTGAAATGTTTATAGAAAAAATTTTTTAGTGCAAAATAAAAATAAATGGTACAATACCCCGCTAAGACTTTCTTTTGTCTTAAGGCGATTGGCCCTTTTCATTTGGCGAGAAAATGCAGAGACATGGAAACAAACAGTTATATTCAGGAATTTTTTTTAACATTTTGTAATTTTCTTTTCGGAAACGGTTTGTTCAAGAATATAAGCACGTTGATTAAGTTATACTTTTTATATACACACCTCCTCTATAGCTATATCAGTGATCAAATATCGATAAAATTGACATTTTTCAATAGAAAACTGCCGGCTTTATATAAAAAAAAGAAGAAAATGTAACAATTAATAAACATCAACACATTATCTTAGAAGGGGTGTTGAAAATATTAACATAAAAATTTCACTTGTTCTCGAGAAAACTGATATTTCTAAACGTATGATTTTTCCGCAAGACCTGTCTGGTAGCTAGCGCCATCTACGGTTTCCGTGATCCATTTGTTCTTGTTGGCGTGGAAGGATACTTTTGGCCGGTTGTGAATCTACGCCACGCCTTTCAGCCTCCCTCCCACCATCCCACAAAATAGGTTTTAAACTTGCACTCGACAGGGCCAAGGGCCTTAAGAGAAAGACATTTGCTCAAAACTAGTAAGATTTGTGAAACGGAATAATATACACTGTTGCAGCAACATACCACCAAAGAGAATAAAAAAATAATATACACAGTTACAGAAAAATTTGAAAAAAATAAATAAATGTATCTCTGTCCACCAAAGAGCAAAGCTATCAATTTCAATTTTTAAATACCCACATGAACATATAATATATAGGCGCTCTCTCTCTTTATATATATATATGTATATATATGTATGCGTAAAGCTCAGAAATTAATTGTTTTATAAAAATTTATCTAACATTTATTTTTATTAATACTAAAACTTTACAATGATAAGTCATTTCGTAACTCAAATAATTGTGAAGCTAGCATCAAAATTGGAAATTTCTGCTTATGTAAATTACCCTTTTAGTAATTTTCATGAAAAAATTAGAACTACCCATTCTGTTTGTAGTGTTAAACAGCGCCTGAATACAAAATTGTAATCAAAATCGTTAAAACATATTTAGAAGAAACTGATTTTTTCTTACTTCTTAACCTCCAGTAAACTACCCTTAGTTTTAGAACTAGATATCTAGTTCCAAAAACTCCTTGAGGGAATCTTATGATAACCCTAGTTATAAAGTTTTAGCCTGATCGGTCAAATGGTTTCGGCTCTAGGCCTAGATACAGACGACATAGCGAAAACAACTTTTTCGGATTCAGAGGGTCATGAAACGTCGTAATTCATCAAAATCTCGAGTTGTCGCAACAGCTCTTAAATATGTCCAAAAAAAATTTAACATACATTTTGAAATTAAGATAAAAGAGTTACCTATGACAAATATTCAAGAACTCTGTTAATATTACTATTTGGTGAGAATTTAACTAAACGAAACTAAGGAAGAAATATTTAATGAATTCTGTCCAAAAAAATAAGGTTTTACCTAAACTCACGTGACCCTTCCCTCCACACCACTTAATCAACCTTTAATTTTAAATGTAACTGATGCAATCTAAATACCCCAAGTTTTAAAAGTTTTCACTTCCGTTTAATTTATGTTAAGTAATATAAAGCCAGACAAATGATCAAGTTAGCAACAACTAAGTACCCACTTCTGTAGCTGCGTGGTTTAACGCGCTATTCTCGTGTTGGACTTGACTGTCGTAGACGGGAAGATCGGGGTTCGATGCCGGTCGGGTGCACTGAGGGGTGGTTTTTCATAAACGGTTCCAACTCTCCTTCCACGCAAGTGCGGGTGCACTTCCTCTCAATTAAACCTTCATAATCTCTACACCATTAGTGTAATCAGTACATAGGCGTATAACCTGAACAGGTAGTAAGACGCAGTGCTAAAAAAACACAAAAAAACCAACTAAGCATTAAAAGCGATTCTAGTTCTCTTTTCAAACTCACATATCTACTTGCAGTGCTTGACGGTCGAATTTAAAAGTGTCACTAAATAACGTAAGGGTGTCTCCCTGTCTGATGTAAGGAAGATATAATTTAGAATAAAGGTAGCCGCAATTTCATCAAGAGAGAAGGGAATAAACATTAATGAAAAAACCACCCTCAGTACACACGGCCGGGAATTGAGCCCCAACTTCTCATTTCCGGTAAACGCCTATCTATCTCGACATTGGATTGCAGCTTGCCCAATGGTGTGAATCAAAATGTTATTAAATCTAGTTTAATACATGCATACATACGTCTCTCAATGAGTAATGTAACTGTTTTGCCAGTTGTATAGCTATACTTTGTAAATATTGATAGGTGAATAGGTTTTTTTTTTAGAGTATGGTCCAAAAAGGGTTTTTTCTTAACCCGAAATGTATTTAGTCCGAGTGTACTTATTCCTAGTAAATGTTTGTGAAGGGGTTGTCCCCATGAACATGAGGCCTGCCCTCCCTTGATAACACGAAATAATTAAAGAAGAGCCACGTGGTGCCCTTACTCTAGTCTAGTCAAGTCTCCTCTGTGATAAGTGTGGGGTCCCACATGGAACCAGGAGTTCTATACACCCTCCTAGTACAGTCAGTTGCAGTGAAATATATAACTCTGTTACAACCACATGGCATCAGGGATTCTAGATACCCTCCTAATATAGTCAGTTGCAGTGAAATATACTTTTGTCACAGCCACATGGCACCAGGCGTTCTATACACCCTCTTAGTAGTCAGTTGCAGTGAAATATACCTTTGTCACATCCACGTGGTATCAAGGGTTCTATACACGAAACACTATTCTACAACCACGAAGTGAAATTACTTAAGTCAAGGCTCCTCTTTATTAGAATAACACGTAAACTATTAATAAATATATAAACAGAATTGAGAAGGATTAAATACAAAGATTTGTAGTTTTAAAAGATTACAAATGTGATATAGCAATGTGATATGTATTACAATTATTACTATATATATATATTTAAAAAATAAAACACTTCTAGTAACTGAGACCCAATATAAACGTGACGTACTCCCACTGCGGTCTGATCATGGTCGGGAAAGGTAAAGGGGTGGTAGTAAAACTGTTAACATTGACGTCACGTAATATATGAACGATATTTTGGAGCTCAACCTTAACCTAAATACCCGATATAGCCGCTGGAATTATTTATTCTGGGTTGTCACTCTTTTATAAATACAACATTTCCTGTGTTTTCCTAGTTTTCCAAGAAAAAAAATTCAATTTTTTCAAACCCTTCAGAGTAGGCGTTTCAAACTCTTTTGGTCAAAAGAGCCAGATTAAAAACTGAAAATACTGGAGGAGGATGGGGGGGGGGGGGGTGGTTCAGAAAATTAATCTTGTGTTTGCTCCATTTTCATAAGTGATGACTCACCACGTCTTACTACCTGTTCAAGCTATAAGCATATGTTATAATTATTCTAGTAGGTGACCTAGTGGTCTAGGGGTAAGGTGTCAGACTTCTGTGCTGAAGGTCCAGGGTTCAATCCTCAATCTCGGCATATATTTATCTGATTGCCAAACACCTCCTTTACCTCTGACAAGACGTGTATTAATCACAACTTGTGAATGTGAGGAATGCCAGGCCTCTACCGTGGTTCGGATTCCACGTTAAACTGTAGGTCCTCCATCTCATCTCACAATCACCCTACCATTGCACATTAGCGTAAGTGCGTATAACCCGAACGGGTAGTAAGACGCGGTGCTAATAATAATAATATAATTATTCTAATGGGGTAAGCGCGTATACACAGAACGGGTAGTAAGACGCGGTGCTAAGTATTATTCTGATGGGGTAAGGATGATGAAGGAAGCATTTTAGAGGTAATATACCCGCAGTTGAGTGAAAGAGTGGGAAACCATTTAGGAAAAACCACCCTCAGTTGACCCGACCAGGATTCGATTCCGATCTCCCTGTCGTCAAATATTATTGTATTTTTGCGACGTTTATAACAAGATGGTTCGGGCCGCATTGTATGTTGGTTCATCAAAAGGTTCGCACATAATCAGTCGTTGAAATGGCATACCAGAACTAAAAAATTAGAGGGCGGTTGGTTACGCAATCGCGCACTACTAACACTCCTACCAGTGTTCTTAAAACCAAATTATGTTCCCCGCCGGTCATGCACCCCTTACAGTGTTCTTATTAACTCATGTTCCCCCGGTTACTTAATCACGATCACGTAGCTTCCCACCCCTTCCGGTGTTCTTAAAAAATTCATGTTCCCCCGGCTATGCAATACGCACCCCTAACACTCTATAATGTTCTTAAGAAACTCACGTACCCCAGCCCCCTCCCTCCTTAACCACAAAATGTCAAGTGGGGTTCCTAACCCGAGGGCGGGGATTTTAGTCCCAAAGTGTCAGACAGACATTATCCCCAAAATTTCGGGCGGGGGTGTTTAGCTCCAGAGATGAGGGGTGCTTGCACTTGGTTAAGGGTGGAACTTAGCCCCAAAATGTGGCTAACCAGTTTGATATGCCTGCTAAATAGAGTGTGGTATATTAAATTAAAGTTTAATTTTTCATAAAATTGATTACTGTTAAGTAATACCATTGGTGCTTAGAACAGTATTATTTGACCTTATTAGGAAAAGTGTTAAGTGTTTATGCCACCCAATGTTTCAAAAAGGAAAAATTGGAAAAAGGGAATACGACATGAGTAGGGATCATTTACGGTCCTCAGGGCGGAAGTGACGTCATAATAGTGGGGTGGGTAGTTTTTGGGATAGGGCCTTATACATAGGTACGGTTTTCAGGGCAGAGAGGGGAAGGTAGGGGAGGTATCGTGATGATGTGTTGGAGGTGGGGTGGGATGGTTGTTGGTGGGGGGGTTGAGGGTTTATAGCTCGCGTGTGTTGGATGGTTCTGCGGGGGGAGGGGGGCGGGGGTGGCAAGCGGGAATAGGGCCTTATACATAGGTACGGTTTTCAGGGCAGAGAGGATAGGGCCCTTATACATGCATATGGTTTTCAGGGCAGAGAGGAGAAGGTAGTGGAGGTATCGTGATGATGTGGGGAGGGTGGGTGGGGGGGTGGCGAGGGTGAGGGTTTATAGCTCGCGTGTGTTGGATGGTTCTGCGGGGGGGGAGGGGGGCTGGCAAGTGACGGCGACCTCGGGAGGGTGTTTTCTCTCTCTCTCTCTCGGTGTTGTAGATATACCTTAAACATGCATACGGTTTTCAGGGCAGGTGTGAGGGGGTGGGGGGGGGGTGGCAAGCGACGGTGACCGCGGGAGGGTGTTTTCTCTCTCTCTCGGTGTTGTAGATATACCTTAAACATGCATACGGTTTTCAGGGCAGGTAGGAGAAGGTAGAGGAGGTATCGTGATGATGTAGGGGAAGGGGAGTGGTGGGGGGGGCGGGGGGTGGTGGTGGCTAGACTATCGAAGACGGGGAGATCGAGGTTCGAATCTCTGTCAGGTGAACTGGGAGTGGTTTTCCCTAAATGGTTTTCCATTCTCCCTCCACGCAAATGTGGATTCACTTCCTCTAAATTCAACCTCAACAATTCCTAACCCATTAGAGTAATTAGTACATAAGCGTATAAACCAAACGGGTAGTAATATGCGGTGCTAATAAAACCTTCTAAGTCAGTTATGGCTCTTAGTATATTATTCAACAATCAATCGCTAAATGGTTTTCCCATTCTCCCTCCACGCAAATGTGGATTCACTTCCTCTAAATTCAACCTCCCCCCAATTCCTAACCCATTAGAGTAATTAGTACGTAAGCGTATAAACCAAACGGGTAGTAATATGCGGTGATAATAAAACCTTCTAAGTCAGTTATGGCTCTTAGTATATTATTCAACAATCAATCCCTAAATGGTTATTCCATTCTCCCTCCACACAAATGTGGATTCACTTACTCTAAATTCAACCTCCCCCCCCAATTCCTAAAACATTAGAGTAATTAGTACGTAAGCGTATAAACCAAACGGGTAGTAATATGCGGTGCTAATAAAACCTTCTAAGTCAGTTATGGCTCTTAGTATATTATTCAACAATCAATCCCTAAATGTTTTTCCATTCTCCCTCCACGCAAATGTGGATTCACTTCCTCTAAATTCAACCTCCCCCCAATTCCTAACCCATTAGAGTAATTAGTACGTAAGCGTATAAACCAAACGGGTAGTAATATGCGGTGCTAATAAAACCTTCTAAGTCAGTTATGGCTCTTAGTATATCATTCAACAATCAATCCCTAAATGGTTTTCCATTCTCCCTCCACGCAAATGTGGATTCACTTCCTCTAAATTCAACCTCCCCCAATTCCTAACCCATTAGAGTAATTAGTACGTAAGCGTATAAACCAAACGGGTAGTAATATGCGGTGCTAATAAAACCTTCTAAGTCAGTTTTGGCTCTTAGTATATTATTCAACAATCAATCCCTAAATGGTTTTTCCATTCTCCCTCCACGCAAATGTGGATTCACTTCCTCTAAATTCAACCTCCCCAATTCCTAAAACATTAGAGTAATTAGTACATAAGCGTATAAACCAAACGGGTAGTAATATGCGGTGCTAATAAAACCTTCTAAGTCAGTTATGGCTCTTAGTATATTATGCAACAATCAATCCCTAAATGGTTTTTCCATTCTCCCTCCACGCAAATGTGGATTCACTTCCTCTAAATTCAACCTCCCCCTCCAATTCCTAACCCATTAGAGTAATTAGTACGTAAGCGTATAAACCAAACGGGTAGTAATATGCGGTGCTAATAAAACCTTCTAAGTCAGTTATGGCTCTTAGTATATTATTCAACAATCAATCCCTAAATGGTTTTTCCATTCTCCCTCCACGCAAATGTGGATTCACTTCCTCTAAATACAACCTCCCCCAATTCCTAACACATTAGAGTAATTAGTACGTAAGCGTATAAACCAAACGGGTAGTAATATGCGGTGCTAATAAAACCTTCTAAGTCAGTTATGGCTCTTAGTATATTATTCAACAATCAAACCTTTGGTTGAAAAACTACGCTACGAGTGTTATTATCAATAATGTCAATCTCTATTAAACCTTATTACTGATTTTAATATTTGAAAAATGATACCTGAACGTTTAATTTGGTGCATTTGATATATTTATATACAACCCACCAACCCCTCCATAGACATACACGCATTTACCCACACATATAGTTAAATAAAAAAAACTATATTGATATATTATTACATCAACTTTCTAGTGGAAACCACCCTCGAGTAACCAAACTTTATCTTTATTTGTACATACAATCCCATACACATCATAAACACAAACATACATAAGCCACAACACACAATCTAATACTTAAAATACACAAAACACAAACATCACATAAACCCTGAATCCCATTGTGTGTATGTGCGGGTGTGTGAATGTTCATATGTGAGGATGTGTGTTTGTGAAGATGTATGTATATGAGGATGTATGTACTGTATGTGAATGTGATTGTACAGTCTGAGCGATTTGTTGACAAACTCAAAGGACATGTTATTATACAAACATAGAGAAAGCAACTCGTGCGGTCGGCGGTAGGCTCCCTACTGATATATCGGCTCTGCTCGTAAGCAGATGAAATAAATAATAGCGTGGGCCTTGGATAAAAGTGGACTGATTATTAGGAAAACTTTTGTTTTTTTCAGTTCCTAATTACCCCTCCCCCCCTCCCCTCCACCTCAACTCCATGGCTGAGTGGTCAAACATTAGTCCTTGGAGGGCCGGCCTCGGCTACTGATTTAGAGGTTCCAGGCTCGATTCTTGGAGGTACCATATGTATTTTTCCCGAAAGGGTAACTGTACCTATAATCACCATGATAGAATTAACTATGCGTAAGATAAGTATAAGATTTCCACAAGATCTACACCTCCATAATCACTATAATCACGTTATCTCATCGCTAGTATGACGTGTAGATACCTCCAAGGTATACCCTGGGCAACGTTCTCTTTCCACAGAGCGGCTAAAAGTCTACATACACGGCGACCGAACTAGATACTGCACCTCTCAAAAGGCCGGGTGTATAGTACTGTATTAGACGTAATGTTCTGGGTAAAATTAGTGTGTGTAAGTCCTGCTATTAACTATGAAATATCTAGGAGGAGGAAAGGCCGGGTGTATAGTACTGTATTAGACGTAATGTTCTGGCTAAAATTAGTGTGTAAGTCTTGCTATTAACTATGAAATATCTAGGAGGAAAGGTCGGGTGTATAGTACTGTATTAGACGTAATGTTTTGGGTAAAGTTACTGTGTAAGTCCTACTATTAACTATAAAATGTCTAGGAGGAAAGGCCAGGTGTATAGTACTGTATTAGACGTAATGTTCGGGGTAAAGTTACTGTGTAAGTCCTGCTATTAACTATGAAATATCTAGGAGGAAAGGCCGGGTGTATAGTACTGTATTAGACGTAATGTTCTGGGTAAAGTTACTGTGTAAGTCCTACTATTAACTATAAAATGTCTAGGAGGAAAGGCCAGGTGTATAGTACTGTATTAGACGTAATGTTCGGGGTAAAGTTACTGTGTAAATCCTGCTATTAACTATGAAATATCTAGGAGGAAAGGCCAGGTGTATAGTACTGTATTAGACGTAATGTTCTGGGTAAAGTTACTGTGTAAGTCCTGCTATTAACTATGAAATATCTAGGAGGAAAGGCCGGGTGTATAGTACTGTATTAGACGTAATGTTCGGGGTAAAGTTACTGTGTAAGTCCTGCTATTAACTATGAAATATCTAGGAGGAAAGGCCGGGTGTATAGTACTGTATTAGACGTAATGTTCGGGGTAAAGTTACTGTGTAAGTCCTGCTATTAACTATGAAATATCTAGGAGGAAAGGCCAGGTGTATAGTACTGTATTAGACGTAATGTTCTGGCTAAAATTAGTGTGTAAGTCTTGCTATTAACTATGAAATATCTAGGAGAAAAGGCCGGGTGTATAGTACTGTATTAGACGTAATGTTCTGGGTAAAATTAGTGTGTAAAGTCTTGCTATTAACTATGAAATATCTAGGAGGAAAGGCCAGGTGTATAGTACTGTATTAGACGTAATGTTCTGGCTAAAATTAGTGCGTAAGTCTTGCTATTAACTATGAAATATCTAGGAGGAAAGGCCGGGTGTATAGTACTGTATTAGACGTAATGTTCTGGCTAAAATTAGTGTGTAAGTCTTGCTATTAACTATGAAATATCTAGGAGGAAAGGCCGGGTGTATAGTACTGTATTAGACGTAATGTTCTGGCTAAAATTAGTGTGTAAGTCTTGCTATTAACTATGAAATATCTAGGAGGAAAGGCCGGGTGTATAGTACTGTATTAGACGTAATGTTCTGGGTAAAGTTACTCTGTAAGTCCTGCTATTAACTATGAAATATCTAGGAGGAAAGGCCGGGTGTATAGTACTGTATTAGACGTAATGTTCTGGCTAAAATTAGTGTGTAAGTCTTGCTATTAACTATGAAATATCTAGGAGGAAAGGCCGGGTGTATAGTACTGTATTAGACGTAATGTTCGGGGTAAAGTTACTGTGTAAGTCCTGCTATTAACTATGAAATATCTAGGAGGAAAGGCCGGGTGTATAGTACTGTATTAGACGTAATGTTCTGGCTAAAATTAGTGTGTAAGTCCTACTATTAACTACGAAATATCTAGGAGGAAAGGCCGAGTGTATAGTACTGTATTAGACGTAATGTTCTGTGGTGGGGTAAGGGTTTATAGCTCAAGTGTGTTGTATGGTTCTGCGGGGAGAGGGGAGGGTGGCAAGCTCTTTCGTGGCGGAGACCGTGGGAGGATGCCCTTCTCTCTCTCTCTTACAAGGGAACATAGAGATTAAGGTGTACTGGGGAGATATTTATTGATCCTGTAGGCTAACAGATATAATGTTTCTCTCCGAGACCTCACACACCTCAGGTATCTCGATAACATCCGGGGTTCTCTTACACCGGTGGATGACTTCCGCTCCACGACATGTGTTTTTTTAGAACGTGTGGGAACTGCGAATATCTCTTTCTAAGGGTTGTAATATTATTTTCTCGGCTTGGTGAAAGAGCATCCCTTGATTTAATCATGCTGGTAAACGGCTCGCCAGACAAGGGCTAAGAACGCAGGTTGTGGGAACAGTATTAATCATTTCACACATGAACATCTGTGCGAGTTGAACTATGAACTTTCTGGCACAGGGAAATTAAGAATTAAGGTTAAATAGTATGGATTCTTTAAACAATACATAAATATATTCTGTACACTGAGTATTATAATAAAATCTCTTCCTCTATCCCTTTTTTTTATACTTCCATACAATGATTATTATAAATCTTAAAAGGATACTCTCTATCTCTCGCCCTCTCTCTCTCTCTCTCTCTCTCTCTCACAAGGAAATTAGGAATTAAGTTTAAATAGTATGGATTCTTTAAACAATACATAAATATATTTTGTACAGTGGGTATTATTGTAAAATCTCTTCCTCTATCCCTTTTTTTTATACTTCCATACAATGATTATTATAAATCTTAAAAGGATACTCTCTATCTTTCTCTCTCTCTCTCTCTCTTACAAGGAAATTAGGAATTAAGGTTAAATAGTATGGATTCTTTAAACAATACATAAATATATTTTGTACAGTTAGTATTATTATAAAATCTCTTCCTCTATCCATTTTTTTATATATCTTCCATACAATGATTATTATAAATCTTAAAGGGATACTCTCTATCTCTATATATTCTCTCTTTCTCTCTCTTACAAGGAAATTAGGAATTAAGGTTAAATATCTTCTGTAAAATCTCTTCCTCGATCCTTTTTTTCATCTTAACGGGATCGTAAACTTAAATGAATAGTACAGCCTCTTATTTCGGGTATCTCCGAGCTTGGTGGAGTTACCTTCATAGCGGACTCCATAGGTCTTATCGTGTATCCTTCTAGTGAATGACAGTCTGTGTCCTTCTAGTGAATAACAGTCTATATCCTTCTAGAGAATGACAGTCTGTGTCCTCCTAGTGAATGGCAGTATGTGTCCTAGTTAATGGCAGTCTATATCATCCTAGTAAATGACAGTTTATATCATCCTAGTAAATGACAGTCTGTATCCTAGTGAATGACAATCTGTATCCTAGTGAATGACAGCCTGTATCCCTCTAGTGAATGACAGTCTGTATCCTCTACCTAGTGAAAAAATTCTCTGTTCTCATAGTGAATGTTAGCCTCTGTCCTACTAGTGAATTAAGCATGTATCCTAGCGAATGACAGCATGTATCCTTACAGTTAATGACAGTCTGTATCCTAGTGAATGACAGTCTGTATCCCCTAGTGAATGACAGTATGCATCCTAGTAAAAGACAGTCTTTATCCTTCTAGTGAATGACAGTCTATATCCCCCTAGTGAATGACAGTATGCATCCTAGTTAATGACAGTCTATATCATCCTAGTAAATGACAGTCTTTATCCTTCTAGTGAATGACAGTATGCATCCTAGTTAATGACAGTCTATATCATCCTAGTAAATGACAGTCTTTATCCTTCTAGTGAATGACAGTCTGTGTCCTCCTAGTGAATGACAGTATGCATCCTAGTTAATGACAGTCTATATCATCCTAGTAAATGACAGTCTTTATCCTTCTAGTGAATGACAGTCTGTATCCCCCTAGTGAATGACAGTATGCATCCTAATTAATGACAGTCTATATCATCCTAGTAAATGACAGTCTTTATCCTTCTAGTGATTGACAGTCTGTATCCCCCTAGTGAATGACAGTATGCATCCTAGTTAATGACAGTCTATATCATCCTAGTGAATGACAGTCTTTATCCTTCTTGTGAATGACAGTCTGTATCCCCCTAGTGAATGACAGTATGCATCCTAGTTAATGACAGTCTATATCATCCTAGTAAATGACAGTCTTTATCCGTCTAGTGAATGACAGTCTGTGTCCTCCTAGTGAATGACAGTCTGTAACAGTATATATCCTCCTAGTGAATGACAGTATGTATCCTCTAAGTGAAATACAGCCTCTATCACTGTCAGTATAGTTCCACTGCTCACAGAACTAGTAGTAAGAATATGAAGGGAGTAAGGTCCGCTGTTCACAGAAATACTAGTAAGACTATGATAATGGTAAGAACATGGGGAGGGAGTAAGGTCCACTATTCACAGAACGACTAGTAACGGAAGCAGGTGCTGTAGGATGGGAATCTTGATAACATCCGGCCTCTCTTATTTTGCTGGATGACTTCCGCCCACGACATGGGATTTCAACGATAAATTTTGGTTCACCAGACAAGGCTTAGAACTTAGGTCGTAGGAATGGTGATAATCTTTTCCTCGAATCGGTTCACACGTGAACATCTGCGCGAGATGAACTATGAGCTTTCCAAGTCATTATACTTCAACCCTGAGAAGATTACGTGATGATCTGACGCGGTCAAAGTCACACGCTCTGTAGAGGGTGCGGCTCGGAATCCTCTCGGCCTTATATATAGAGATCTACCCCTTCTAGGTGAAATCATTAGTCACCATCTACATTCTAGAGGAGAATATCTCAGCAAACAGCAAGGCGTTTTGCCTCATTATACGTGATAGAGTGGTTCGCTATGTTGATCGACGTGCAGGGTTACTCGAGTGATGAAATAGTATTCATATTCAAGGAGGTGAGCGTTCTACATTTCGAACCTTTTGAGGAAGCCAACTACAAGTTTCTCCCCCCGTTCAAGATCGACAACCTCTCCGCATCGAGCAGGAGAAATGTAGATTGGGCGAGCGAGAATTATCACGGGCTATCCTGGTGTGACGGAGAAGTACAGTACTCGAATCTTCGTTCTATCATAATTTCCCATCTAGAGCGGTACGCATCGCGACTATCAATCTATATTAAAGGAACTGAGAAGATGACTTGGCTACAGAGTGTCATCGCCGCCGATAGTGACAAGTACGACTTTTGCGAGCTAGGCAATCTCGGTTGCCCTTCTCTGAGTAAGCTTAAAAATCTGTACAACGTAAACAAGTGTTCCACCCATTCCGGTAGCGTCTACTCGTGCGCCACAGAAAATGTCCGGTTACTCTACAAATGGTTTAAGTCTGATCAGACAAAACTTTTGCGATCTGACTAGGAGAGGAGTTGAAGGATGCGTAAGGGAATACGCAGTGTAACTAGTGCTAATTTCTCACTGTCAAAACTCCTAAAAAAAAGGACTTGTATATGAACGAGTGCTTTAAGCCAGAGATAGTAGATCGAAAAGATTTTTATTAACTTTTTTCATCGATCTTTCTTTGATACTCCCTAGGTTGTAATGTATCAATTATTACTTTGTATTCTTTTAGAAAGAGATGTATTTGATCAATTAGACTATAAGTATACAAAACTTTTGCGATCTGACCAAGAGTGCGATACAGAACGATACGAGTTCGGTTATTCCAGCTTTGTTTCATATCATAGCCTTAACGAGTTGAAGGATGCGTAGGGGAATACACAGTGTAACTAGTGCTAATTTCACACATTAATGAAACTCTTGAAAAAAAAAGGGGATTTGAATTTGAACGAGTGCTTAAAGTCAGAGACAGTAGATCGAGAAGGTTTTTTCATCGATCTTTCTTGGATACTCCTTAAGTTGTAATGTATCAATTATTAGTTTGTATTCTTCTTGAAAAATGACTTGTATTTGAACGAGTGCTTAAAGTTAGAGACGGTAAATCGAAAAGATTTGTATTAACTTTTTTTCATCGATCTTTCTTTGATACCCCTAGGTTAGTTTCAAATGAAATATTCTGTCGATCTTTCTTTGATGCTCAAGAGTGTGATACAGAACTATACGAGTTCGGTTATTCCAGTATTGTTTCATATCATAACCTTGACGAGTTGAAGGATGGGTAAGTGAATACACAGTATAACTAGTACTAATTTCATACACTAATGAAACTCTTGAAAAAAGGACTTGTATTTGAACGAGTGCTTAAAGTCAGAGACGGTAAATTGAAAATATTTTTATTAACTTTTTTCACCCCTAGGTTAGTTTCAAATAAAATATTCTGTTGATCTTTCTTTGATGTCCCCCTAGGTTGTAATGTATCAATTATTACTTTGTATTCTTTAGAAGAGATGTATTTAATCAATTAGATTATAAGTATAGGACCTCACTCAAAATGATTAGGATTTTAACCTCCCGACCACTACATCACTAGAAAACCAGTTCATAATATGGGAGTAACATTTAGAGGAATAATTTTTTAATCTTTGAAAATAAATGTATAAGTCTAAGAATGTATCAAACTTTTTTCATTTATCCTTCTTGAATACTTGTAATGTATTAATCATGTGTTTTAAGATTATTAATTTGTTTTCTCTAGAATAAGATATATTTAATCAATTAGAGTATATAAAAAATTATTCTTTGGAAATAAATGTATAAGTCTAATAATGCAGCAAACTTTTTTAAATAAGAAGAATGAATGATTATTACTTTTTCTTCGTATTATTTAGGAAGAGATGTATAGGTCTATGAATCCATAAAAAAAACTTTTTTAATTTTTTCTTCGTATTCTTTAGGAAGGGATGTATAAGTCTATGAATCCATAAAAAAACATTTTTTATTCTTGGAAATAAATGTATTTAATCAATTAGAGTATAAGTATAGGAATCTATAAAAAATTTAATCTTCGGAAATAAATGTGAGAGTAACATTTAGAGGAATAATTTTTTAATCTTTGAAAATAAATTTATAAGTCTAAGAATGTATCAAACTTTTCATTTATCCTACGATCTGACCAAAGTACGATACAGAACTATACGAGTGCGGGTTATTCCAGCATTGTTTCATAACATAACCTTGACGAGTTGAAGGATGGGTAAGTGAATACACAGTATAACTGGTACTAATTTCATACACTAATGAAACTCTTGAAAAAAAAAAAAAGACTTGTATTTGAACGAGTGCTTAAAGTCAGAGACGGTAAATCGAAAAGATTTGTATTAACTTTTTTCATCGATCTTTCTTTGATACCCTAGGTTAGTTTCAAATAAAATATTCTGTTGATCTTTCTTTGATGTCCTCCTAGGTTGTAATGTATCAATTATTACTTTGTAATCTTTAAAAGAGATGTATTTAATCAATTAGACTATAAATAGAACCTCACTCAAAATAGATTTGTATATAACCTCCTAGATAACATGATATTTATCTTTGAAAACAGTTATTTAAATAAAAATTTGATGATCAATTTTTTAATCTTTGAATACTTATAGTATTAATATGTTTTAAGATTATTACTTTGTTTTTAAATAGATTATTTAATCAATTAGACTTGTATATAAAATATTTATCCTCTTGAAATAATATGTATAGTAATTTAATCATGAAAATTTTTTAAATTATACTTTTTCTCTAGAATAAGATATATTTTCGAATAGTATTAAAATTATTCTTTGAATAATGTTAGTCTAATATGAACAACTTTCTTTAAATAATAGAATGAATGATTTTATTTTTGTTTATTAGAGATGTATAAGTCTATGAATCCATAAAAAAACTTTTTTACTTTTTTCTTCGTATTCTTTAGAAGGTATGTATAAGTCTACACTACCAACTTTTTCATTTATCCTTCTTGAATACTTGTAATGTATTAATCATGTTTTTAAAGATTATTACTTTGTTTGAGCTATAAACCCTCACCTCACCACAGAACATTACGTCTAATACAGTACTATACACCCGGCCTTTCCTCCTAGATATTTCATAGTTAATAGCAGGACTTACACAGTAACTTTACCCCGAACATTACGTCTAATACAGTACTATACACCTGGCCTTTCCTCCTAGACATTTTATAGTTAATAGTAGGACTTACACAGTAACTTTACCCAAAACGTTACGTCTAATACAGTACTATACACCCGACCTTTCCTCCTAGATATTTCATAGTTAATAGCAAGACTTACACACTAATTTTAGCCAGAACATTACGTCTAATACAGTACTATACACCCGGCCTTTCCTCCTAGATAGTTCATAGTTAATAGCAGGACTTACACACACTAATTTTACCCAGAACATTACGTCTAATACAGTACTATACACCCGGCCTTTTGAGAGGTGCAGTATCTAGTTCGGTCGCCGTGTATGTAGACTTTTAGCCGCTCTGTGGAAAGAGAACGTTGCCCAGGGTATACCTTGGAGGTATCTACACGTCATACTAGCGATGAGATAACGTGATTATAGTGATTATGGAGGTGTAGATCTTGTGGAAATCTTATACTTATCTTACGCATAGTTAATTCTATCATGGTGATTATAGGTACAGTTACCCTTTCGGGAAAAATACATATGGTACCTCCAAGAATCGAGCCTGGAACCTCTAAATCAGTAGCCGAGGCCGGCCCTCCAAGGACTAATGTTTGACCACTCAGCCATGGAGTTGAGGTGGAGGGGAGGGGGGGGAGGGGTAATTAGGAACTGAAAAAAACAAAAGTTTTCCTAATAATCAGTCCACTTTTATCCAAGGCCCACGCTATTATTTATTTCATCTGCTTACGAGCAGAGCCGATATATCAGTAGGGAGCCTACCGCCGACCGCACGAGTTGCTTTCTCTATGTTTGTATAATAACATGTCCTTTGAGTTTGTCAACAAATCGCTCAGACTGTACAATCACATTCACATACAGTACATACATCCTCATATACATACATCTTCACAAACACACATCCTCACATATGAACATTCACACACCCGCACATACACACAATGGGATTCAGGGTTTATGTGATGTTTGTGTTTTGTGTATTTTAAGTATTAGATTGTGTGTTGTGGCTTATGTATGTTTGTGTTTATGATGTGTATGGGATTGTATGTACAAATAAAGATAAAGTTTGGTTACTCGAGGGTGGTTTCCACTAGAAAGTTGATGTAATAATATATCAATATAGTTTTTTTTATTTAACTATATGTGTGGGTAAATGCGTGTATGTCTATGGAGGGGTTGGTGGGTTGTATATAAATATATCAAATGCACCAAATTAAACGTTCAGGTATCATTTTTCAAATATTAAAATCAGTAATAAGGTTTAATAGAGATTGACATTATTGATAATAACACTCGTAGCGTAGTTTTTCAACCAAAGGTTTGATTGTTGAATAATATACTAAGAGCCATAACTGACTTAGAAGGTTTTATTAGCACCGCATATTACTACCCGTTTGGTTTATACGCTTACGTACTAATTACTCTAATGTGTTAGGAATTGGGGGAGGTTGTATTTAGAGGAAGTGAATCCACATTTGCGTGGAGGGAGAATGGAAAAAACCATTTAGGGATTGATTGTTGAATAATATACTAAGAGCCATAACTGACTTAGAAGGTTTTATTAGCACCGCATATTACTACCCGTTTGGTTTATACGCTTACGTACTAATTACTCTAATGGGTTAGGAATTGGAGGGGGAGGTTGAATTTAGAGGAAGTGAATCCACATTTGCGTGGAGGGAGAATGGAAAAACCATTTAGGGATTGATTGTTGCATAATATACTAAGAGCCATAACTGACTTAGAAGGTTTTATTAGCACCGCATATTACTACCCGTTTGGTTTATACGCTTATGTACTAATTACTCTAATGTTTTAGGAATTGGGGAGGTTGAATTTAGAGGAAGTGAATCCACATTTGCGTGGAGGGAGAATGGAAAAACCATTTAGGGATTGATTGTTGAATAATATACTAAGAGCCAAAACTGACTTAGAAGGTTTTATTAGCACCGCATATTACTACCCGTTTGGTTTATACGCTTACGTACTAATTACTCTAATGGGTTAGGAATTGGGGGAGGTTGAATTTAGAGGAAGTGAATCCACATTTGCGTGGAGGGAGAATGGAAAACCATTTAGGGATTGATTGTTGAATGATATACTAAGAGCCATAACTGACTTAGAAGGTTTTATTAGCACCGCATATTACTACCCGTTTGGTTTATACGCTTACGTACTAATTACTCTAATGGGTTAGGAATTGGGGGGAGGTTGAATTTAGAGGAAGTGAATCCACATTTGCGTGGAGGGAGAATGGAAAAACATTTAGGGATTGATTGTTGAATAATATACTAAGAGCCATAACTGACTTAGAAGGTTTTATTAGCACCGCATATTACTACCCGTTTGGTTTATACGCTTACGTACTAATTACTCTAATGTTTTAGGAATTGGGGGGGAGGTTGAATTTAGAGTAAGTGAATCCACATTTGTGTGGAGGGAGAATGGAATAACCATTTAGGGATTGATTGTTGAATAATATACTAAGAGCCATAACTGACTTAGAAGGTTTTATTATCACCGCATATTACTACCCGTTTGGTTTATACGCTTACGTACTAATTACTCTAATGGGTTAGGAATTGGGGGGAGGTTGAATTTAGAGGAAGTGAATCCACATTTGCGTGGAGGGAGAATGGGAAAACCATTTAGCGATTGATTGTTGAATAATATACTAAGAGCCATAACTGACTTAGAAGGTTTTATTAGCACCGCATATTACTACCCGTTTGGTTTATACGCTTATGTACTAATTACTCTAATGGGTTAGGAATTGTTGAGGTTGAATTTAGAGGAAGTGAATCCACATTTGCGTGGAGGGAGAATGGAAAACCATTTAGGGAAAACCACTCCCAGTTCACCTGACAGAGATTCGAACCTCGATCTCCCCGTCTTCGATAGTCTAGCCACCACCACCCCCCGCCCCCCCCCCACCACTCCCCTTCCCCTACATCATCACGATACCTCCTCTACCTTCTCCTACCTACCCTGAAAACCGTATGCATGTTTAAGGTATATCTACAACACCGAGAGAGAGAGAAAACACCCTCCCGCGGTCACCGTTGCTTGCCACCCCTCCCCCACCCCCTCACACCTGCCCTGAAAACCGTATGCATGTTTAAGGTATATCTACAACACCGAGAGAGAGAGAGAAAACACCCTCCCGAGGTCGCCGTCACTTGCCAGCCCCCCTCCCCCCCCGCAGAACCATCCAACACACGCGAGCTATAAACCCTCACCCTCGCCACCCCCCCACCCACCCTCCCCACATCATCACGATACCTCCACTACCTTCTCCTCTCTGCCCTGAAAACCATATGCATGTATAAGGGCCCTATCCTCTCTGCCCTGAAAACCGTACCTATGTATAAGGCCCTATTCCCGCTTGCCACCCCCGCCCCCCTCCCCCCGCAGAACCATCCAACACACGCGAGCTATAAACCCTCAACCCCCCACCAACAACCATCCCACCCCACCTCCAACACATCATCACGATACCTCCCCTACCTTCCCCTCTCTGCCCTGAAAACCGTACCTATGTATAAGGCCCTATCCCAAAAACTACCCACCCCACTATTATGACGTCACTTCCGCCCTGAGGACCGTAAATGATCCCTACTGACATGTGTTCTATTAAGCGTGCTTATTTATTTTCTATTTTTATAGAATGCCAAAGGACAACTAATTAAAGCTTGTAATTTAATGCCTCAAATTATCAAATATTCCAATATTTGTAGGTTTTTTAATAGAGATTCCCTGTGTTTTACCAACTCCCACGCTTTTCAATGTTGATAGTAACACAGTTTATTAGGTTTACCTGAATGGCAGATTTATTTTAAAAACAAACATTCTACTTGCAAAAGTTTTTAATAGGTTTTTTGGGAAAATATAAGCTAAAAATGCAGGCTCCTAGTGTTCGCGGGTTCAAACCCAACGGAGATCGACGGATTTTTCTTGAGTGATGAAAATCCGTCAAAATCCCGGCAAAAATTGGTAGGCTCTTTCACTCTCGATAGTAGAAATTCTCGTGTGCTGATATAATCAGTCGGTTCAGAAAGTGCACGTTAAATACTTCAAATAAATAAATGTAAGTTACCAATTTATTTATAATTATAAAATCACCTGCTGAAGGAGGTACCTAAACTTATGCAAGGCGTAGCCCCTATCTGAGACAACTTAAAAAAATAGAAACATGAAGAAACAATAATACACGCCATGTTTAAAATAAATATTTTACCAACCAACAGAAGTCCTTTTCACTCCCAAAAGGAATGTTAAAACAAGCTTTCCTTTGCAGGTGAACGAACACTGAGCTCACAATTCCTTCGGGATAAAACTACAACAAAGACTCTTGCTTACACTCGTAAGAACGAGGCCCTTTTATGCGCCAGGACATACATTAGCTTACGCGAGAAGTGCACACGCTACGGTAAACAATTTCCATTCCATAAAGTAGTTCTTCGTTGTAAAAACAGCATTTGAACCTGAGCGCGTGAAGTAAGTAAAAAAAAAAAATAATAATTCAAGGAATGCCTTGAGTGATTCCATTGTCGTGCACATAAATATGTCATTTGAATTAATACATTTTTTTTTTCTCAGCAAAAACAGCTAAAGAAAATAAAAAGTTTCGCAAGCATGTTGATATTTTTTATTTTTAATCTATATTACTATAGTAAACCTGCACCGATGGCTGCGTCGGCTAAGACATGAGGTCCTGCATGAACTGGGTTTTCTGTGTTGAGGTCGAGGTTCGAATTTCCGCCGGGTGCTCTAGGAGGTGATTTTACAAATGTGATTTATCACTATTGTTTCCCCAAACTCACTACGTCAACGAGAATGAATCTTCTCTAATCACCCTCACCATTTGTTCATCCATAAAATGAGGGAAAACAAACCAAACAAATAACTATATAAAGTTTTTAGGTATAAAAACTCTTTGACAGAGATAAGATTTATAAATACTTGGCAAAATTAAAAGTGAACACCCTTTTTTCCATAGAATAACCGTATTTAGAAAAATTCATATTTTGTTGCCAAACTATTTTTAAGTAGCGTTTCTAACTTGACGAGAAATAGGATTGATTTTTAAAACTTCAGCTGTCAATTTTTTTTAAAAAAAGGTAACAAGGGAGGGCCTAAAAATTATAGCTTTATCGATTCAAACTTTAATTAAATGAATTAATTTTTAAATGAACGATAAATGACTTTTTTTGCGGACTAATCGACCAACTAGTCATAATAAACAAAATATATATCTTTGAAACTATTCGTCGTACATAAAAAAAATCAAAATTATCTTATGTACCAAAAAATTAACCAAAACAACGGCACAAAAAAATGGTCTAAATTTTTTTTATAAGAATCAAGAGACCGATAAATCAGTTATGAATTCCAATAAGGATATAATTTGATAAAACACTTAGCTAATACAAAAAAATTGGGGTCCATTTGTTTATATTTATGACCTGTAAAATCTTTAAGTACACACATAAAGACCAATTGGACATTTGAATGGACAATCCGGGTATAACTTGAACAGGTTGTGAGACGTGGGGATAAAAAAAAATATGAAAAAAAACAAAACAATCCTTTACTAACGTAACTAAAGTGCGTATAGCTTGGAAGGAAAGTGAAACGAGATGGATTTTTTTTGTTTTCCACCCAAGCGAAGAACGCGTTAAAAACACGGAGGGCCTACAATAAGTGAACAACCAGAGAGTCCGTCCGTTACCTAATGTCGACATGTCACGAAGTGAAGTTCTTCACATTCTACAAACATAATCAAGTCACGCAACGACTGCTTCTACGAATTACTCCTGTAAGCCCGGTTTCGCTCAATATTTCTCCGTCCATGCGGGTCTCATTAGGGCGTGAAGGGAGGGACTCTTAAATTACGGAGATATTCTCATTTCCTCTACCAAAAACTTTATCCAACCCAATGGGTGAAAAGACCGATGTTAAGGGTTAAATAACCAGAGTTCAATTTCAGGTGGTCAATATTATCTATGACCCATCGGTGCCGCATGGTCTAACGCGCGACTCTTGCAGTAGACTGCCAACGACATGGAGATCGAGGTTCTAATCTCGGTCGGGTGTACTGAGGGTAGCTTTTCCTAAAATGATTTGCAACTTTTCCTCCACAGAAATGCGGGTACACTTCGTCTAAATATAACCTTCCTAATTCCTAAAACATTAGCGTAATTCAGTACATAGGCGTTTAACTCGAACGGGTGTCGCGGTGTTTATATATATATATATATATGGTGTGTTCGGTGTGCACCGCCTTACTCCTAGTGAGTGACACGACTAACGGTATCACTGGCCGTCAAGGCGGTCTCTATAGCAGGGATACTGGTTTGTAGGACTAGTGCAAGCGCGCTCAGGGTAAGACTGAGCAACGGTTGTACTTGTGTATATGGCTAAATGTGCCAACACCAACGGTACACATACTTACCGTAAGCAGCGAATAATACTCCATTCGGGTTATACGCACTTACGCTAATGTGTAATGTTAGGGTGATTGTGAGATGAAATGGAGGACCTACAGTTTAACGTGGGATCCGAACCACGGTGGAGGCCTGGCATTCCTCACATTCACAAGTTGTGTTTAATACACGTCTTTGTCAGAGGTGAAGGAAGGGTTTGGCAATCACATAAATCTGTGCCGGGACCAAGGATTGAACCCGGACCCCCAGCACAGAAGTCTGACACCTTACCCTAGACCGCCAGGTCACTGTTAACTGTGATATATTAACCTAGGATGACCGAAGCTATGATGGGCAGCTGAGGTTAAAACTGTTGATCGAGAACATGGATCTGTATGCTAATAGAAAAGCAAATAAAATGAGATTTATTATTAAATACTACCGTAGTGTGATCCATGAGCTAGATGGATTCTAACTAGCTTCACAATATTTGAAATTTACTTTGAGAGTAAAAGTCTTAAAGTAACCACGACCGAACAATATCCTGTGTATTAAATAACATTTAATTTCTTCAAATGTTGCACAAGGCCACCCAATGTCAATTCTCTCCCACACAGGGAGGGCGCCACCACCCACGTTGGGAATATTTAACGTAAAGTGTTTAAAAGAGGTCTATATTATACTGCAACGGTGTGTACACACCACACAATCTTCTCTTCCGACTGGTGGAAACTATTGGGTAAACAATATCCTAACACATATTGCGTCGTCGTAAGATCGGTACGTGCATCGTTGGTATGAAACAAAAATGTAAGGCATTTCTGGAGGAATATACATATGATACAGTTATATTTTATCTGTTTCTTACGTAATGCAAAGATAGGACCCCGAACGGAATTTGATATACATTTCTGACATTTAATTATAAAACTACAATGATTAAATTTTACGAGTGGGCAAATTATAAAAATATAACAATATTTAGTCCTAGAATTAGTAGAGTTTTTTTATACCAAAGATGGTTTTATTCATCAAGGTCTTTAAAACAATCCCCCCTCTCGAAGTATCGCCCTTTGTAGTGAGGTGTATATATACATCTAATTAATTACAGATAGTTATTCAAATATCCCACTGAGATGGCCGCATGATCTAAGGCGTCACTCTCGCAAAAGACTAGATTGTCGATGACAGTGAGATCGGGGGTTCGAATCCCGGTACTGAGGTTTTTTTCCTTAATGGTTTTCCACTCTCCCTCCACACAAATGTGGGGTACACTTCCTGTAAATTCAACACCTAGCTCAGCCTGAGCTTATTAGCGTAATTAGTACATATGCGTATAACCTGAACGGGTAGTAAAGCACGGTGTTAGATAAAAGTTGTTTACATAAAAATTACCCTCGTATGTGATGTGAAACAAACTACTTTTTACAATTTACTTATGGTGCAAATGTTGTATGGATGGTTTAAGTATAACGAATTAAGTTCTTAAAAAAAAGGGAGGAGGGAATGGCAAAAGTTCCTTCGAACCCTATAAACTTTTAAAATTCAAACTTAAAATTATTTTATAATTATAAATTTGACCCAAATATATATATTTTCCCTGGAGAAATGAACTTCTTACTAGGAGCGTATGTAAGAATACTTATCAAACCGTGAATTTACTATTCAACTTAATGTGGATATAGGTAATATTTTTTTTAGCACCACGTCTTACTACCCGTTTGGATTATACACTTTAAGTACTAATTACGTTAGTGAGTTAGGAATAGGGAAGGTTGAAGTTTAGAGGAAGTGAATCCGCATTTGCGTGGAGGGAGAGTGGAAAACCAATGTAGGGAAACCCCCCCGTTCACCCGACCGAGATATCGATCTCCCCGTCCTCGGCAGTCTAGCTCAAATGGTATTAGCGCGTTAGCTAACTACGTCACCGAGGCGTGTCCAAGTCTATACATTTGTCTGTAAGTTCGATTTTTTTTTTTCTGTTTGTATGTTTCCAGACACTCATAAAGTACTCATAGGGGATATTATATATTTATTTATATATATATATATGGGACTATTTCTGTTGCACTCCTTATCTTTAAGAATAAAGGGTAAGCTATATACCATCACGTTATCTCATCAACGAGCGAAGCAGTTCGTAAAACAACCCACTGGTAGTGTGGTTACATTTGCCTTTAAAATTTGTAACAATTTCAAATGTATTAACTTTTAATGGATAAAATTAATAATCTTCTTTTTAAGTCTATTTGGGAGCGAGAGGTTTGAAAATATCAACAAACTATGAATAGAGAATTAATTTTTTTTATGTCTCACTTGATCGCCAAATTATCAGTTCCCGGTCGGATGCATTGAGGGCGGTTTTACACTCTCCCTCCACTATGTAAGAGGGAACTACTACTATACCTATTACAACTAACCCGCCTCGGTGGCGTAGTTGGCTAACGCGCTAATCGTGTTGAGCCAGACCATCGAGGACGGGGAGATCGAGGTTCGAATCTCGGTCGGGTGAACTGTGGGTTGTTTTTCCTAAATGGTTTTCCACTCTCCCTCCACGCAAATGCGGGTTCACTTCCTCTAAATTCAACCCTCCCAATTCCTAATCCATTAGAGTAATTAGTACTTAAGCGTATAACCCGAACGGGTAGTAAGACGCGGTGCAAAATATTATTATTATTATTATTACAACTACTACTAATACTAGCAGTAGTAGTTCCCTCGTATAGTTTATAGTGTTTATATAGTACATATACATACTATATAGCAAACTATATATATATTATAACTATATAGCAAACTATATATATACTATATATATATAGTCGGCTAAACATTCCTAGTCTTCTTGGCAGTGACGAATATGTAGCCGGTCTTCTGAGGTTGGGACATCATGTAAGTGCATTACTTCAGCCCAATTAGATGATGATGATGATGAACTTATAGATGACATAAACCTGACTTAAGCCTAATCAACCAAACCATAGCGACCATAGAAACAATTCCCCTTCAGTAAAAATAACTATGGTACCGCCGGGAATAGAACCACGTGCGACCTCTAAATTGGTAGCCAGGAATGGTGACTACCAGACCGAGAGACCGGCCCAACTCCAATTACTATTATATCTCACCGCATGAATACTAAAATATGTCTATCTCTCCAGGGACAATATTTTGTTCGCTTCCCAGTTTCTCCAATTTGTGGGGACCAACAATGATTAAGTAAATATAAAAATATAACCATTCTTGTTTCATTAAATTATATTGTACATTAAGGTAAAAAAAAACTCTTGTCAAAACAAAACAACATACACCAGCGGTCATACGGTATAAGACACCAGTCTCGTGATATACTGGATTCCCGATGACGGTGAAGTCGAGGTTCGAATATCGGCCGGGTCCAACTGAAGACGGTTTATCGCTGTGGTTTTTACCATCATATTAAATTCTAATGCGGGGGAAATTCTTCTAAGCAACCTTTCACATCTCTACCCATTAGATTGAGTCTATATATATAAAACTATGATGTTAAACATAATAGTAATGCATTAATTTAATTTATATATGGAGTTAAAGTTAAGTTTTAACGAAGTTTCCAGAGTGATGGAATAAACTAGAAATTCGCAGAAGCCATTCATAATTTAATCAAATTTACATGCTTTTGTTCCCTTGATTTGTTATTCTCTTAAACTTTCTAGCGATGCCGAATAAACATGATTATATTTTGCTAACTGCAAAATTAAATAAGGGGATTAAAGGCTATGTTACCCATCATCCGTAGGTTTCATGAGCTCGTGGTTCTGCGACCGAGTGGTTAGAGTGGTCGACCTCAAGTGTAAGGGGCCCTGTTTTGATTAGGGATGGTTTAGTTATAAAGATAGTACTATTTGTATAAGGGTTCTTTCTACTCAATTAGTAGATATCTCGTGTTGGACTAGAGTGCGGATAGCAAGAAGATCGGGGGAGGGTTGTTTTAACAAAAGTTTCCCCAAACTCTTTTCCATGCAAATGTGAGCGCACTTCTTCAAAATTCAACCTTCCTCATCCCTAACTCATTAGATT
Source organism: Timema podura (assembly GCA_033556935.1). Lineage (NCBI taxonomy): Eukaryota > Metazoa > Arthropoda > Insecta > Phasmatodea > Timematidae > Timema > Timema podura. The sequence goes on along the minus strand of JAVRXN010000011.1, from coordinate 52,301,583 downwards.
AATTATTAGGGTCTACATATGCGTACAACCAGAACTGTTAGGAAGTATCTGCGCTAAAAAAAATAAATTAAATGTGTAAACTTTTAGACTGGGTGTGTATTATTAGACGTTCCGCCATATTCTGAGCTAGTATGTAGAGACGGTATTGTTATAATTATATTTTACAAATCCCTTTTGATTAATGTATAGATATAATAAGATCTGATCTAAAGTGATAACATTCCAAATTCACTATTATTTAACACTACATTGGGCAGTAAATGTCAACGTGGTGAAACATCCTTCTGTTTCTCTATTTCGGCCACCCAGGCAAAATCTTCTCCAAAAGCAAGCAAAGGAGAGACTCAAAGGACAGCTGCATCCCATTATTCAAGGAATGTTCTAGAAACTAAGACTTCGTAGATATATAATCTTCTTAATATATATAATTCTTCTGTACGTGTGTATGTCACTGAACTCCTCCTAAACGGCTGGACCGATTTTGATGAAATTTTTTGGGTGTGTTTGATTGGGTCCGTGGATGGTTTAGATTCAGAATTAGACCCGATAGGTGGCGCTGCAATCGGTTTCTAGGATTTATTTTTATTTTTCAGGGAATTTTTTTGGGGGAGATTTTTTTTTTAATTTTTTTAATTTTTGCATATCAGAACATGTAACCTCAAATTTTTTTTCGATAAGTTGATATTTGTGGAGTTGTGGGCGAAATGCCAAAAATGAAAAGATGTTTAATTTTGTATGTTTTTTTGACAAACACTGAATTTGTAATATTTGTGTAACTCACTAATTGGAGTTCATTGTGAATTTGTAATTGTGATGATCACATAGTATTTGTTTTATTATTGAAATCAATTATGCCACCCAAACGAAAAGCCAACGTGCGGGCAGGACAACGTCTGTCGGGTCCGCTTGTTTTATATATATATATATTTTGGAAAGCGTAGGTTTATTCACTAGCTTGGTAGTTGCCGAGTTGTTCGGGTGTTAGTCAGTCATAAGAATACATATTTTCATCAAAATAATCGAATCTTAATCGGGACTTAACATATTCCGCGCCGGCCACAATCTAGAACCAATTAGGATCCAAACATTTAGTCAGCACAACTCCCAATAAAGGGAATCGGCAGCACGTGTGATTTATGATTACGGATCCCAGTTGTTTAGACTCAAAACAACAGTGTTATTAAACTATAATCAATCCCACATAAGTTATGGCGGATTACATTCTCTCGACACTTCGGAGATAAAATATTGTGATCGTCAAAAAATTCGAGCTCAATATTCTGATAGTTATGTCGACGTTTCATTACCAGCTGAAACAAAAAAAAAAGTTGTTTTTGCAATGCCGTCCATCCGTCTGTACCTCGGGCTAGAGCCTTAACTATTTTACAGATTGGGCTAGGTAACTTGGTATCTGGGGTGTTTAGAAAAGTCCCCACGAGTTTTTTTTTAATTAGATGTCCAACCCTAAATTTAAGGGTAGTTTAATGAAGGGAGATAAGAGAAAAACATTATTTTCTCAATATTCGCTATTACGATTTTGATTAAATTTAATATCTAGACACTATTTATTATTATTATAAAAAAAATGGTAATTCTCATTTAATCATGAAAATAACTTTGAGGAAAATTGTCTTATTTTCATCATTTCTCCGCAACTATTTGAGATACGAAATATATTATAACCATAGAGTTGTTGTACTATTAAATATACAAATCTTTTTTTTGAAATATATTTTTATAAAAACCAATAGTTTATGAGCTATAAGCAAATACTTTTTAATTCATGTCTTTGAAAATGAACTTGATTCATATACTCTTTGGTGGACAAAAATAATTATCTTTTCCCAATTTCTTTGTAACAGTGTTCATAGTTCATAATATTATAAAGTAAGTAACAGTGTATATTATTTCATTCATGATCTTTGGTGTAGTGTTTATACAACAATGTAGATACCTATTAGTTCATTTCACGAATCTTACGAGATTTTAGTAAATATATATTTTAAGATAAAGCAGTTATTATTAAAAGCAATAATGAGCAAAATAAAAAGCAATAAAAAGATACCCCGTGATAGATTACAGTGTTGCAATAGTGTCACCCGAACGTTGTGGTATTATATTTCATTACTACCCGCTCGTAGGGAAAGTGCTCCTTATAATATACATACATTTTAATAAGAAAGGCTTTTTAGAAAATATAAACCTATTTTTGTAGCCAAAATTGATTTTATAAGATAGATTAATAAGTTTATTTTATGGGTGTTGAAATTAACTATCATAAGAGAACTGTACATCACATGACTTAGCGTACGAATGTATAAAATCAGATTTAGTAACTTTTATAAGCAACTTTTATAAGCACTAAATAAGTTTCTTCCAGCCTAAATGAGACTGTAGGTACTTGAAAAGTAAATTTATCTTATGACCAATTACCCGTGAAATTGAATACATCCTTTTGCTTTAGTCAGAAATCGTATCGAAATCGTATTTTATTACACTATACACTTGACAATAGAGAGTTTGGGTTGAGTGATATCCATCTTTTTAAGCATGATAAAATGTCCTAAATTCTAATAAAAACTACAGAAAAGAATTACAACTATGAGACTCCTGGTTTGAGTTATATTACCTACCTAAGGTATTATTTGTTTAGTTTAAATATTTTAATTTGTGACATAGTACAAATTAAAATATAATTTTGAAGTTACTTAAACTCAAAATATGTACCTACACTAGTTAAATGTTATAATTTTGAAATGCTTGAATCAAATGAGAAAAGGGATCTTCTAAATGGAGAGTTAAAATATTTTTTATCCCAGTATCTGTATGAAATTATTAGTTAATTCCTACCTCGCTTTACAACATGAATAACCAAAATGGCATCGTTCCACGCTATACGGGTTGAAGGAGCTTAAATAGGGTGATTACATACCAGAGTTGAGTGGAGAGTAATACAGACCACATAATGACTCTTAAGAGGAAATAAAGGTAATAAAATATAACTTTTTAGTTAAACAAGGAGGTTGAGATATAGAAAATAAATGGTAAAACTACAAAAGTTTGAAAATACGTTTTCTCTGTAAATTGTACTAAAAGAGAGCATTATTTTAAGAAAACAAAATGTAATTTTTAGTTTTGGAAACCTAAAATTACACTGACATTACATTACTAAAGTTTTAATGAATCGTATCTGGGCAAATTTGTAATACGAATGCAGAAACTTTGAACGCCCTACGCAATATTTCAAATGTCACAAAAATAAACATTAGTAATCCTGGATGTGTTAATGTATTTATTAAATAGACGAGATCTAACAATTTTTTTTATTAAAAGTATTAAAAACCTTATGTATATGTATTATATACCTTATAAAATAATAATAATAATAATAATAATAATAATAATAATAATAATAATAATAATGAAAAAGTCAACCATTGTGGCCTTGGGGTAAAGTGCTCGGGACCCGATGTTCGTGGGTTCACACCCAGCCTAGGTCGACGGATTTTAATCGAGAAATAAAAATCCGTAGCACAGCTTTCTTCGGAGGAGAAGTAAGGCTGTTGGTCCCATGTCAATTTTGACATGTAAAAAAGCCCTGAAATATATATAAAAATACATTTCCCGGTAAAATTATTAGGCCCGTTCTCTCTCGCTCATAGAAATTCTCGTGTGCTGATATAATCAGTCGTTCAAAAAGTTCACGTTAAATACTTCAAATAAATTAATAATAATAATAATTATTATTAATTATTAACGGATGGACATAAATAAGACAACTCTAACATAAGGGCGTAATTCCACAAGTGAGCTTAATTTTTAAATTAATTTGCTTACAAATTAATTTTAAAGGGATTTAAAAAATTAGCGACGAACATTTAAATATAATACTGCTAAGGTCTAAAAAATAGAATGAAAATATATCATACCAGTTTTGATTTAACCAAATATTATATTAATAGTATTACATATTTTCTTTGACACGAAATTATTGGTATTTAGAAAAAAAGTCTTGTGTTTGCATTTTACAGTATTTTTCTCATAGGTAACACTAATCCATATAAATATACGTAGTCGCTTTCCTTAATTTACCCAAAATAGCAACCTATATAAAGCGCTATTAAAAATGATCCGCTGGCTTTGAAAAGGTTCCTGAATGCAAAACAAATTGCTATTTTTATTACAAAGAGGGCTTTAAAGATTTTGTTAAATTTGAATCATTTAAATGTGTGAAGTACAAGATGACGTACTTTTTTTTAACGTGAATATTGTTCTAGTGAAAAACCAGTGAACCTTATTTCATTTATATATTGTGTCAATATAATGTACAGCTACCATAAACAACGTTGTTGATTTTATCAAATTAAATTACTTTATCTAGAGCACCAGATCCAAAAATATTAATGTTCTTGATAACGACCTCGTGAGTGAGTTAGATTTAATTTCCCACTTTTATCTAGATTAGTGTAACAAATAAGAGAGCCCCGTAAAAATGTTTTACTTTTAGTTAAATTTAGTTTTTTAAATCTCAATTTTCGGTGCTGAAGTGTTTAAGTATTATTTACATATTGAGATAATGTATACAAAATTAAAATTTACTATTGAAATCTGATACATTTGCTTTAAAATTCTTTGTCAATTTGTCTGCATATTTTCACAATTTTGTAGCCTAAAGCTAGCTTACACTTCACAAATATTAATCAAATTACAGCATGGTCCAAAATTTCTGTTAATTTCGTCTTAAATTTTTGTGTTTATTTTTTTTGATTATTTTTTTGTAAAGCGGTGTTATTTCGTTTTATAGGAGGATTTCAGTGTAATAAGATTATTTCGTTTTATTTCGCTTTTTAAAAAATTTAAATCATAATCTAAAAACTATCAAAGGAAAAAGTACTTGATTCCATCTCTGTACGGCAATTTTCGCTTTATCGCGTCTCACCATTTTTACGGGGTTCTACAAATAAGGTATTATAATATATTTTAAAACCATCTCAAAATAGGGGTGCAAATCTAAATACCCTGACTTTAACCAGGACACATTTAAATAGGGCCTAAGTGTATATAGTAATGTTTATATACTATCATAAAGCTAAATGAATGATTTGACATAGCCTAGCCACCATAATAATACTAGATACATTAAATCTTTCAAAAGCTAAAGTAAAGTTAAGATTTGTTTCCGTTTCTTCAAACATATCTTCCTTTAGAATAAAAACATTCGATAAACATTTCCAACTATGGATGATTAAATAATCACATTCGAAATTATGTGTTGTTTATTTATATAATATATATATATTAAATGAGCCTATATATATATTACTGTATTTTGTGGATGTCTTGTAATCTTGTAATTTACTGGTATGATAATATTAAAAGCCTGAACTATTAATGAATAGTTTAATCTGCTTGGATTTTGTCCATCTCTTTTAAGTATAATATTGTACTTTGAAATAAACTAAAAAAAAAAAAAATGAACGAGTTTAAACAAAAGACAAACAATATTAAATAAAAAGTGTATACACACCCACTTCGGTAGCCAATGATCCAACGCGCAGCTCTCGCAGTACACTAGACTACCGATAACGGAAGGGGGGGGGATCAAGGTTCGAATCTTGGTCGGGTGGAGTGAAGTTTTTTTTCCCAAATCATTTTCCCTTTCCCTCCACGCAAATGCAGTACACTTTCTCTAAATTAATTTCATAATGCCTAAAACCACGAGCGTAATTAGTACATAAGCGTATAATCTTAACGAGTAGGAAGACGTCGGTGATAAAATGTGCTGAAAAAGTATGTATTATTAATAATTATTAGTCTAGTAATATAACACGAGCTTCAACTGTAAACAGAAAAAAAAGACCGAGTGTACATAATATTTTTCATATTGTACGAAAGTTCGACTTGAAAACCCGTTCAAAACTTGTCTGCTGTTTGCATGCCTCTAACGGCGAGCGCAATCAGAATATACTCTGTTCAAAGAGATATAAACACCTTCAATAACTTAGCAACATTTATAAAACCGCTAATTCGGCCGTAACCCAATGAAATCCATTACAAAATTGATTTGTTGTACTACGAACACAAATTCAACCATCAACATGCAACTGCCTGGGGCACGCAGATAAAAGCGTCGTATCTTATAGTCTGGTTTGCCATTGACGGGGAGGTCTGGGTCCAAATCCCAGCTGGGCGTACCGAGGGGTTTTTATTAAATGGTTTAACACACTACCTCCCTGTGAATGAGGGTACATTTCTATACACAACTCTATCTTTATCATTATTTTTCATATGAGGATAGCCGAGGAAGGTAGTATGACACGGTAAGAAAAAAACTGAAACTTTGGATTCAGTGCGGTTAAGACCAGACTATACAAGTGCATTAGATTTCCACAGTAAAGCGAACAGTTGAAAGCAGCAGAAACGCAATATCGTAAGGATTCGACAAAAAAAATTTATTTTCTTCTTTCTGTACTTTTTAACATTATAAACCCAATTCGTATTTATTTATAAAGAGTTTCTAGTACCTACGATGCAAAAAAGTTATATACAAACCAAATACTACTCGCATACAAAAAAAAAACCCACGCATTTACTTTCAAACAAACTGTTGTAAAACAAACACACCAACTTAAAAACACACACACATTTTTTTTAACAAAAAGTTGTCTAGACCCAATACCACAAGGGAAATCACAGGACGTAAAAGAAGTATTTCAAAACTGGAAGATGTTTTCTAGTATTGTGAAGAGCTTTCTATAACATTTCATATAGAGACGAGGCACATAGAAAACGTATAGTAAGTATCATCAGATCACCAACCTCACTTCATTCTAGAGATGTGTGGTTTGAATTGAACGATTCTTCCAACTGAATTGGTTAAACTATTAGTTATATAATAATAATAATAATAAAAATAATAATAATAATAATAATAATAATAATAATAATAATAATAATAATAATAAAGGAAGAAACAGATATTATACTAAGAAGTGCATTGACCTTAAAGGAAATAAACTTACGTCAAAAAATTGTGTATTACATTGTTGTGAAATAAACTAAACAATACAATTGTATTTATATTCATATTATCTGTAGTAAGGAGAAATTGATAGAGGATTTGTGTAAGGAACGAGCTTGTGAGAATATTAGATAAGTTGAAAATAGGTTAATGTGAAACAGTTTATAAGTTAAAAATTATTATAGAAATTTAATAGAAATTTGAAGTTAAATATTAAAAGTATAGTTAGGATCACCACATACAATAATTGAGAAAGAGACAATTACAGTAATCCTATTAATACAAAATAGGCCTTATTATTAGATTAGAAATTGAAATATAATGATTAGATGAAACACTTGGTTAAAATATAATATGTTAAAATTATTGACATAAGCTATGTGAAATTACAGTTTTGAGTATAAAATAAGAAAGTAAATTGATAAGTTAAATTTAAGCCTATTTATGATCAGTCTAATCTAATAATAAGGCCTATTTTGTATTAATAGGATTACTGTAATTGTCTCTTTCTCAATTATTGTATGTGGTGATCCTAACTATACTTTTAATATTTAACTTCAAATTTCTATTAAATTTCTATAATAATTTTTAACTTATAAACTGTTTCACATTAACCTATTTTCAACTTATCTAATATTCTCACAAGCTCGTTCCTTACACAATATCCTCTAAACAATACAAGTTTATCAAAACCTTAACGGTTATAAAATGAATTCTAATTTTAAGACAAATTATTAGTTATGTAATTTGACTTTAGTATTAAGACAATTAAACTATTTGCTTGCTTGGGAAGCATCAATCATTTTAATAATATTCATTATAGTTATAGTGAGGAGATGTAATATTATAATCATCAAGGAAGAAACAGATATTAGTTGAAAAATGACACCTGGACACCCGAATCGAACCTAGAACCTTTGGCTTAGTGCACCAATGCTCCACCATTGAGCTATCCAGGATTCGTCCCATGCTAAAGGTCATTCTTCATTCATAGTTTAAGTCTACGATGGACGTGTGGAATAGTCAGTTACATATGAGCGACCAATAGTATCGCGAGATATCTGATACCACAGCCATCTGCGACTCGGTAGGGCTGTTATGCTCCCAAGTATGCAATACAAGATTAGAATTTTAAAGCGAAACTCTAATAAATAGCAACAGACAGACTGTAAATCACTGTAATTACGGTAATGTAAATTTATCAATGGTAGAAAAATGAAGCACTTCAATGAATGTTAAGGATTATCCAGAAGAATCTCAACATTAAATTTAAAATGAGTGGTATTTCACGCAAGGCCGTAGTCTGGGTTTCAACCCCCCCCCCTCCCCTCCCCCCGAAATTTTATGAACAAAATTTATATGGTTTATTTATGGTTCAAAGAATATCAAAATTAAGGAACATGTACAAATTAGGGGGCTATGTTACCAAAAAAAGCACTTCAGATAGCTTCTAGAAGTGTTTAATATTTAGAAATTTTCCTTGCTTATGGCAGTTAGGGCGTTATGTTTCCATAAAAAACATTTCAGATAGCTTCTAGAGGTGTTTAATATTTAGAAATTTTCCTTGCTTATGGCAGTTAGGGCGTTATGTTTCCATAAAAAACATTTCAGATAGCTTCTAGAGGTGTTTAATATTTAGAAATTTTCCTTGCTTATGGCAGTTAGGGCGTTATGTTTCCATAAAAAACATTTCAGATAGCTTCTAGAGGTGTTTAAAATATCTAGATTTTTCCTAGCCTCCGGCAGTTGGTGGGGTTATGTTGCTATAAAAACACTTCAGGTAGCTTTGAGAACTGTTTATCATTTATAATTTTTTTCTAGCTTCCGGAAATTGGGGTGGGGGCGCCCCCCAAATTCCCCCCCCCCCCCCAAATTATTGGCTGACTACGATCTTGATTTTCACGTGCACTTACTGAATTGACTGATTATATCAGAAAACAATAATTTATATGTGTTTGAGGAAAAGGGATTACCAATTTTGTTGGGAAAGGTATTTTCACATACCTTCCAGGGTCCTTTTACATGCCATAATCGACATGGAACCGACGGCTAACTTCCCTTCCAAGGGCAGTTGTACGATGTATTTTTATCGTTCAGTAAAATTCATCAATCCCAACTGGGTTTGAACAAAAACATCGGGTCTTGAGGCGAGCCCTTTACCCCAAGACCACTGAGGTCGACGGTATACATTATCAGTACCTATAAAATTATAATAATAATATAGTAAAATGCTATTATTGTTAAATTTGTTATTTATTTAGAAAAGGCCTGTCCTATAAAAATTGGAATGCAAGTGACTTGTTACACGTTTAAAAAAATGAGCAATAGTTTGAAATCACATTAGATAAATCAAGCAAAACAGAAAAACTAAAAATGCACTAAATGTACTTCTTTTTAAAATAAGTTTTAGCCTCGGTAGTCAATCTCATAATTTAACAAGATGATATGATCGCGACCCTATCTCCCCTCTTCAAACCCTCAAAAAAAAGGAACAAGTGAACCTCATAATAACACTTAGGGGGCAAAAAGAAAAAAAAAAAACTCCCCACTTTATTCTCGCAGCAAATTGAGAGAAACGATATAGGTTTGGCCATTTTAGTTTTAACTTTAACGAGAAAACTTAAAAATTACTGAAAAAGCCAAACTTTTAAACGAGTCTTGGAACACGTACTTCACAGCTTTGAGGTGGAAAGTGACTTCACACTTTTAAAATAAAATAAAACAGAATAATGGAAGCAGAGTGGCGCAGGAGAGACAAAAAGAAAGTGACGCGATATTAAGATAAACGATGGTTAGAGCTAAACACGGGTTAACGATCAAGTAAATTCGTTTTCATTCGAAGAAACTTTTTTCATCATCATCATCATCATCATACTCAAAGCCATATTTATCTCTTGAATCTAATTTTTAAGTTGGCGTGCTTGACCGTGAATCGATAGGCTGAGACTTAAATCCCGGACAGGTGCACCAATGAAAATATATTTTTGTTATTAGTGCATCCCTCTTTACTGTTTTCACGAATGTTTGTTCAGTTTAATTAAATTTACTTTCCACACTCTAAATATTAATTTCATTTTTTTTTCACCGCGTCTTACCTCCCGACCCAGGCCAATTTAATTATTGGGATAGGGATAAGATATGTACAATTTAGAAGAGATATACTCGCATTTGCGTGGAGGATAAGTGGGAAATTATTTAGGGGGAAAAAACCCTTAATAAACCTAGAACTCCCTGTCACCAGCAAACAAAACTAGACAAGCTTGAGGTTTAGTGCGTGGGGCCCCACCATCGCGGGTCTTAATAATAGTTAATTTGTGCAATGTATTGGACAAATTTAATGAATGAGATTCGTTCAGTTCATGAAGCATAACTTTAGTAAGCTTCCCTTAAGAATGCCCCCTACCAGAGCGATGAAAAGTGTTGGAAGCCTTTCAGAAATCACGGATTATCTAAACAATTACTTCTTTTAAATATGACTTGCACCAAATCCCAGTGGAAGCCTGACACATTAGGTACGGGGATAATTGATTCAAGTAGATAAAATGGGGTGTGGCTGTGTCATGGACACAGCCGTGTGTTGTACGTGAATACGTTTATGTAACGGGTTATATTTTTTAAATAAAATATTTTTATTTATGTATTTAGGATAAAAGCAAGGAAACAAATAATTATTGTGTTACAATATAACTTTACTAATGTTTTATATACAATCGATAGATTTTGACGACAGCTGACGATTAAAACCTAAACGAACATAGTAGCTTCTCCGAGTCAAAAGTTATACTAATTGCAAATCTCGATACGCAGCAAAATAACCTCAAAATGGCGGCGCTTCCCCTCCACCGCGCGCGATGCGTCACTGTTCCCGCTTATTGTAATGAATTCTTTGATCCTTTACAGTAGCCCCATGGCTTCTTTGGTGCTGACTGACAGTTCACAGCTGACTTCTGACAGTCAACATTTAGATATATACCTAAATTTTGACTGGCAGAAGTGACAACTGCTAAAGACATGTTTTTTGCAGATCATATGGTTCAGCGTAGGGATACATAATTTGGTCTGGTAGCTTTTCAAAGCCGTCAGAAGTCAGCTGTGAGCTGTCAGTCAGCACCACAGAAGCTAAAACTGAGGTATAGCTATCCAGTGGCATAATTTAATTTTGGATGTAGAGGAAAGATTCGAAACTACAACAACAAACTGTATCCCCCGATTTTGATATCATTAGGTTTTTTGGATTGCCCCCGTATGGTAGCAAATTTAAAGACGTATTCACGTAAAAAAAAAAGGCAAGAAACGTAGAAAGCGGAGACTTGGAATAGGCCTGCAGACTTAGGCTAACCTTAGGTTGTGTTATTACACATATTGTTGGGAGTCTGAAGTCTTTAACCCTGTAAGCAACGCTGGGTTAATTAAATAATTAGTAATTGAGTAATTAAATATAAGTAAGTATTTTAAAAAAGTATGTTATTTTTCCTTAAAACTCTTAGGGAAAATGTTTGCACAGCAATGATCTACCTCCATTTTAGACTCAATAGTCAATATTTACTTTTTTTATTGGTCAAAATGTATAAATGAATAATTAAATATCAATGCGATGAATTGAAGATGTGCAACACCTTATAAAATGTTAAAATTTTAACCAGAAATCGAAATTTTAATACGAAGTGTTGACCCTTGTGGAAGACATTAAACTGTTTGAAATGCTCTTAGGTGGACAAAGATGCGCCTCTTTTCTCATTGATTCTATATCATTGTATGTTATTTTATGCGTGTTCTTATGTGGAGTGGTGATGATACAATGTACATTATTCCGTTCAGAAATCTTACGAGTTTATATATATAGAGAGAAAAGTCTGTGCGGTGCGCCGTACCATTTATTTTTTTGTTTTACACACACACACATATATATAAAACAAAGAAATTATATATATATGACGATTTCTGATAACATAAATTGTATGAATATCGATTTGTGACGTTATATTCAATATTTATCCCCATTAGTATGCGCTGTTGTGTTGGTTTTATATATAAAACAAAAAAACACTTCATCCTTTAGTAAACATAAATTTCACAAAACTACTAATTTTACCCACGCAATACCGGGTATCTGAAGCTAGTTAAATATAATTACGTACACCTTGATTTTCTTAAAGAGTGGAACACCTTTAAAAAAATAGAAAAAATTTTTTGCTGTTAAAATTGATAACATTTGACTATATTATTTATTTGTGTTATTTTATAGATTTTGACTATATATATATATATATCTTATATATAAAAATGGATGTCTAAATGTGTTGCTAACCGCAAAACTCGAGAACGGCTGGACCAATTCGGCTAATTTTTTCCCCTAATATTCGTTGAAGTCCGAGGAAGGTTCTTATGAAGAGAAAAATTGTAAAAATTGTACTGAAAAACGTAAAAACACATTTTTCATATTCCCATTCAAACTGTTTCTAGCCGTCAATTCTAGGGATGGCGAACTGAGATAGATTAATCGAAGAATCGATTTCTTAGGTCGTGAAGATCGATTTGAGTAATGAATCGATTAAGTTAATCGATCTCAGACACACTAAAATCGACTTTCAATTCATTTGCTTACTGTTTCGTTTTATTCAAATAAAACAAGAGTACCAAACCATAATATAGAGAAGAAACATTTGAAATTTAATTAGTTACTTTAAATGCATCCATAGATTTTACACTTTCTCTTTCTAAGTTATACAGTTTGACTTTGATAGTTTTTCAGTAGATTCTCAATTAGTGCGTGTTATTTCCTTGGTTGTTTTTAAATCGTGTTATTTTCTTGGTTGTTTTTAAATCTTCGCTTCTCAATCAACACATTTACTTATGGTTTCATTTTATTCAAATAAAACAAAAGAGTACCAAACCATAATATAAAAAAAAACTTTTGAAATTTAATTAGTAACTTTATAATTATGAACTTAACCTTAAAATTAATATAAACTACTTGAATGCATCCGTAGATTTGACACTTTATACAATTTGACTGACATTTTTTCCGTAGATTCTCAATTAGTGCGTATTATTTTCTTGGTTGTTTTTAAATCTTCGCTTCTCAATCAACACATTTACTTATTGTTTCAGTTTATTCATATAAAACAAAAGAGTAACAAACCATAATATAAAGAAAAACTTTTGAAATTTAATTAGTAACTTTATAATTATAAACTTAACCTTAAAATTAATATAAACTACTTGAATGCATACGTAGATTTGACACTTTCTCTTTCTACGATATACAATTTGTCTTTTACAGTTTTTCAGTAGATTCTCAATTAGTGCGTTTTATTTACTTAGTTGTTTTTATATCTTCGCTTCTCAATCGACAAACAAGTTCCTCGATTTATCTTTGGTTGATTGGTTTATTTTGTGTGTGTTTCCATTTATACTCTGTTCAAGACTCATGCCGCCTATAAGACGCGGGTGGAGCAATTTGGGTAGAAGAATTCTAAATGCAGAAAACAAACTATTTTTCAGTCTAATCGGACTACACAGCAAAGTGAAGAGCTAAATGAAATTGAAAGGATTCGGATATCACAAACCCGTGCAGCACGTCATTCAGCTAATGATCTTGCAGGTTTGAACGAGCTGCTTTCAGTTACGATGTTTCAATTGACTACAGTGTCCACCCATGCGTTGCTATTGGATCTATGAACTCAGTTTGCCCACATTGTAAGGCATTGAAACACAAAAATGAAGTCGTCGGATTGTGTTGTGCAAATGGCAAAGTAAAATTAGTGCAATTGGTTCCACCACCAGAGCCATTGTACTCATTGGTTCGGATTCAATACAATCAGGAACGGATTCAATACATTTCCTTACTAATATCCAATAATATAACAACTGCTTCCAAATGACTTCATTTGTGGCAACAAATGTAGTTCGGGACAACTTCATGCCAACTTTCAAGGTAATATACAACAAACAGACTTATCCCCCGTATTGCTTTGTTTATTTTATTTTATAGTTTTTGTAACAAAAATAATAAACCTGTATTTTTAATTCACAGATACAAGGACAAATATATCACCGAGCAGGCTCACTGTTGCCGGTGTCAGATGGCGACTACAAATTCCTGCAAATTTATTTCATGGGCAATTCAACACAAGAAATTGATCTGCGTTGTGCACTGTATCGTCGCCGATCGACTGCAAACAACGGAAGATCAACAATTGTCAAAGTTAATAAACAAGACATTGAAATTGATAATCGTTGGATTGTTCCATATTCACCGATTCTATCAAAGACTTTCAAGGTGCACATCAATGTTGAATCTTGCCATTCCGTGAAATCTATCAAATACATTTGTAAATATGTAACCAAAGGAAGTGACATGGCTGTTATTGGAGTTGGTGCAGAGAATCCCAATGACGAAGTTACCTAATTCCAAATGGGCCGGTATGTTAGCAGTAATGAAGAAATTTGGCGCATTTTTTCTTTTCCCATTCATGAAAAACACCCCACTGTTGTTCACTTAGCCATACACTTAGAAAATGGTCAAAGAGTATATTTCACGGCACAGAATGCTTTACAACGAGCTGTTCAACCACCATCTACAACCTTGAACTGTTTTTTTGAAATGTGTCAGAATGATGATTTCGCCCGAACACTGCTATACTCCGAAATGCCAAAATATTATACTTGGAATCAATCCTCAAAGAAATTTCGACCACGGAAACAAGGAAAACCAGTTCCAGGTTACGCAAATGTATATTCCACCGATGCAATAGGTCGAATTTATTCAGTCCATCCAAGCAATGATGAGTGTTTTTATATGCGATTGCTATTAGTCAATGTTCGAGGCCCAACTTCATTCCAACATTTACGAACTGTTAATGGTGAATTGTGTGGCTCTTAGAGAGAAGCCTGTCAACGTTTGCAACTATTAGAAAATGACGCTCAGTGGGATCAAACTCTCATTGATGCTATAATTTCTTCACAAGCTCATCAAATACAAACATTGTTTTCTATAATTATATCAACATGTTTCCCATTAAAACCAATTGATTTATAGATCAAATACAAAGATGATATGTGTGACGATATCTTGCATCATATGCGCATTAGAACAGGAAATCCAAATTTACAAGTCAGTGAAGAAATTTACAACGAGGCGTTAATATCAATTGAGGACATGTGCTTGATGATGACAAACAAAGAATTATCTCAATTAGGCATGGCCGCGCCTAATCGCCCGATGCACGACGCTTTTAATCAAGAGTTGAAACGAGAAAAACTGTACGATCTCGATTCTTTAAGAGAATCAGTTCGAATAAATCGTTCCGCTGTTAAACCAACAACAAAAGTATGTATTTGATACTCTTATGGAAGTTGTACATGATGGAACTGAAGGGATTTACTTCTTAGACGCTCCCGGTGTTACTGGAAAAACATTTTTATTTCTTTGATTTTAGCAACAATTCGCTCACACAATGAAATTGCACTCGCACTTGCTTCATCAGGTATTGCAGCTACATTGTTGGAAGGCGGTCGAACAGCCCATTCAGCGCTAAAATTGCCGTTGAATATGCAAAGCAACGAAACTCCGATCTGCAACATTTCGAATAACTCTGCAATGGCAAAGGTTTTGCAGCAATGTAAATTGATAGTGTGGGATTAATGCACGATGGCAAATAAAAAGTCTTTGGAGGCATTAGACCGAACCATGCAAGATCTGCGGAACAATCAAAACCGATTTGGTGGTGCGATGATTTTGTTAGCAGGAGATTTTCGTCAAACATTGCCAGTGATTCCACGGTCAACGCCAGCTGATGAACTTAATGCATGTTTAAAGTCCTCCGTTTTGTGGAAACACGTAAAAAAACTAAATTTAAGCAAGAATATGCGTGTCGATTTGCAAAATAATCGATCTAGAGAAATATTTTCAAAACAACTCATTGACAGAGGTAATGGCAACTTCGCTTTAGACTTTTTCACTGGCTGCGTTACCTTTCCTGACAATTTTTGTCAGTTTACTGATTCAAAAACCGAACTCATTCAAAAGGTGTTCCCAAACGTTGCTAAAAATTACAGAGATCATATTTGGTTGAGCGAACGAGCTATATTGGCTCCCAAAAACATGGATGTAAGTGAATTAAATTTCAAAATTCAAAATGAAATTGTCGGTGAATTGAGGACATACAAATCAGTTGATTCCTATACTAACCAAGATGATGTCGTCAACTATCCACCCGAATTTTTGAACTCGCTGGATTTGCCAGGATTGCCGCCTCACAATCTTCAATTAAAGGTCGGATCGGTGATCATAATGTTACGAAATATCAACCAACCGCGTCTTTGTAACGGCACACGGCTAGCGGTGAAAAAATTACTAAACAACGTGATCGAAGCAACCATTCTAAAGGGAAAGTATAAAGGAGAAGACGTTTTGATACCACGCATCCCAATGATTCCGACTGACATACCATTTGAATTTAAACGACTGCAGTTTCCAGTGCGGCTTGCTTTCGCTATGACAATAAATAAATCCCAGGGGCAGTCATTGAGTGTTTGCGGCATTAATCTTGAAAACCCATGTTTCTCGCATGGCCAATTGTATGTTGCCTGTTCCCGTGTTGGAAAACCATCAGCTTTGTTTGTTTACGCGCCAGGTAATCAAACAAAAAATATCGTGTACCATAAAGCATTACAATGAAAATATCATTTAACACAATATTGCTAAAGTATTGCAGTGTACAAAATAGAAAACTGAAATTTTTAAATAGTTGTTGTTTATGATTATGACATTAAAAATACATAGAAGAGTATATTAACATTATGCAAATCTATTGTTTATTCCGCGGTAATTATTTGATAGTAAATAAATAAATTGATCACTCTGAAATACGTTTATATTCAATTTTATGTTTAAATTACACATTTGTGACTGTATAGTATCACATACTTATCTGTCCTGGTGACCATTACTGAAAATTAAAGATGTCATCACGACATGTGCACTTTATAAACGACGCCATCACCAGAACTTGACCAGAAAAGATAAGTTTGTGGGACTGCCACAATCCAATAGCGTTTGACAGAACGACGTCTGTCGGGTTAGCTAGTATATATATATATATATATATATATATATATATATATATATATGACAGCTAGAGATAACATGACTTAACGTATGGATACGTGAAAGTAGATCTAGCAACTTTTTCTAGCTGTCACATAGGCCCGTTCGTTAGAAATTGGGGTAAATATTGTGGGTTCTGTATTGTTACTAATAGTGTGCGGGTCTGTCTTGCTATTCAAATAAATATCCGAACGCTAGTTGTGGGTGTGTGGATTTTTTCCTTGTTTGAGGAAGTTTATAAGTTTGTAAATTTGCACGTTAAGTATAACACAAATTTAAAGTTACAAAAATATATTTTAGAAGTAGCAGTTATTTTATAAAAGGGCAATTTCTTTCAACAACAAACTTTATTAATTTTTTTTAATAAACGCATTTACTTCGCAGAGTGTCATATAAAAATTTAACAATCGTAATATCTTTGACAACAACAAAAAACTGTATCGAACCCAGGAACCCCAAGCAAGATTTGTTAGAGACGGCTCTATTCTAACTCCTACGTCGCTTGGACGGCTGAAAGTGTTGTTAAGGAGAAATAGAGGAATATGTGAAACTATTGGGAAGAATATAAACGCTACTACCAAACTACGTAGAAATTCAAACTCGACACAAGCAAAAGTCAAAGAAGTAAAACTTTGGCCGAAAAAAAAAACCCCAACAGAAGAACAAAAGAGATTAAAAAAAGTAGTAAAAGGTAAAGCGGAAACGGTAGTGAAGTGAAGAGTAAAAGGAGAGCAAGAGAAGACCCAGCTCACCAGGCGACTACCATGAGGTAGAACGGAAGGGGGACACGGGCTTGATGGATTGTGAGTCAAACCCAGAGGGATACAAATTAATGATCCTTCTCGGCTAGTAAAATATCGCCTTGAGACGTTACCCCCCCCCCACCCCCTTCCCTTCCCTTTAGATCTCATGAGGGCGACAAATTGGGGGACTGATTAGAAGGATAAAGGACGAATTGATACGGAATCAAAATACCGTTCGTTATCTTGGATGAGCAGTTTTGCCGCGTGTAAAATGATTATTATCACTGCTCATGGTTGAATTTAATTTTTTACGGACCCGTATCGGTGGTAACAAGGTCTAATACGTCACACTCGCAATATACTAAATTACTGGTGACGGAAAGACCTGGATTTAAATCCAGGTCGGGAGTATGAAGGTTTTTTCCTATAAAGGTTTCTCAAAATGTGATCTTCGGCTTCTTATAAAATGGTCCGCAGGATCCCAGGAAAATAAGTGTTTTTAATGAATAAAGAATGCTGATCACTTGTTATACACAAATTTGAAATGCAACAGATTAAATAGGAAATATCCATAATATGCTCTATTTTTATTCTCGGTAGACACAAGTCATGTATAAAAGGAAGGTGACCTGGTGGTCTAGGGGTAAGGTGTCAGACTTCTGTGCTGAGGGTCCGGGGTTCAATCCTCGGTCCCGGCACAGATTTATCTGATTGCCAAACCCTTCCTTCACCTCTGACAAGACGTGTATTAATCACAACTTGTGAATGTGAGGAATGCCAGGCCTCCACCGTGGTTCGGATCCCACGTTAAACTGTAGGTCCTCCATTTCATCTCACAATCACCCTACCATTACACATTAGCATAAGTGCGTATAACCCGAACGGGTAGTAAGACGCGGTGATAATAATAATAATAATAAAGTTCGTTCAAATAATTTTTTTGTTGAAAAAATAACATCAATTCTTCTTTACAATGTTATTATTATTATTATTATTACTAGCACCGCGTCTTACTACCCGTTCGGGTTATACGCACTTATGCTAATGTGTAAATGGTAGGGTGATTGTGAGATGAAATGGAGGACCTACAGTTTAACGTGGAATCCGAACCACGGTGGAGGCCTGGCATTCCTCACATTCACAAGCTGTGATTAATACACACCTTGTCAGAGGTGAAGGAAGGGTTTGGCAATCAGATAAATCTGTGCCGGTACCAAGGATTGAACCCCGGACCCTCAGCACAGAAGTCTGACACCTTACCCCTAGACCACCAGGTCACCTACAATGTTAACACACTCCCCAAATAAATAAATACACATATATATTAAACCATATTGTTAGAGCCATTTTCGAAAAATTTCCTATTTTCAAATATTAATAGATTACACTTAATTGGGACTAAAAAAAAACGGAAATATTACTATACAACATATAAATATTAAAGACTATCAGAAATACCCGGCGATGACCGTGGTTACCCCTAGTTTCTTTCAAATAGGCAGAAAAGGATCCTTAATTTTATTTCTTCCGACCTAGTTTTTAATTAATTTAAAATAATCAAATCCATATTTTAAAATTCTGGCCTCAAATTACACATTTTCGTGCACAGATGCTACTAATATTTACATTTCAGGTCTCTCCGTGCGGTAGATATCGCGCGATGCTCATGACAGACAGACAGACAGACTCACAGATACAAAAACTCTTCATTTAACTATGTTAAATAAAGAAAAATCCACTAAACCATCTAGGCTGTAGGCCAAGGGACAAGAAGACAGAAAGATTGGTAAGATCTACTTTTTTTCTGGCGCGAGGACAAAAAAAAAAAGTCAAGATTTATCATAACCTCGAAATTTAAAGTTTCCACGATTACAATACCTCCTGTATATGAGAATGTAAAAAAAAAAATCTAGTACATAAAATGAACAAGGATTATCTACCAACTCTGAAAAGGAAATAATGTAATGAACAAATAAACTTAGCATTAATTTGAGATTTATTCTGAAATAAAACAACTACTTTGTCACTAACAAAAATATAAACTTTTTCAATAGGAAGAATTAAAAAAAAAATATGTATGGACATATATGGACGTTTCTGATTCATTAAAAAACTAATTAATAGCAGCAGCACACCCACTTTAATCAAAAACAATTTAAAACGAAGTAAAAAAGAAGTACTACAGAGTCATGAGTAATCGTGTATAGAACAAAAAAAGGTCATCAGCCTAATTGATTAAACATTAGTCGTGTGTTTGTATGTATATGTGCGAGTGAGAAAGAGAAAATGGAAAACAAATATACCCTTGTGCTCATTTTATGCAAATCTATTCAAACGACCACAACGGCTGCTAAATAATATGAGGACTCGTAGTGTCTATACGTTTTACTATGGATGAACTCAATTCAAGTCAATTTTGTGGGCTGCCAATATAAATCAGCGTCAATGTCGATAGGAATGCAATTATTTCTATATTACAATAGCTCGCATCGATGGGCACGCGTACTATACGTCAGTCTCGTTTAGTCTGATCTGCCGGTGACGAGAAGGTCTGGTTCAAATGTCGCCTGAGGATAGTTATTCCTAAATGGTTGCACATTTCATTTACATTTTACCATCCTCATCTCTACCCCATTTGCGTAACTAGATGCGAGTCGCCGCGACAGATAGCTAAACGCTGTGATAATATTCGTACATATTCTTTGACCAAAATAAAGAAAAAAATTGCTCTAATAAAAACATAGAGTTTAATTTTCTTCAGATAGTGATATCAATCGTTCTTAAATATCTGACATTCGCATAGCAGCATTAAATGACAACATTTTCAATAAATAGAAAAAGTCATCATTAAATTCCAGGACACCCTTAATAAACATTTAAGAACTTTTGCTATCACCTTGTGGAGAAAATTAAGCTCTATGTCTGTAAAGAAGCAATATTTGATTTATTTTGATCAAAAAAGGTTTTGATATAAAAATTGCAAACATACTTGATCCTTTCTCGCTTTCCCTATATCTGCACCAGATAGTTTGTTAGTTATAATCAATAATAACCTTAGTGTTGAGAATAATATGTAAGTTTATAATACTTATAGGATAAGCCTATATAATACTAAGATTAATGGTACGAGTTATCAATACTTATAACTAGTGCAAAAATGGTTGTACTTTAAAATGGACCTCCAGCCCACAAGGGTCTCGAGGGGAGGTTATTATCCCGGCGGGTGAAAGCGAAACCAAGCTCTATTGAGCAGGATGCTAGTTTATAATAATTTCAACTTGTATAAGCCTCATGAGTGAAGAAACTAAAATTAAAAAAAAATGTTTGTTTGCCAGATGGATGACTCACAATTTGTTTGAAATATTTTAACATCTTCTCTTATAGTAAATTACCATTGGCTATCAAATTAAAATCAACAAGCTTATTAAAACAAAGGATAGATAGAGGAATGCCAACTATCAATAAAGTATTTTGAAATTATTGGGATAGTAAAATCTATTATGTTTCAAATTAAAACAACATTTTTTTTTATTCCATGGATTCCTTTTATAAGTCCTCTCTGTTCTTGCCATCTCATTCCATATCTCTCATCTACTCTCTCCCTCTTTATTTCTTCCCTTTATTTCAATCACCGACGTAATTTTTCAACCTTCCTCACTTGCTCTATTCACTGAATCATACAGACTGGAAACAGATAGCTCCTCACTTGTTTCAGACTAAAGGACTGATTTTTTGCTACCCCTCCCCCCCAAGACTTCACTTGAATCAGTTTATCTTGGAAATCAAGGATCCGGAAGAAATATTACGTACTTCAAAAATTAGAGATGGCTAGAAAAAAGCGAGAACCAGAAATCTAAAACAATCGAATAATGAGGATTGCCATCTGTTTTGAGCCAAATTTTGCTTTCCGCCCGGGTTATCCGCATTTAACGAAACTGATAAGAGTCAGGACGAGAAAGGATAACATTTTAGAGGAAATATAACCGCATCACCAAGGGGGTATAGGATACCATTTAACCAAAGCAGCTCTCAGTTCAACCGATCGGGATCTAAACCATGACCTCCCTGTCACCACCAATGGAGTATATTGTGAGAGTGATGCTTTTAGCCTTGTGGCCATTGATGCGAGACAGCAAAAATAGATTTTTCTTCGAACATAGACCTTTCTTCAGACGTGTTTAACCTAACCCTAAGAGAACCAAAAACTTACAGCAGGCTCTTGGATTGAATTACTCGTATATATTTATTCGGATATTAGGATGGACCCGTATTAAAACAGTAACTGTTTTTATCAGCCACTGCTAAAGTCGAACCAAGATCTCTTAAAGAGTTGCGTTTAGCCACACGAACGCGTTTAAGAGAGTTTAACAAGTTAAGTAGGCCTACTTTTGACGCGCGTGTCAAAGACTTTTCGATTATATTCGGATTTAAACCACTGTCACAAAAGTACTTATCACAGAGCCACATAATAACCACGCACGAATTTGCTCAACTCTGATGGGAAATATTGCTAAGCTGAAAACTCGCCAATGTGAAGTGACTATTAAGAGTAAGTAACTTTTTTTATTCTACAGAAAAGAAACACTTTGAAGAAAATATCCTTGAGGCGCCTGAACGTCTGTGTGTGCACAAGTCAACATAAAAACAAACATCAAAGCAGAGTACCTATTTTTAAAAATGTTTCATTAAAAATGACTATAAAATAAATAAAGCATCTGATATGAAGAAGAAGACCTTATTAAGTTAGTTTGATAATTAAGTAAAAGGTAAAACAGAATAAAAGAAGCCGTATAAAAAAATAGAGCCACGTTTTTCAACAACTCGACATAAAAATGTATGAGAAGAGTTAAGTTATGCCATCAACAACAACAAAAAACTAAAGAATAAAGGAAGACACTTTTTAAAACATCAAAACAATAAAAAAAATAGCTTAAAGTAACTAAAAGAGTTGATGAAAATCGTTATAGCTGATTTCTAAAAAATCTATTTGTTCTCTTTCCACCCTTAATTTTAGGGCTAGATGTATGATTTTTTTTAAAAACCTCTGGTAAACCTTAATAAAACTCTAGATACCAAGTTTTAGCCCGATCGGTAAAATGATTTCGGCTCTAGGCCGAGATACAGACACACAGACAGATGGCATTTTGAAAACAACTTTTTTTTGTTTAAGGAGACCATGAAACGTTGACATTTATCAAAATCTTGAATTAGATTTTTTTCCAGAATCAAATTATTTCCTCTTCCTCCGAGGGGTCGCGGAGAAAGTAAAGGAGGGAAAAAAGAAGCTATCAGCTACTAAAGATAAACATTAAGTATATATATTTTTTTTTTATAATTACCAAACGTATTAGCTATTATTTGTGGCGCTGTGTAAATGTGGCATAAAAAACAGTTTGTACAAACATCTCACGTTAGAAGAATGCCATTTTTAGGCAATGCATTTTTTATTGACATACGAGAAACAAAATCTCTACCTTTTTGTTTTGGTGTTTTGATGCTAAATTACCTAATAGTTTTTTTAGACAAGTATTTTAATTCCATGATTTTTCAACATTTTTAATGCATTTATTATTTTCTATAACATCAAAAAATTCCCCAACTTTCCCCTGTTTGTAGCCATCATGTGAATATCATTATGAATACTAAACCTATATCTATTTCCCTCAGCGACATTCTCCGAGTGAAGGAGTATTCGCAGATGAATATTTTGTATGCGCTCATTGTCTTACTATATTTCATTCACGGTAGGAATTACTCTCTGAAAGGTCTTTTTTCCTACCAATATCCTACTATATAATAGCTTTCTGGTAAGGAAAAAGGCCTTTCAGAAAACAATTCCTACGGTGAACAGACTTTACCAGCATATTTACACTAATGGAATAGGTAAATTACTGTAGAGCAGCGGTTCCCAACGTGGGGTACATGTCAGAACTTTTGGGACGTACGCGAAAATATTTGATTAATGGCGGAAAAAGCTACATATGCCAGCAGTATGAGACAAAATATCAGTCAAAATTTGTGAAATTAACTCAACGCTATGGTGAGGGGTGGTGCGGGTTTTCTTCTATATTTGACCTTGAGAAAATGACGTCAATCTCAAATATAAAACAGTTAATAAATAAATTAAATAATTAAATGTAAAATTTATATACACTGTTTTTTTACCTTATTATTACATTGTTTTTTAATCCCATTACTAGCCCATATATTTTTAGTTGCAACAAATAAATCCGAAATAAGTTCTAGTATATTAACTTAACATTTTGATAATATAAAGAGCGCTATTTATGGGAATGAGCTTCCAAGGGGTACGCCAGCGAAAAAAGGTTGGGAACCGCTGTTGTAGAGGAATTGCAAACATATTTGGGTGGGGGAAGAGTGAGACACTCTTTTAGGAAGAGTCCGGTTCAGTACATCATGCCGGGATCCAAACTCCGACATACTAGTTACCAACTAGACAAGACGAGACTGACGCCTTTGTCTGTGTGACCACAAGTTAGGAACATGGATTAAATTAAGTTTCAAAAGTGATACTACACAAATAATTGAGATGGATTTGAAAGACTCATTGTATGTATAAATAATAATATTTTTTTTATTATTTGACTATGCTGAAGAAAATTATTACTGATTTAAAAAAATGAGAGATAAAACAAATATTAAATACTAGACAGCTGGATTGTCTTTTTTTTTTTCTAATATCGTATTTCATTTGTTGTTACAATAGTATTTTATTTTGAACAATACGTCAAGGACAAACTTCAGCAAATTAGCTCTATTTTCACGTTTAATTTGATTACAAATAAATTCGAAACAGAGTTTTTTTTTAGATCTAACGCACATCAGCACAATCACAGTTTATAAAAAAATATATTTTGAAATATACTATCTCAGTCTTTTATATTAGATAGTAAAATATTACAAAGACTAAATATTATTGAATAAAACACAATTCTCATTCAACCATTTAGACCAAAATAAAATCATTTTACTTCTTGCAGGTTGTGTGAAAATGTAAAAGGGCTCTAGATTTAGCATTCACCTAACAAATAGACTCATAATTTTAAGATATTTGAGAACTAGTAGTAAGCTTTCCTCTTCACCTTGAGATAAGAAGATTCTTAAGTTTTATTTCCCCTCTTGGGTGACCTGGTGGTCTAGGGGTAAGGTTTTGGACTTCTGTGCTGGGGGTCCGGGGTTCAATCCCCGGTTGCGGAAAAGATTTATCTGATTGCCAAACCCTTCCTTCACCTCTGACAAGACGTGTATTAATCACAACTTGTAAATGTGAGGAATGCCAGGCCTCCACCGTGGTTCGGATCCCACGTTAAACTGTAAGTCCTCCATTTCATCTCACAATCACCCTACCATTGCACATTAGCGTAAGTGCGTATAAACCGAACGGGTAGTAAGACGCGGTGCTAATAATAATAATAATAATAATATTTCCCCTATTTCTTATTGACATGACAAAGGGTGGTTGTAATTGAATGGCCAAAGGGAGTATAACCTTAAACAGTATAGAGAAGCTGTTCCAGAAAATTACACAAAATAATGTATTTTTAAGCCCTGTGGTATGTAAGCTATTGATATTCTATCGCTGACTGAGGCGGCCGCCTTAAGATGGGGGTGCTAGTGAGCGTGAGTTTAGGGAAGTATTTTTGAAGTTTTTACAGCATAAACATTTTTGGCCAAAATAAATCAAATATTTCTTCTATAGAAACATATAGTTTAGTTTTCTGCACATGCTAATCTCAACACTCCTTGAATATCTGTCAAGGGGGTCATATAATTTAATGACAACTTTTTCTCTTAATTTAAAAAGTTTGTCACCAAATGCCACCATGCTCATGCCAGATATTCAAAAACTGTTGAGATTAGCACGTGCAGAAAACTAAACTATATGTTTCTATAGAAGAAAAATTTGATTTATTTTGTTCAAAAAATGTTTATGCTATAAAAACTGCAAAATTCGCGCACTAAATTCGCGCTCACTAGCACCCAACCTTAAGGACAATGACTAAGAAAGAAGACGACATTTAAAAGAATTGTTAAAAAAAGAAAAACTCCATTTAAGGCAGTTAGTAAAAAAGACGAGAGGCCAAAAAGTGGATCAATCCAGCAAGGGTGTAAATTGAAATAATCTAAGAAATTCTTCAACTAAAGCAAAGATGAGGGATAAGTGTAGTAGTTAGTGTGTGTGAAAGGAACGTTATATCAGGAAAAGGAGTAAACTAGAAGGAGAGTTATGTAAGACGAAAGAAAACAAATCAAAAGGTCCAACGTGAGTGGTGGAAAAAAAAAAGGAAAAAGATGGGAGTAACAGATAAGACAAAAAATGTCAGCAGAGAGAAGAACAACAGTAAAGATTATTTTTAAAACTTAATTACCAAGTTTGTTTGTCAACGTTCACGGTACGCGTTCACTTTTCAAATGTTATCAAATTTAGTCGCGAGAAAACAAAAACAAAACGTTTCTCGAGACACAAAGAAGGAGGTATGAAGCAAAAAGAGTTGTTAGAATGTCGAGTGGATATACTTTGACAAACAATAACATAGTTTATTTATGTTGCATAGCATTCATTTGGGCTATCCGCATGTTTACACAAAGGAGGGAAGGTAGAATTTGAGAGGAAATGTAACAGCAAGTATGTGGTTCACACACCCACCGATGCGGGCAATAAAATATAATCTTAAAAATTGAACACATTTATTTAATTTTGTCTTTTTACTTTCTCTCTATCTTACAGGTAGAGAAAGTATGGTGATCGTCAAAAAAATCGAAGTCGAGATTTTGATGAATTTTGACGTTTCATGACTTCCTGAATCCGAAAAAGTGGTTTTTGAATTTCCGTCTGTCTGTCTGTCTGTCTGTCTGTACCTCCAACTAGAGCATAAACTATTTTACCGATTGAGCTGAAACTTGATATCTTGGGTTTTCATAGGGTTGCCCCGAGGGGTTTTTGGAATTGGACATCTACCCCTAAAATTAAGGGTAGTTTACTGAAGGGAAAAAAGAGAAAAAGTCGATTTTCTCAAAATCGGCTCTAACGATTTTGATTAAATTTCATTTATGAACATAAATAAATATTCCAAACAAAATGGCT
The DNA here is from genome assembly GCA_033556935.1 of Timema podura. Taxonomy (NCBI): domain Eukaryota; kingdom Metazoa; phylum Arthropoda; class Insecta; order Phasmatodea; family Timematidae; genus Timema; species Timema podura. The sequence continues at coordinate 52,274,602 of JAVRXN010000011.1, read as the reverse complement.
ACTCTCAATATTTCAGCAAAATCGCTTTAAGGGCTCCGGTCTGATGCGTAAATTAACATTTTTTATAATAGCTCCGAAACTATTTGAGATATGAAATTACTTAGCATTACAAATATGTATATATATTTATAATACAAATATTTTATTCGAAATATATTTTTATAAAATCAATAATTTTTAATCTATACGCAATTATATATATATTTTTTAGCTTTTTGGACATTAAAGCTTAAGTATTGCGATCGTAAATAAAACTAACCTGAAATGTTGATGGATTTCGACGTCTCATGACCCCCCGAACCCTAAAAAATAGTCTTTGCAATGCCGTCTGTCTGTGTGTCTATTAAAACTTAAAATTAAGGGTAGTTTACTGAAGGGCGAAAAGAGAAAAATTTGGTTTTCTCAAAATCTACTCAAACGATTTTGATTAAAATTCGTATCTAGGCGTTGATTAAGATTATAAATAAACTGGCTATTTTCATTTTCCTATGAAAATGATTTTTAGGGTACTTTACAGAAGCGTTAATTTCCGTATCTCCACAACTATTGGAGAAACTAAACAACTTATCATTGCAAAATTGTAGGACTATCAGAAATAAAAAACTTTTATATGACATATATTTTTATAAAAGCAGCAGTTTCTGAGATATTTGCAAATATATGAATACAATTTTGTGAGCTTTAGTTGTAAACATATACTACTTAAGTCTTAACGCAATAATTCTCCAATGCCATAGAGTAATTAAATATAAGTATCTAAAAATGTATGTTATTTTTCTTTAAATCTCTTAGGAGAAATGTTTGCATAGCAATGATTTATCTCCATTTTAGACTCAATAGTCAATATTTACATTTTTTATTGGTCAAAATGTATAAATGAATAATCAAATTCAAATATCAATGCGATGACTTGAAGATCTGCAACACCTTATAAAATGTTAAAACTTTAACCAGAATCGAAATTTTAATACGAAGTGTTGACCCTTGTGGAAGACATTAAACTGTTTGAAATGTTCTAAGGTGGACAAAGATGCGCCTCTTTTCTCATTGATTCTATATCATTGTATATTATTTTATGCGTGTTCTTATGTGGAGTGGTGATGATACAATGTACATTATTCTGTTCAGAAATCTTACGAGTTTATAGAAAGAGAGAGAAAGTCTGTGCGGTGCTCCGTACCATTTATTTACTTTATGTAATATCCATAAATCTAATTTTGTCATTATATATATATATATAATGACAAAATTATATATATACATATATATATATGACAAAATTAAATTTCTGGATATTATATATAAATATATAGCCTATATATATATATATATATATATATATATATATAATGACAAAATTAGATTTCTGGATATTACATAAAGTAAAAAAGAGAAAATTAAATAAATGTGTTAAATTTTTAAGATTATATTTTATATTATACACACACCACACACACACACACACACACACACACACACACCACCTATTCAGTCAAATTTTCATATAAATAACCTTTTAGAAACAATAAACTTTTGCAGACAAAATAAATAACATTAAAACTATGTTATTAATATTATTTAGAGGTATTGATACTATATATCAAAAGTGTCATCTGTAGATCATGACTTGATGTATGAATACATGAAAGTAGATATAGTATTTTTTATGTCAGATAGGATCCTTCCTATAAAACTTGGCTGTACTTAAGACACAAAACATTTCCTATGAAAGGGAAATACTTTTAAAAACACCAAAAACACTAAACTTTAGATTTGTTCACGCCAATAGAAGCTTCTTTCCCCATGTATTGTATTAAAAGTGCCAATATTTAGTCATAATACCAAAATAATATTTTTTTTTCTCAAATTGATGAGCAATTATTCTCGCATTTAGTTTTATACCAGTGACAAGAAGATCGGGGAGTGTTTTTATAACCCCCCTTTCCATGTTATGCAGGCCCATGTCTAAAAATTCACTTTTTCATCCCTATTCCATAAATTAAGTAACAGATGTGTTAAAACTAGAAATGAGATGCTCAAATCCTAGATGCCTTGAATCTTATGATATTTGAGATTCGTAAAAATTTCAAAAAAGTATCTCGAATACAATATGAAGACAGGTAAGACAAATCAATTTTCAAAAACAGTTCTAAGAAATGTGTTAAAGGAATTGTGTAGACTTGTTGAAAGAGTAACAAAATCACAAAAAAAAAAAGAGGGGGAGGAACAAAATTTAAGAATATCAATTTGGATAATAGTTTTCACTTTATTGTTTATGACGTAATATACATGACAAACAAAATATCATTTGTCAGTGGCATACAATTAATTTTCTTAATGTTTTCACTCTAAGGTGCGGCAGAAGGGAGCGCGAGTAATTTTACAGTTTTTATTGCATTACTTTTTTTGGCCAAAATAAATCAAATATTTATCCAGTAGCAACATTCAGTTTAGTTTTCTGCACATGCTAATATCAACAGATCTTGAATATCTTTCAAGGTTGTCCTGGAATTTTGTCAACACTTTTTCTCTTTATTTAAAAAGTTTTGACGAAATTCCAAGACACCCTTGAAATATATTCAAGATCTGTTGATATTAGCATGTGCAGAAAACTAAACTCTTATGTTGCTACTGGAGAAATATTTGATTTACTTTGGCCGAAAAAATTTCAATTCTATAAAAACTGTGAAAATTCTTTCACTCCCTTCGGCCGCACCTTAACTAAAATTGTACATTTTTAAAAATTCGAGGATTCGAATTTGAATTCTAGATTTAAAAGAAAATTTAAGATTTGAATTCGATAAATGTAGGATCTAGCCCAACTCGAGTTTAAACCTATGAATTACAAACTAAAAATTGTATAAAGCCATATTGATCCATTTCGCCCACATTTTGGTGGGGCACCTTAACCTCTACGATGCGTTTCAGCGTTCTAGTAGCCGGGCCTCTTAATTTGTGATAATTAGTATGCTTGACAAGCAAGGGCCTACACACGCACTCAGTGAATGTAAACCTCTAACTTCTAGCTTAAGGGGTAAAGTTACGTCGGGTGACAAATATGAGCTAGTTTTTTTTTTTTTTTTTTTTCGAAACAGGTAGGAGGTGGAGCGGAAAGCTGTCCGTGGTAAAGTAGACTTTGTGGTCAGAAAGGAACATGGTCATTACCGAGTACGACGGGTCATTACGGTCACTGGACAAGTTACACCCTAGCGAGTTAAAGGCGAACTAAGCACGTTTACCTCGATTAGGACCACCACCCTACACGAACAAAAAGCTTACGATTCTGCTGTGCCAACCCATAATTTTTTATTGGTAATGTAGGCCGCAGGGAATTTTTTATAAAATACAAACTTTTTTGCAGCTAATATTGATTATGTTTTAATTAAATATTAGTGTTATTTTGATAGAATCAATACAATCTATTAAAATGGAATAAGGAGTTAACAGGAATACACTTTGAATACACTACAAACTGTTTTAAGAAACTTCCTTCCTATTTAAATCAGGCTGTAGGTTTAGCAGAAATATTATTGACAGCTTTGGGTATGTTGAGGATAATCAAGAGGTAGTACTCCAGCGTTTATCTAGAACAGCTATCTATATTCCAGCGTTTATCTAGAATAGCTATCTATACTCCAGCGTTTATCTAGAACAGCTATCTATACTCCAGCGTTTATCTAGAATAGCTATCTATACTCCAGCGTTTATCGAACAACTATCTATACTCCAGCGTTATCTAGAGCAGATATCTATACTCCAGCGTTTATCTAGAACAGCTATTATACTCCAGCGTTGATCTAGAACAGCTATCTATACTCCAGCGTTGATCTAGAACAGCTATCTATACTCCAGCGTTGATCTAGAACAGCTATCTATACTCCAGCGTTGATCTAGAACAGCTATCTATACCCCAGCGTTTATCTAGAACAGCTATCTATACTCCAGCGTTTATCTAGAACAGCTATCTATACTCCAGCGTTGATCTAGAACAGCTATCTATACTCCAGGTTGATCTAGAACAGCTATCTATACTCCAGCGTTGATCTAGAACAGCTATCTATACTCCAGCGTTGATCTAGAACAGTTATCTATACTCCAGCATTGATCTAGAACAGCTATCTATACTCCAGCGTTGATCTAGAACAGCTATCTATACTCCAGCGTTTATCTAGAACAGTTATCTATACTCCAGCGTTGATCTAGAACAGCTATACTCCAGCATTTATTTAGAGGAGCTGTGGTAGGAGAGGTGGTGACAGCTAGGAAAAGTTACCATGTATCCATTCGCCAAACCTTATGATTTACAAGACAATATGTAGAGTTGTTACTTGTGACAGTCAAAACTTTCATAACAAATAATTTGTTTTTAATTATTAATTATTCTTCCAAAAGTTTTTACATTATTGAAACAATCTTATAAAATAAACATTTGGACTTTTTTTTTTGGAAGAGTTTCTAAGCGGCTGCGTTCGATTCATAAATTAATATGGCGAACCAGACAAAGTGCGTTGTCTGAAACTTTTTTTTTTTAAACTACAACAATAAGTTATGAAAACACCAACTATACAGTATAATCCTTAAGGAAGTACAAGAATCATTTGGTAAAACTTTTGATTGATAGTAACCATGCAAATAGTAATTACATACGAATAGGTTGACATTAGTAACTTTCCGCCGATGTTTGCAATAAAGAACCTTCTGCTAGCTCTCACTTAGCTGCACTCCCATCGTAGATAGGGTATAGAAAAAGAACGTAGAAAAAACATAGATAGAAACCTGTGGAAAAAACACCATTAGCGCATCAGGCCGGGATTCAAATCATGTCAAATTTCGACCTCCAGGATGAGAGTCGGGATGGATGCTGTCACTTATAAAGGCATTTAATAAAGGCGTTAAATCGTTTATTTAATGACAGGTTTTTATTTTGAATTTTTTTTTTTTTGCCTTAAAAGATGTGACGGAAGGATGGGAACGCGAATTAAAGACGGTATTTTTGCAGTTTTATATACAAAATAATTTTTGTTTGTTGTTGCCAAAATAGGTAAAATAATGTTTCTGTAGATACGTTAAGAGTCTCTACATTTAATCAGGTATTGAATATTTGTCACGGGCGTAGTGACATTTAAACAAAAGCTTTTAAAATTATGGAAAAAATATCCTTGTTAAATTACTCGATATACTGTACACGACATACTGTGTATTCAATAATTACTGTTGAGATAAACTATGCATAGAAAATTTAAAATAAATATAAATACAAAAGCAATATTAACTTATTTTGGCCAATAAAAGGTGTGCCATTATAATCACACTCCCCGCACTTTCAATCCGCCTTTATGGCGGCCGCCTCGGTCAGCGAGAAAGTATCAATCGCTCTCAGGTCACACAGCTTAAAATACAATAATCCGAGTCGTTTTTTGAACTACTACTTTACTCTGTCCAAGCAAACTACGGAACTACTTATTTCAAGGTAGAGAGAAGTTCTCAAAATATCTTAAAATTTTATGTTGTGAGCTTATCAAAAAATGAGTGTATTTGTTAGAAGAAGTCTAAATTTCGAGTCCGTTTTTATAAGCCTAGTCTCAATACTCCGCAAATAAGCCTAAAAATGTCGTTACCTACCAAAACCTATCAAAATTTATAGCTGATGATTACAGGACTTGTCGTATGAATACGTGAAAGTAAATCTAGGAACAGTTCAAGCTGTTTCTTCTTAAGAATATTAGACTGCAATGCTGATTAATCCATGTATTCTCCGCCTTTAATATGAGAAAAATTTGCCCCAGTATTTACTTTACTTGGCCAATTAGGTTACATATTTTTTAATGTGCAAAATAAAAAAAAAAATGAACATATTATATTCTTTTAGTTAGGTAGATTTTCCTTTTACCCCTAAGTTTTTCTTAACGAACGAGCCACTTACATATCACATTTCAAGACTCGATAAATATGTTTGACCCTCGGTCAAATTATTGCCAGTCAATAGAATGAGATCAATCATAATGGTACTGGATTCACGAATGTTTAGTTAAGTTGTTATTACGCGTGTCTAGACAGAATGGATATAAATAAAACCTTTGTTATGGTGTTTCCTGACTTTTCCAAACCACATTTTCCCATTTTTCACGACATGACCCTTTTTTTTTTTCCAGTTTTCAGGGCTGTCAATTTTTCATAATACAAAATTCTCCTGTATTTTCCAGCTTTTCCAGACGGAATCTCTATTTTCAGAGACACTTCAGTTTGTAAAGTAGTGTAAAGGAATGTCATTTGTGTTTAGAAGATAATGATTTGACCTTGGCGGGAAAGGTTATGCAGTTACGACACAACCCAATGTGATATGACATTCGTCCGGATCAACATGTTTATTTCGTTTGTTCACTCTTTCTTCTTCTATAAAAAAAAGTCCTATTATTTAAAGCTTGCTGTTTATTGTTCCAAATTCAAAAATATTTCAGTATTTTTTTTTATTTCCGGTGCTTTTTTTTTTCAGAGACCAAAAAATTCCATGATTTTCGGTCGCGTAGCAACCATGATTTTTCTAATTGTTACACTTATCACAATTTATTTAATGCTAACATATATTAAATATCAACTTTTTTAAAGTTATTTTTCCAATTTTAAACATTTACGTTATTATTTGTGCTATTGTTTAAATGTGGCATAAAAACAAACACGTATAACCTCATATTTAAGTCATGCAATTTGTTAACATAAAATAAACAAAATATCTCCCTTTTGTTTTGGCGTTTAGGTGCAAAATTAATGTTTTTTTTTTAGCCAAACATACAAGCGTGCAAGCGAGCGACTGAGCGGCCAAACTGGCGAGCGAGCACGTGATTAGCAGATATATCTCAATAATTGGTGATGAGGAGGCAAAGGTTCGAATCTTGGCTCAGTGAACTAAGGGTGGTTTTTGACAAGTGATTTATTGTTGTGGTTTTCCCATCCTCTCTCCACGCTAATGGTGATTCTTATTTGTAAAGGCCTACTTTGATTATAATATTGGAAGTATTTTAACATATAACTTTTACATATATATATAGTTTACGGTCTTACCAATTAAATTAGGCCGTTAGTAGCAAGTGTGCTAAACCTATCGATATTAATAAAAATGTCAAAACGAAAAGTTTTAAAGGCACACCAACGAACCAACATACAATAATATTGCCTAGCGCCTGTAAACTAGACTGTACCGGGTCGGGTGTTCGCGCTTGAAAAATAGAACCAGTTCTATCTTTCAAGCGCGCGCGATCGGTCGCTCGCTCCAGTCTGGCCACCTCTCATTACAACCATGTGTTCTATTTTATATTTTAGTCGCTCGCTCACCCAGTCTGGCCGTAACCCTAAGGGTTATTTTTCTTTAACTGTGGTTTTGTATGTATACTAGTTTCCAGAATAAAAACGATGGGTCATTCATTACCTTAATCGGACGCTCCAGCATCAAAGTATCATTTTAAGTAGTTCTTTAAATATAATTTTATGAATGATTAAATAATGAAATCGACTAAGCTTACATGTTTGGAATGTTTTCTCTAAGGAAATTATTATTAATGTAATTGAATGGATAAATTTAAATAAACTATCTTTAATCGAGTTTACAGATAAGATATTTGGTCTCGGTAATATCCTCTTTATTTTAAAGACCGTGAAGGACTCCCAAAGGGGTGTGGAACAATTAGTAAATACCTTTTAAAAAAAATCAGCTAAGAATTGAAGACATATTTTAATTTCAATCCCTTTTTTAAAGGGTAAGTAAAATGATTTTTTTTCTTGCGGTAGTGGCAACCCTACCTACCAGTTGTAATAATTCATATTTTAGGTGTGACCAACCAAATGTAAGACGTTCGTACGCATGCGCGTGTTTATTTTCAAACTCACAAGATTCAGGTTCGCCCTCCAATTATATATCCTCTCTACCCTCCCCCTAAGCCACCATTGTGGCTACGTGCAACACCACCTAATCTTCAACTATGAGGTCATAAAAATTTAACAGTGTTGTCGACTTTAAGTGGAAAGAGATTTGCGATGTGCTCTGTCAAACATCAAACCCAATATTCAAGAAAGGATGAAAACACAACATTCATTGTCAGCCATCACACTATTTTTTATGTACCATTATGCTGCCAGCTTTACATTGATTTTGATATAAAATAAAGAAGTGAAAATAAAATAAAGCTACTATAGAGATTTTTATAACCATAAAAAAATAGTGGGGGAAATAACAAGAAAGGGGGTGGGGCATTTTTTATGATCTAACAAGTGGGCGTCAGCGGAAAAAGGTTAGGAACCACTTTGCTAAACAGTATTATAATGCATTAATGTTTGTTGTCGGTTTTTAAAATCCACTTAAAATTATTATTTTTATAAATTAATTGTTAAAATGGAGCTCATATGATAGGCGCACTGTTAAGCTTCATTCTCATCAATTTATTCCTATAGATCAAGGGTCGGCAAATGGCTGATCGCGATCGGCAGGTCGATCTCACGGCAATTTACAATCGACACCGTAAGAAAACTTAATTGTCATTAAAATACGATCTTTTGAGTTTTCCAAGGTCGCAAACATATCAAGTACTTTCAAATAACATTTGAGTGACTAAAATAACCTTGATTGCTAATAATCGTCCATAATGCTATAAGAAACTTGAAAATATCATATTTATTTAATCAATTTTTTTCTAAGAGGATTTTTAAGGTATAAATATAAAATGTATAGACAAATAAAAAGTAAAGTGGAGAAAAGCAGGATGATCGCGGGACTTTCGATAAGTTAATTAACCGATTGAGGCCCAAAAAGTTAACGAACCCTGGTATAGATTGATACCAAACAGTATTATGAATTTAAAACAAATTGTCTACTTACTAAATCTACATATCAAAAATAGAGATTAAACTCCCTTATCCGAGCTATCATGTAGTTGCAATTTCTCTTTGGATTTGAGGTCGAAATTTCTTTTAAGTGAATGAAGATATACAATTAAATTAATCGTGTATTTAACAGTATAATTATTTGATGGTGAACAACTTATTGAATAGCTTCTTGGAAAACCGGTGGTCTGGTGTCATAAAAAGTCAGGCTCACAATGAATGTAAAAGTTTTATAAAAAAAAGGTGCACGCTTTCGGTCTTCTCTAAGTGCGTCTGCCAATTTTCCAATTTCTAGGTTTCTTCGTTTTTGAGATCCAGCGTTTAACAAAACATATAAAAACAAATTTCATTATTTATAGTTATTTATTTAAGTAAATTAGGAGTTTGTCTGTCCGTCTGGCATAAGTATTGAGTGATATCTACCATATGCAGAGGTCTGAAATAAAAAAATTAGTAACTCCTGTGCACGAACATGAGCACCTCGAAACCCAAATTTTAAAACTTTAGATTATATTTTTTTAAACTAATCTAAAAATCGGGTGGGAAGAAATTAAATAAAGATTTTTTTTTGTCTGTCTGTTTGAAGCAAAAAAAAGCGTTGCCAGAGGTAACTACGCATTCCATTGCGGGGTTACCCAGGGCAGCACTGGGTTCTTCTGCTACTAATATAAATTAAACAGAGAAGGCACGCAAATAGAAAAGAACCACACCCACCATTTTTTTAAATATAAAACTTGAGAAATGGAGCATTTGACACAAATTAAAGGCTAATTCGTCAACGACAAACTTTTATTTTATATTTTCCGGTGACAAGCGAAACGTTTTAAGACAGTCACTACTCAGTTGGGCCTTGCCCTATAAAAAATGTTGATTACATCCTTACGTCTGAGCGACTCGTTTCAAAATCTGAAACGTTTGAAAAACATAATTCTTTCAAGTGAAGCATCTCTCTTCTTTTCGACACGGACTAAAAATGACAAGAAGACGTTTTTATTTTATTCTTTATGCTTTCAACAAATTAAGTTTCAAGTCTTTCACCGTGAAATTAGTTTCTTTTGAGAAATACAAACTTCCCTCCCGTAATTGGCATTTCTGTGGGGTTGAACTGATTCGTAATGACGGATGGACTTTTCACAAAAAGTTTCAAATAATAACGAGGGGAGCATCACTAACCGATTAATAAACACTTTTTCATCAATTGCTAGGCTACCTGCATCGATGGTCACGCGGACAATATGTCAAGTTCATCTAGTTTGGTTTGACGGTAAAGAGGTCGGAGTTAAAATCTCAGCTGGATGTGTTGGGGGTGTATTTTTCCTCCCTAAATGGTTTCTTACTCTCCCTCTCCACTAATTCAGGTACATTTACTCTAAATTTTAACTTCCCTATCTATCCCTTTGAATATTGAAATGTGTATAGCCCGGATGAATAGAAAGACGCAAAGCAAAAAATAATAATTTTAAGTTAAGTTAAAATGTAGTTTTTAGGGATTTGAGCTTGTTTATATAACGTACTCAACAAACCAATTTGAACTTAAAATATAACTCAATCAGCGTTTTGAATGAAATTATTTCAGAACATGGCAAACTACTTTTTTTTGTATGAGAGAAAGGCTAAATATAATGATACAGTAGCCACATGGCTTCTTTGTGCTGATGACAGTTGACAGCTAACGGCTTTGAAAAGCTACCAGATCAATTATGTATCCCTACGGCCGAACCATATGATCTCCAAAAAACATGTGTTTAGCAAGCTGTCACTTCTGACAGTCAAAATTTAGGTATGTACCTAAATGGTTGATTGTCAGAAGTCAGCTGTGAACTGTCAGTCAGCACCAAAGAAGCCATGGGGCTACTGTAGCAAACCAGAAAACACTGGGGGAAAATCTGATTTCCCAGGATCAAGTACCTTGTACTTTCCTCAAATAATAAGCCTACAATTTATGTTAAAGATAAGGCTAGTAATAACAAAGTAATTATAAACAAACCAATTGTTTGGTAAAACATGGCAGTTGACAAATACTTTATTGCAAATGTCGGCGACCTTTTCGGGCCACGATCGATCACCCATTGTTTCTCCACCATCTTTTTTTGATTTTTTTTTTCTATAAGCCTCCTATTAATTTCTAAAATTAAATGTTTCCCGAAATACTGTTACATATTACTATTTCAACGCTCCCTCAAAACATCCTTCTCCGTATTTAAGTCATCCTGACAACTCACTCACAGGGAGAAATAGTAGTCATGGAGGTTTAGTGAAGTTCATTGCAGGCCATATAGTACAAAATGTGGTGTAGTCAGTTATAATAATTGGTTATGTATAAAAGAGTCACTAGACCAAGTCAGTCCTTCTGCATGCTTACGTCGGTGGTCTAACTCTACATCGAACTGGTACTCGAGCGTACTCACGTGATACCCACAGTTAGACCAGCTCCACACTCTACTGAACTAGTTCAATCCTTCTTATAGTTCGAAAGTGTTTCTTTATTCCAATTATTGTTTTGCTTAGTTCAAAAACATTGGTATGTAACTAAATACAAATTGAGCTGGTAGTAATAAATTAGTTATATATTAATGCAGACTGTTTTGCATTTGGTTAGCTGATTCAGGCTTACAACACAACAAAGAAGCATGTGTCTTGTTATATAACGATGATATTACCTAAATGTTACCAGACACTGACATGTATATATAATAAATAAAATGTACATTTTATTATTGATTGTTACCGATCAAGTTAGTTTTGATCACACTATGATAATATTAATTTTGAGAGTACTTGATAGTTTTGCGAATTTTACATCCTCAAAGTCCACCTCGGTGGTCTTAGGGTAAAGTGCTCACCTCAGGACCCAATCTTCATGGGTTCAAACCCAACCGGGATCGGAGGATTTTTCTTGACCGATAAAAATCCGTGGCACAACTTTCTTCAGAGGGGAAGTAAAGTCGTTGGTCGGTCCCATATCGATTGTGGTTAAATACCTCAAATAAATAAAATCCTTAAAGATCGACTTTTAATTACGGTGTAGTTTTATTACAAGATCGACCGGTCAATCGCGATCAATCGGTTACCGACCTCCTACTTTATAAGACAGATTTAATACTCAAGGCCGTAGCCAGCAAATAATTTCAAGCGGGGAGGGGGGGGGGGGGTTGGTGGGCACATACCCCAAATACCGGAGGCTAGAGAGCCTAGAAAAAATTCTAAATATTTAACACCTCTAGAAACTATCTGACGTGCTTTTAATGGTAACACAGCCCCCTAATTTGTACTTGTGCCTTAATTTTGATATTGTTTTAAACATAAAGCTATATATATTTTTTAATTAAATTTCGGGGGGGGGGGGGGTGTTGAACCACCCCCCACTACAGCCTTGTTAATTATGTCTCTACTTAACAAAGTCACCACAATATACGGAAACTTGATATTGAAAAAAGAATTAATCAAAAGCCATTTTCGTCATGAATAATAAATATAACTGTGCTCTAAATCAATTGGGTTATTTAAAGTCGGCCATATTATCACAAGCTAAAACATTCGACACGCGGATATGAGAGACACCTGTTAAAATACAGTATTTAATTATAGTATATTATTTGCTACACGTGAAAGAAGGAAATATATTTGTATTTAAATGTTATGCTGCTAATTTGGGTTGAAAATACAGTTTTTTATTCATAGGTGAATTTAATTGACAAAAATGAGGCCCAATGTTCTTACATCACGCGATTTAATTTTGTCAAATTGAAACCTTTGCACATGACTGAGAACAAAAGTAAATTAATAGAGGGACGTGGTTTAATTTTATACAAGCTTACTTAATATAATACAGGCATACCCGCACTTAGGAAAAGCTAGGTTCCGGACTGTCATCGTAACGCGAAAATCGTCGCAGCTCGAAGCAATGCATTTTTAAACTTATCGATAAGTTAGATAGTGCAATCGTAATACATAAACCTAGCTATTGTAAATAAATGACACATTTTTATCTTTTTTGGCATTGCGTCTTACTACCCGTTCGGGTTATACGCTTATGTACTAATTAATATAATGATTTTAGGGATGAGGAAGGCTATATTTAGATGAAGTGTACCCGCATTTGCGTGGTGGTATAGTGGAAAACAATTTTGCTAAAAAACCACCGTTGGTACACCCGACTGAGATATGAACCTCGATCTCCCCGTAATTAGCAGTTTAGTCTACTGGGAGAGTAACCCACCTCGGTGGTGTAGTTAGCTAACACGCTAGTTTCGTGTTGAGCTAAACTGCCGAGGAGGGGGAGTTCGAGGTTCGAATCTCGCTCGGGCGAACTGAGGGTGGTTTTCCCCTAAATGGTTTTCTACTCTGCCTTAACGCAAATGCGGGTTCACTTCCTCTATATTCAAACTTCCCAACTCCTACCCTTCAGTGTAATTAGTACTTAAGCGTATAACCCGAACGGGTAATAAGACGTGGTGCTAAGTATTATTATCACTGCAAGAGTAGCGCGTTAGACCATTCGGGCACCGAAGTGGGTTCATTTGTAACAAAAATAAATACTGTGATGTCATATCTGCAAGAACCTCAAGTTCAGGAAGGACATGGTAGTAATTTAAAAGCGTCGTAAGGTGAAGTGTCGTAAGTCGGGGCAATACCTGTATCATAATTATTAAGAGCTGAAACACTAAATAAAAAGGCATAATCGAAAACAAACTTTCTTCTGGCATAATTAGATCTTCCGGACGCCTGTTATTAATAACATTGGTATATTTTGATTGGAGAGCCATTAGCTTACTTTTATTTGCCAAAAGTCAGTGGTGACGTTAAAAGGTTAAAATAAAAGTGTAAAAGGAAAAAAAAGTTGTTTTCAATGATTTAAAAAAACAACTTTGTTACTTGCTTTGAAATTAAGTAGGCCTATAGAAGGAAGTAAAAACAAGGCAATAAGTTTTAATTCTCAAAAGAGAGGAAAGAAACTTCAATAAAACATCTCTGTAAGACGACAGCAACAAAAAAGTCAAATCAAAGCTCTGCTAATACTAGAATGTTTTAGTATCTGTTACCTAAGCTACTTACAAAGTTTAGATCTCATTTCTCTTTGTGAATACTAATGTTATCAAGATTTATTTTTCCTCTGGTCTTTTCAAATAAAAAAAAAGCCTTCTTCATACATTAGCTTGAAGCGGCGAAGAGTCACTTATTGGCATGACTGCACACTGCAAATGGGGAAAAATAACCACACTAAGCGGAGTTAAAAATACAAAATGATAGAATGGTGAAGAAGGATAGTGGATTAAAAAAAAAAGTAGCAGACACCACATCATGAAGAATTCCGAATTTGGTGTTTAGCAATTTGAATTTCAAATAAGTTTTACCAACGTAATCATGTAGGCTACGCGACACACTTTCAGCGTATCTCCTTCCCTTGCTCCTCCCACCCTCATACAACCCCACCCCCCACACAAAGACGTTGTTTAGATATAAGATAGGGGGAAGTAAACAAATTCTTTAACGGACGGATATTTTTCCATTCGGGGACCATTTAAAAAAATAGTTTCTCATACAATCCAATTTTCATAAGAAGAGAGTTCTTAAGAAAATACAAACACTTTTTTTTTTTACAGCCAACAATGATTACAGTTTACTTTAGGCCTTGTATTAGTGTTATTTTATAGATATTGAAAATATCCATAAAAAATCATATGACTTGACGTACGAATGCGTGTAAGTATATTTAATAACTGTTATAGCTGTCTGAATAGGTTCTTCCCACAAAAATGTGACTTTACTTTAGTCCTTAGAGTGTATGGCAATAATTATTTTCATAATCTTTTGGTAAAATATTTGTATTTTCTAATTATTATTTTATTTATTCCAAGTTTTTAAAGTGCACTTTCTGAATCAACTGATTATATATTATCACTCACACGAGAATGTCTATGAGTGAGAGCGAAAGAGCCTACCAATTTTCCCGGGAAAGGTATTTTTACATAACTTTGAAGGTTTTTTTTACATACCACAATAGACATGGGACAGAGGGCTTTACTCCCTCCACCCCCAAAGAAGTTATGTTACGGTTTTTTTTATCACTTAAGAAGAACCCGTTAACCCCAGCTGGGTATGAACCCACGAACATCGTGTGCTGAGGCGAGCATTTTATCCCAAGAACACAGAGGTCAACTATATTCTTATTCTTATTCTTATTATTATTTCAGAAATATGGCGGATATATACTTTATCAGTTCCCAAAGTAAAAATATTATTGGTGTAGGAAATAAAGTATGGGATCTGGATTGTACCGTTTGTCCTAGACCTAAGCTAGAATAGGTCCCTAATAGCCCGTAGATATATTAAATACGCAAATAAATATTATTTCTAATTTTTAAACCGGAGCTAGCACACCAATTTTAGCCCCCAATTATCCAGACTACATGCAGCACTGGTCTGTAATGCAGATTGCCTGTAGTTGATGAGGCAGGCTTTTGACAGCTTTGCCCCAAAATATCACACTATGTATGATTCCGTCACGAGGTATGCTATGAATATTATTTTATTTCCAACCTCAATGGTGAATGAGTGGTACGAGCTGATAGACTCATTTTAAGCTTGGTTGTCGCCATGGCTAGAATAATGGCTAGGTACACTGGCGGTGACATCCCACGTGTGATTTTATGTGATTTTGGAAAATACTATATACTGTGTATATATAATTATAATATATTTTATTTGGCCAACAGTGATAACATTTTAATATTATACCAGTGTTATTTTAGAGGTATTGAAAAAGACCTATCAAAATTGACAGCTGTGTATAGCGTGATTTGACGTATGAATACTTGAAAGTAGCTCTATAAACTGATTTTGGTAGGAAAAACGGTATCTGGTAGTTATTAAAACAATTTTAATACATCCATACATCAAGTTATGTTATCTGCGGTGGTCACTTTTGATAGAAATTATCAATACCTATAAAATAATGACATAATAAAATGTTATCAATGTTGATCGCAATAAATGTTTACATTTTCTAAACCGTCCTTCCATTTAAAATCAGGCAGATATATATAGTACCTATTTAGATGTCAGATAATATTTTTCCTATGAACATTGGCCTGTAATAAGATATCTATATTTTTTAAGGATATTTTTTGGCACACTACCACTTCAGTTTGACAATTCAGAGATAATCTACACCTGTTTTGTAACATGTCTTTAGAGTCTTCCTTCGTCGAAGCATGGGCGCATACACAAACTCACCGACTGCATTTGTTGCATGGTGCAAGGACTATTTTGATAGAGAAGAAGATTTTATGTAACCAGAAAAGCAAATAGTGAAGCCCATGTATGTTAATATTAATAATACATTCGAGTTCATGTTTTCAGAGAAAAATGGAAATAGTTTTTTCTCAAATTAAAGGATTAATTTCTATCTCACTAGACTTATCATGCATAGTAAAAACATATTTAAAAATTAGAAAAAAACATGCTATGAACTGAGAAAGAAGAATGGAAGCTATTTTGACGTTTCACGTCCATCCTAGATGAAATCTTCTGTGCATCATTGCACCCTCAGTCACGTTCCTGATAAAGAATAAACATAAAAACGTTAAATAGAAACGACGGTTAATTTATAGCTTTCAATCTATTTTTATGATTGTATGTTTTTTTTATAAAAGTCAAACAATTAAAAAAAATACCACGCCGAAAAAAAAGGTGCTTTTACCACATGATAAAAGTGAACAAACGAATGGATACTTGAGGAAAAAACAAACAAAACAGAACGTAGTTTTAAAAAGGGTGTACTGAATGTTGGGTAACAAAAATGCAAACCTTTTACATTTTTATTTTGCACGAGTAATTTTAGGTACTGTCCCACAAAGCACTATAAAAAGAACGGGTCTCTGTTAAACACACTTAATAAAACAAAATTCTTTTGGCGCGCTTATTTTTACGAGTCGCCCCAAAGTGTTCGGACGTAAACTTTACTTTTATGGTACCTTTCAAGAAGCTAAGAGTACGCGCTCTTTATAGAGGAGGTACTGAATATCACAGGGTAGCTTTAAAACGGTTTAAAAAAAAACGAGTTATTTTTAAGGTAAGGAAAAAACAACAACTAAGAAGTCCACCCTCGTTACTTTTCTTTTCAAGCGAACAGGTGCAGAATGTTTTATATCTATAACAAGAAACTGGTAGGAAGAAACATTTACAAAATACGAATTATCTTTTGGGAAGTTACCTTGCCAAGTTTTAAACATATTATTAGTATTATCTAGTTAGCATCTATTTTATCTATTAAAAATGACAGTTGCAAACCACATGACTACGTATAAATATTCCGAAAATTGTTTTATAGCTTTTATTGCTGTCAATAAAGTTCCTTTCTATCTATGTAACGTCTTAGTCACTTTCTAACAATTACACTCAATGAAACTCTATACAAGGTTTAAAACTATTACTACCAGATCTAATAGGTTCTAATAATGTGTGACAGATATATATAGACTCACTGCGACATCACAAGTGGGAGACACCCAATTTTCTTCAAAAATGCCTCAGCGAACGAGGCAATTCGGCTTCGAAGACCAACACACAAAAACATCGAACACCTGGGCCAGACGACGAGTAAATGAGGGGCTTCATTCGGGGTCTTACCAACAGACGTCGACGAGCGCTAGTTGTCGGGTAACGTGATCTTTGATGATTACAACCCCCCTCTCCCCCGTACGTGGAGATAACCTTGCCAAATTTTGTTAGTCCCACTGGTATAAATAGGCCTGTCCTCGGTTCACGTATATCTATTCTATTGTAACCACTCGTCGGAGGAACTGCTGGAAGAAATTCACGAGCATCTGCTAAGACTACGCACTGAAGACCGCGATGATTGAGGTGTCTGTGTAACCTCCTCACCATAGAGCAAGCTACGGCGGATACTATAAGTACTATGGGATGTTGTAATCTTCATTGAGCTTTGAGCTCTATTATTCTATGTCCATATGACGTAGTTTTTGGATGTCAGTTCTACTGACTTGTTCTCTATGCCCCTAAGGCATTGTTTATTTTTTGAGCTTTGAGCTCTATTATTCTATGTCCATATGACTTGGTTCTTGCATGTCAGTACTACTGATTTATTTCCCTATGCCCATAAGGCATAGTTTATAGCTTTATGCAGTACCGTTCTATGTCTAAGGCTTAGTCGCAAATATTAGGGTCAATATTAGACTCCTTAGACTATATAACCATGCTGCGGTTAGTTTAAATAATTGAATAAAATAATGGAGGATACCAGATTAACTATTGCTGTGTTTCACGATCTAATTGGGTTTGTAACTGACACTTGTCTCTGATGTGTCTAACTGTGTACTGGTATGCGGTGCGCAACCTGTGGAAGTGCTACTTGTCCATAGTAGTGGCCCGCGGGGTTTTGTCTGTAGTGTACGGCCCCCTTGTGGCGCCTTTAGCGTTAGTCGAAAATGATCACTTTTGTCTAGTAAATTGTCCCTTTCCAGGGTAACAGAATAAATATACTATTGATTGCTCAGGCAATACTAATTAGGAAGTGTCCGGCCATAGTATATGTAGCGACTTAATTCCTGGTAGTTCTCCATTTACTAGTTGTAAAATAATAGTTTTTCTTCTAGGAGCTTATAACGTTGTAATGTCTAACTATCTATGGAGTTAACTTAAGCTAGCTAGCTCATGTTAATTACTGCCCTTGTAGCTCCTTAAACTGGGACCATATTGAAATGGCTTAGTTCTTTATATTTGAAATTATGTGTTGTAGTTGGAAGTGACACAGTCTGCTGGCTGGAGAAGAATTATCCGTGATAATTTTGTAATAAGATTTAATTACCTCCTCTTATTTATATTGCCTAAGTGTTGCAGCCTTGCGTCCTATTTGATAACTTAGGTATTGCCCTGCTTTAACGAGTTACAAGCTTTATTTACACATATGACCTATATTCCATTCACGGTAGGAGTTACTCTCCGAAAGGTCTTTTTTACTACCAATATCCTACTATATAATAGATTTCTGGTAGGGAAAAAGGCCTTTCAGAAAACAATTCCTACGTTGAACAGACTATATATGTGTGGGTTGTAGGATGTACCTGGATGCTTCACAACTGATGCTCCTTTGTCGAGCTATTTATATTATTATTACCATTTAAACTATGGATGGTTTGAATAATTTCTACCTATAATTCTATTGTACTTGCTATTGACTTGATTGAAAATTAATAAACTAATTTGTTAAACTTGTAAATAATTCTTATATTTTGTTCCTTCCAATCAACATTTATAAGTATATGAATGTTGTATCTAAAATCTGTTCAGCGTAGGAATTTTTTCTGAAAAGCCTTTTTCTCTACCAGAAATCTATTATATAGTAGATTTTGGTAGAAAAAAGACCTTTCAGAGAGTAATTCATACCGTGAATGCAGTATAGATTGAAATATACAAGAGGAGTGTTTCCCAAATTGTGGTACGCGTAGCCCCAGGGATACGCGTCTCATCGCCGAGTTTTATTAATCAAAACATATTTTTTATATAGTAGTAAATCTGATAGATTAACGCAGATTTTGACATGATATCGTAGAGTCTTATAAGCTTTTATTTCCCTCTGTCAGAGATTATCTTGTTTATCTTACCACTATGGATTTATTAAAATTTAGAACGGCGTTTATACTTTCTTACAATATAACATAAATTTGTTTTATTTTTACTTTCATTCAACCCCTATGAGAGAGAAGTATAGCAATCGTAAAAATAATCAATCTCGATATTTTGATAAGTGTCGAAGTTTCATGACCCCCTGGAACTGAAAATGTAGTTTTCGCGATGCCGCCTTTCTGTGTCTCGGACTAGAGCCGAAACAATTTTACCAATTGGGTTAAAAATAATTGGTATCTAAGGTTTCCCCATAAGGTTCCCCGAATTTTTGGAATTAGATACACAACTCTAAGATTAAAAGTAGTTTACTGAAGAATAAAAAGAGAAAATATAGATTTGGTTGAAATCCGCTAAACGATTTCAATAAAATTTTGTAGCTAGGCATTGTTAGAGATTACAAGCAAAATGACAGCTCTCATTTTCTCAAGGAAATCACTTTGAAGGTATTTATATCAGCGCAAATTTCCAATTTTGTTAATATCTACAAAATCATTTGAGATACTAAATAACTTATCATTGTGAAGTTGTAGTACTGTTCAAATTTAAAGTCTTCTATTTGGGATATATTTTTATAAAACCTAGTGCCATTCAAATTTAAAATCTTTTTGGGTTAAAGTTTTTATAAATCAACAGTTCCTGAGCTATCAGCATATATATATATATGTATATATATATTATATATATGTATATATATAATACACACACACACATACACACCCTAGTGGGTCGTTGCAGCGATGGCTGCAGATTATTGCACTAAAATATATTTTAAACCTTTTAATGGGAAAGGTCCATATAATAAGCCCTCACTACTTTTTAGTTAAAAGTTTACTCGTCAAAGGATATCATCTTTTCTTTGATTATATAGTTTTCGGTGTGTAATTTGAATAAAGACGTATATTATTCCCCTTCACGCCCCGATGATAACTTTAAAATGACCCCCCTCCCAGATCTCTATCTATTCGTTGCACAAACCACTCAAGTAACAATTAAGCTGATATTATTTTTAAACAAAGACAAATACTGTATTTACCAATATACAGCTATACACAAATCATGGTTTCCATGGTGATGTAAGCAAATAATGACTGTACAGATGAACCACTGCCCACACAGAAGAAAAATGATGGAAAATTCGCTATGAGAATTGGGTTTGAGTTTTAGGCCCTATTTTTACCGGAATCCTGATTCCCTAATCTTTAAAATGAGTGTTCGTTTGTCAAATTCTGTTCAGTAATTTCCTCGTAATTTCTATTACTAGAAACGGGCTTATCAAATAAAATACATTAAGATATCTAGAGAGAAATACCGGGAGAAGATAAAAAGTGTGTGGGGTGTGTGTGTGTGTGTGTACAAGGAGAGAGAGTGTGTGTGAAAGAAAGATTGTGTGAGAGTCAGTGAGAGAGAGAAAGATAATATGTTTAGGAGAGTGCGTGATAAAGTGTAGAGATTGTGTGTGTGAGAGAGAGAGAGATCGTGATATTTTGGGAAATATATTGTGTGAAAGAGAGAAAAAATGTAAACGGTGGGAGAGAATTCGAGAAAGAAAGTTAAAGAAGGAGAGATTAGTTTAGGGAGAGAAAATTAGATGAAAGTGATTACTTAGGGATAGGGAGTATGGGTTTGGGAGGGAAAGTGGGTTTGAGAGAGAGTGAGTTTGAGATATAGATAGTGAGGTTGAGAGAGAAAGAGTGAGTTTGAGATAGTGAGATTGAGCTGAGAAAGAGTTTTGAGATAGAGGGAATTTGCGAGACAGAGATAGTTTGAGAGAGAAAGCAAGCCTTTGAGAGATAACTTTGAGAAAGAGAGCGGTTGAGAGAGAGAGAGCGCGCGTTTTAGACAGCTTAAAAGAGAGAGTTTAATAAAGATAATTTGAGAGAAATTGTGTGATAAAGAGTGTATGTGAGGGTAGAGAGTGTGTTAGAGAGAGAATGAGAAAAGATTATACTATACAGGGTGTTTTATAAAGTGAGTGATTTTGTTGTGTGTGTGTGTGGTGTGTGTGTGTGGTGTGTGTGTGTGTGTGTGTGGTGTGTGATAGCGTGAGAGAGTCTGATGGAGAGAGAGAATGTTAAACTAAAGATGTGGTACTCAAATATTACGGTAAAGTGAAATATCATTCCCTCAACATATAAATGGGGTAAACAAAACATTACTTTTAAATGTCATATTCTCAAAACTAAGCGGTAAAATGAAATTGTTTAGGTTTCTCGTTCTTTAATAAATCATTTTTCTAATACAACTGTGTCTAATAATTAAAAAAAAAGTATTTATACAACAGTTGGGATTGTATAATCCTGAGTAGATAATTAAGTGACATACGTAAAGATAGTAAAACAGTAGACGTATTAATAAAAGATTCAAAGATTTCCTAAGGGCACAAATTACAAAGTAATCAGTATCAAAACAAAAATCTAGGAACGTGATTGGTATTATTGTGTCATTTAAAAAAATGTGTTTAAAATGGTTGTATAATTTAAGGTACAAACTGTAGAGTAAAACAGACAACTTTGTGATAAAAATAAGAATTAATGTTCAAAATATGTGTGAAGCTTTCTTTTATCCCCTTCCCCCCAAATATTCTTCTACTCTCCCAGACCCTTACAATCGGCCCATACAACCACAAGATGGTTCTGTTTATAATACGCGGTTATGGTATGGCTGCAAAATGTAAACAATATTTCCTCTACTTCCTTTTAGAAAAAAGTTTATTTTTACGGGTCCATGGAGACGGCGCCTTCCTCTCCGTGGGGTGTTTATGAACGGTTACAGGGACGCCGACACCCCGCGTCATGTTCCCAGAGCATTTCTCGGTCGAATAACACCCGCTACCCCCTCAAAGAGCCATCGCAGCTACCTCTCACTTTTCTCATGTCATCAATGCGCTCAAGGTTGTTTTCAAGATGGACCATCTTTGGATACGACTTCAAGACTTAAAAGACAATCACCTCAACTTAAAAATGATTTAGCACCCACTTCGATGAGCAAACGGACTGAACTTCACCGACTGCCTATGAACATAAGACTTGTTGAACTATATTTTAAGTTTATTTCTGTGGCGATTCGAATTTAATAATACACGTTCAATAGTTCGCCAGTCTTCTAGTGGTTCGAGTAAAGTGCTCGCATGTTCGTGGGTTCAACCAGACGGGGTCAACGGATTTTTCTTGGGCAATACAAATATGTAGCACTACTTCCTTCGGGGGTAGGTGTGTTTGGGGCGGTGGCGGGGGTGGGGGGGGGAGGAGTAAAGCCATCGGTCCAATGACAATTGTGGCGTACAAGAGAAGCCTGGAAGGTTTGTGAGAATTCATTTTCCGGCAAAATTGGTAGATCATTTTACTCTGACTCGTATAAATTCTCGTAAATTGATATAATCAGTCAGTTCAGAAAGTGCACGTTAAATAACTCAAATAAATAACAGAATGTCGGAAAATAGTAGCACAACAAACTCATAAACAAAAGTACAGTAAGAATTTAATAGCCAGAACTATTATTTGTGCTTTTAGTGAGGATTACTCCATCTAGATATCATATTCTGAAAATTGAAAAATGACATATAGACACGGGAATCGAACCCGGGGACTTTGATTTAGTACGCCAATACTCTAACCACTGAGCTATCCAGGAATCGTCCCATGCCCAGGGTCATTCTTCACTCATATTTTAAGGCAGAGACTATGATGGACGTGCGTAAATCTTCGGCTACAAATGTGTGATTTTATTAAGATCACGAGCTATCAAGTACAGTAGTTAAACATTCAATCGGTGATCGAAATAGAGTATTTTATACCCGTAGTCAGGGCCAGTGACAGAGGGGGTGTAGAGGTACAGATGTACCGGACCCCGAGTTAAAGGGGGGCTTTATTTCTATCTGATTTGTAATGATTCAGTAAATGCAGCTTAAACCTAGCAAAATGGCTTGATTTCACACTATGTTCATAAAGATGAATAAACCAGGCAATGAACAGTTCATGAAATATTTATTGAATTTTTTGACATTTGTCATAAGACTGGTTTGGACATCGTAGAGACTACAATATCATGGTATCGATATTGGCGATTGCAGAGGACAAGCTTATGATAATGGGAGTAATATGTCTGCACAAGTTAAAGTAGTTCAGGCTAAAAAAATTCGGGAAAAACACCCAATGGCAATTTACTCACTATGTGGTGGACACTCATTGAATCTTGTCGGTGTATATTCTGCATCTTGTTTTTAGTTGTATCGTTTATATATAATACAACTATTGCATTAAATGGGTTTTACCTCTTTTTTTTTTTTTTAGCATTTGTTTTAAATTCGGTCCCTGTACGAGTCTTAAATGTATCAGGAGGGTAAAGGGCCCCCCCCCCCCCCAATTCGTCAGTGTAACGGGCCCCAAGATTTATGTTGCCGGCCCTGCCTGTAGTCAGCCATACTAACCACTCGACAAAAATGGACGAGTTCTCACGAGAGTCAACTTTTATTTAAGTCACAGTCAAGAAATTAATAATAGGCGTTCGTTAATTTTTATAACAAGTTATTTTTCGCTTCTCCAATTTAATTCAGGATGATAATTGTATATTTCTTTCCAACTGTACATTTCCAGGCAAGCCCTCATTAAAGTAGATTGATTTTCACATTTAATTTGATTACAAATTAATTTGAATGAAACTCATTCTAAAAACTGAAACGTATATTATTACAATATTATACAGTTTATAAAATGAAGGTGAAATTTATCACCCCAGTCCTTAAATAAGATATTACAGAGACACAATGCTTTCATCAAAAATTTATTTTGGATAGTGCTTGCATTTAGTAGGCTTTTAATTATAGGTAAAAATATTCCAAACAATTACTATGCGTAATCCAATTTTTACTTATTTTATTATGAATAACAATTTATGTCATTAAGTATTGAAAATATCTCACTGGGGTAAAGCAGCCCGTTAAGTCACTATTAGATTTTTTACCCTCCAGCCGAAGGGGAGGAAGAAAGTGTGAAATGAGGTGTCACAAGCTCCTACCGCCAACAGGATTTAATACAAAAACCCATCTTCCCGTGGAATCTTGAGAAGACAAATTCGAAAATCGCATTAAAAGGATATAATCTTTCTATTGGAACTTTTTTTTTTAAAAAAAAATTTCCATCAACCGAATTTACATCATCTTTCTAATACGACTTTCCCTTCTATCAGTATTTAATAATATGTTTTATTTAATTACTAAACAAGCTACTTTTAATTTAACTGACTAAAACTGTTAAATCTCTTATAAATTAAGCAGCAAATTGGTCCGATATCATAGCTCAGTCTATAGCGTATTTGCCTATGTAGCTAAGGCACCCGGGATCGATTCCCAGCATGGCTTAAAAATGTATCACTGGTGAAATGTGAGTTTCCCCCGTTAACAGTGATAAATTAATGACTGGGGGCTGGGTGTTGTTTCTGTTCTAGATTTAAAATAGTTTATAAGACGATTGCTGATAGGCCTATATCAATTGGTTCGGAAAATGAAAAAAAGGTACCTAGAAATAAATAATACATATGCGACAGAGAGTAGCTAGATTGTCTTTGATTTATCGTGACATAATTCCCAAAGTAAGTAATGATTTTAATTATATATCGTGCTTGTTTGTTCATGTATAATTTCTTTAATAGAATATGACGGAAATACACTGTGTGTAGGTTAAGGCGATTGACCCTTTTCATTTGGCGTGGAAATGCAGAGCCATGAGAACAAATGGCTATCTTCAAGAATTTTTATTATGTTGCAATTTTCTTTTCGGAAACGGTTTGTTCAAGAATAAAAGCATGTTGATTAAGTTATACTTTTTATATACACACCTCCTCTATAATTTTAACAGTGATCAAATATCGATAAAATTGAAATTTTTCAATAGAAAACTGCCGGCTTCATAACAAAAAATAAGAAAATGTAACAATTAATACATTATCTTAGAAGGGGTGTTGAAAATATTAACATACAAATTTCACTCTTTCTCGAGAAAACTGATATTTCCGAACGTGTGATTTTTCCGCAAGACCTGTCTGGTAGCTAGCACAATCTACGGTTTCCTTGATCCATCTGTTCTTGTTGGCGCGGAAGGATACTTTGGTCGGTTGTGAAGCAACGCCACGCCTTTCACACTCCCACACACCATCCCACAAAATAGGTTTTAGACTTGCACTCGACAGGGCCAAGGGCCTTAAGTTTACCAGGTAAATAATTATAAAGAAAGGGATGTGAAAGAGAGAAGATATACTAGAAAGACCGGGATCGAGAGAGAAGTGATAAGAATGGAAAAGGAACTTTAGAAGGTTTGAAAAGAAAAATGGATAATGTTATGGCAAGAAATAGATGAGTATATAAAGACTAGAGAGAGAAAGAGACGAAATGAGATAGGCATAAGGAGTGATAACAATCAAGAGAGAAAGATAAATGGAAAGAGATTGGGGAAAAATGCAACCTGGCAAGGAATGAATAAAGATAAGAAAGAAAGAGAGATATAAAGAAGAACAGTGGGGATGAAAAATGAGAGGCAGAGAATGCGATGCATTCAAGATATAAGCATATAGATCAAAGAGAGAGGGATATGTAGAAAAAAATGAAGAGCGTAATGACAAGAAGGAAAACAAAAAGTAAATCCATGAAGGAAAGAAATAAGGGGTGAAAAAAGAGGGGTAGGGAATGTGATGTATATAAGAGAGGAGATAAATAAAAGAAAGAGGGATGCGAAAAGTTACGGAGTGTGTCGACAAGCAAGAAATGAGGAGAGACAAAGAGCCCAGCTTTAGAGGGAGATAAGTAGATGGCTTATTAGAGATATGAGTAGAACTCGAGGGAGCAAGATAATTGATATAGAATGATATATGACTCACCTCCAAGATGTGCTCCGGTTGGTTCTCACGGTCTAACTTCCGCCCAGTAGTTTTAATTATACCTGCAACAACAAACATCAGCTTGATTGAATATCACAAGCAGACTCGTGTTCGCTACTTAGCAAGGAGTTGCATCGACCAAGAAGTTAGTTTGGAGCTTATAAAGCTGACACTAACCCAAAGTATACATCTACACGACATTTATAAAAACATTTGACCCCAAACACTATTTATTGGAAATTTGAAATTCTTCGAAAATGGCTATAAAGCTTTAGTTAACTTTGACGAGTTTTTTCGGTTATGAATAAGAATGTATGTACGTTTTCTTAAAATAATATTATTTGAGGGCAGGTTACAGATTACTAATTTTATGAAAACATGTAATGATTTTAAAACTATAAAAATTTTACCAAGCATTTTTATTTGGATATTGTTTTATTTGATTTTCAATTGAATGTAATTTTTCTTAGGAAAACTGATTGATGTATGGTTTATTGATAGGTAACTGATCTTTGATTATTTTATCACGAACTATAATCGATTACATGATAAAGTATGTACGATTGGGACGTAATATTTATTTTAAAATTGCGAAAAATCCGCAATAGTCAACTCTTGCTTATCCTAGTGTAGTAAAGTCTACCGTAGATTCAGACAATTTGTGATTTTTGTACCAACCTACAATAATTATAAGATATGCTTTTAGATATCTCATCTTTAATCACGTTCAATGACATCAGTAGCTCCGTCATATTAAGAGCCCATCTCATGGCCAATTAATCGGGATATTCGATTACGTTCGAGCTAAAATTCTCATCGAAATGTGGTTTCCCTACATTCTTAATTTGACAACAGCGTGATAGAGATCATCTGAAAAGTTTCTTCATTTTAAAATATAGATGATATCTTTAAAAAAAACTGTTTCACTTGTTTCAATTCCAACGAATTCTAAAGTATAATACAGATAGCCGCCTCACAATGCAATGCCTGGTTCACGCTGTATTAACTTCCCAAGTTACGCGCTATCCAGACGGGATCATACTAGCGTCGATACAATAAATGACAAACGCTAGTTATCATTAAATTGCGGCTTTGCTATTGAAAATGTATAAACTTCGATATTATGACAATACTCATCAGAAAATGCTTTCATTTTTTAAGGAAGAAAATTAAAATTGGTTTGATAGAACTCGAGAAGTTGTATTTAAAAAAAAATGGTCATGTTCTTAAATCAATGCTTCTTATTTGAATATTTTTGAAATTGGAAATTTTTGGGCACATAATCTTTACACTGTTTATAAGCTTTATCCGTGGGCACGAGGGTCAAGGCTTCAGTCTCAGCTTGTCTAGTTGGACGGGGACTGGTATCTGAGTTAAAATTACGACAGGATGTAGTGAATCAGCCCCACACCCGAAAAATGGTTTATCATGCTTCCTTCACGTAAGTGCGGGTAATACCGCCTTTATACCGCCTTTAAGGTGGGATGGAAGAGGCCGCGAGAAACAGCCAGTGTTTTGTAGTTTTCATGGGAAGACACTTTTTTGGCCTATATAAATAAAATATGTCTCCAGTACAAACATATAATTTAATTTTCTTCATATGGTGACTGCAAAATTTCTTGAATATCTGACAGGAGTGTCCTGGAATTTAATAATAGCTTTTCCTCTTCATTTAAAAAGTTTGTTAGATAATGCCATAATGCTCTTGACAAATATTCAGGAACTGTTGATATCAACATGTTAAGAAAATAAAACTTTTATGTTTGTGATATTGAAATATTTTATTTATTTTGGCAAAAAAAAAAAAGTTTTGGAATAAAAACTGCAAAAACACTGGCCTTTTTTCAAGTCCCCTTCCATCCCACCTTAAAGTTCGAGCTGTCTAATCCCTAGGCCCTTTAGTTTAAATAGTAGGAGAGCCCGGACGGGTAGTAAGAAACGCTGATACACATGACTTTGGTAGGAAGAACAGTATCTGGTAGTTACTAAAGTTAGCAACACAATTTTAATATATTCATACATCAAGTCATTATTAATACTTATAGAATAACACAAATAATATAGTAAAATGTTATCATGTTGGCCGAAATAGATATGTTTGAATTTTCTAAAGTGTTCTTCCAACCAAAATCAAACTATGCCTACATTTATATAAATACAAGTACGTTAGAGATAGGATTCTCGAATCCTCGATTCCTCAAATACTAGGAATTCTATGGTATTCGAGAGATTCAAGATTAGTTTTATCATATTAAAAAAATATCTCTAATACAATTTATAAAGACATTGACTTGATATAACAATTTTAAGCAAATTGATAAAAGTAATTACATTTACTTGTGTAGTTTGGGAGGTTGAAAAAATCACGATATAAAAAAGGACAGTAATATATTATTATAATTAATTTACAAAAAGAAAAAGCACCCTGTTTGCTATTTATGCCGTAATACACATTACAAACAAAATAACATTTATATGTCCGTGGCACCATGCCTTAAAAAACTTTTTTAAATTAAATTTGAAAAATTTTCATCCTAATTAAAATTGTACATTTTTAAAGATTAGAATTTGGATTCGAGATTTAAAAAAATATTTAAGATTCAGATTCGAGAAATATAGAATCTGACCCATATATTCTCAATCTCTCTATGATTTGAAATAATTTTGTTATTTTACATCAAGTGCCTCATGCATGATATGATGTGTACAAGTGTCTCTCTCTCTCTTTTATATATATATGTCTCTCTCTCTATATATATATATATATATATGTCTCTCTCTCTATATATATATATATATACATATATATATATAGAGAGAGAGACATATATATATTTGAAATATATATATTTGAAATAAACTTGTTATTTGGCATCGAATGCCTCATCCATGAATATATTATGCGTATAGGTGCCCCTCTCTCTCTCTCTCTCTCTCTCTCTCTATTATATATATATATATATATATAGAGAGAGAGAGAGAGAGAGAGAGAGAGGGGCACCTATACGCATAATATATTCATGGATGAGGCATTCGATGCCAAATAACAAGTTTATTTCAAATTTGGAAACAGTAAGGGTGTGGTTTGTAGAGGATGGAGGGGGGAGTATATCCGTTGCTCATGTTAGCAACGTTTGATAACATATTGTCGTGGTGGTCCGGTCCGTTCACTGGCCACAATGGGAGGATGGAAGGGGTGAAAACAGGGAATGCAGGGTGATGATGTTAGTTTAATTGATCGGTGGCGATCAGGCCAGCCGCCATGGACTAATAAGGAAGGACGAGTTTGAATCTCAAGTAGTTTTTTTTTTTTTTTTTTGCTACCCGTACGGGATATAGCCTACGCATTTCAATTACGTTAATGGCTTTAGGATGAGTTAACTAATAAAGGTAAAGTAAAACAGCCTCAGTTCATCCAGCGAGGATTCGATCCCCGATCGCCCCACCGACCAGCCAACCAGACTGGGCGAGTCTGATGGACAAGTACTCGCCGGCGCAGGTGAATTTTAAGTTAAAGCCGAATCAGATTTACATTTTAAAAGAAATATTTCCCCTCCTCCCCCATTACAAGTAGGTTAGTTTTTATTTGTGTTCTTCCAAAAATAAGCTACTTATTTTTAATATAAATATGTAATAAAAATTAATCTCGTTTTGGGTACAACAATACCGAAGCTATTGTGTCGACAAAGAAGATTATAGAAAATTTGTGTGAAAAAATATTCCCAATGTATTCGTCCAAAATCGAACTTTCAAGTCAGATGGGCTAACTCCTCGCCAGCTGTAACTTTTCAAATATTATCAATAGTAGTCGTATTATTTGGTTTTACTATGTGTGAAGGACGCCTTATATTTTGGACATAATGGGACTCATTAATTTCTCAGAAATTAGTCAATATTAGTTTAAAAAGAAAGCAATAATTAACAATAAAAAATTATGTTTTGAAGTTATTATCATAACCATTATAATTATAAATTGGATCATTTTGGATAAACCCATGTGCTAAAGGCATCATTAATAAATCATTTTACTGCCTCTCACTTTACATTTGTGAAATTCGGAAAATGAGGAAGACACAGTCACCTCCTATTCTGCTCTATCCAAGGTTTGCGCTGAGCTGATACAACAACATATGTTCATAGATTATTATTATTAGCACCGCGTCTTACTACCCGTTCGGGTTATACGCACTTACGCTAATGTGCAATGGTAGGGTGATTGTGAGATGAAATGGAGGACCTACAGTTTAACGTGGAATCCGAACCGCGGCGGAGGCCTGGCATTCCTCACATTCACAAGTTGTGATTAATACACGTCCTGTCAGAGGTGAAGGAAGGATTTGGCAATCAGATAAATCCGTGCCGGGACCGAGGATTGAACCCCGGACCCTCAGCACAGAAGTCTGACACCTTACCCCTAGACCACCAGGTCACCGTTATGTTCATAGAGATAGGCTTACAAAATGTGGGGTGCACACATGATTTCCATGACAACTTTTTATCGTCAGATTTTTTTTTTTAACTCTTAACAATATCTGAATGTTCCGAGTTAAAAAATTTATCAGACCCTTTTGAAATGGATAATGGGTTAAAAAAAACATGGTGATGCACTTTCCATCATTACTTTTTCAATCTGGTCTTAGAGTATGCAAGGGAAGAGGGAAGGGTTGACATTAAACGGTACAATGTAGCTATTAGGGTAAGCAGATGATTTAGCTTTGTCGGTTAATAGAAAGGAAGCTGTTGCAAGAAACACAGAAATTAAATTTGAGGCCAGTAAAGAAATAGGTTTATAAATGATTGCTGAAAAGACTAAGATTATGATCACACAGATAACAGAGAATGGGGACGATAATTTTAAAGATTACTGTAAAGAACATATCATTGGACAGGGTTATTAAGTTTAAGTATTTAGGAACAATTTTAGCTAGCAATAACGATATAAGAATGGAAATTAGGAAAATAACACAGTTGAGAAATGCATGTTATTATCCGTCCATTAGGTTGTTGACATCTCACTTGCTGTCAAGGAATGTAAAACTCATAATATACAAAACAAATTTACCAGTTGTTCTCTATGGGTCTGAAACGTGGTCTCTTGCATTATATGACGAATTGTTTTAGGGTGTTTGAAAATGAGGTGCTTAGGAAGATATTAGGTCAATAAAAGGATGAAGCTACTGGAGGGTGGAGGAGGCTACATAACGATGCATTACATAACATGTACTTATTACAACATATTGTTAGGATATCAATAATTCTGGTAGATTACGCTGGGAAGGACATGCAGTGCGAAAGGAAGAATCATGAACCCTGTTCAGGGTATTGACTGGTAAACCCAATGGGAAGAAACCAGTGGGAAGACCTAGACGCAGATGGGAGAATAACATTAGAATGGACCTGAAATAGATAGGGTGTAATGAGGTGGACTGGATAGAGCTATCTCAAAATAGAGATAATTTAATTAGGAAGTAGACATAAAAATACATTGGTTAAAGGGAAGAAGACAGTTTTATAATATACACGCTATTTTAATAAGAGCTTTTATTATTAACTACTGTAAATATAAGTAAGGCTATATAGTGGCAATTAAGGTACTTTCCTAGTGCTATAAAAACCTGACTAGCATAATCATGAAGAAACAAAACAACGAAACAGGTTTTTTAATAAAAAAAAAGCTAATACTCAGACGCATTAGTCACGATCTAATCTCGCATGCGGTAGTTTAAACGATCTATTCGTCTAGCTTTGCAGGTGGCAAGCATCGAATAGACAATTTATCTAACGTCGCGTTTTGAGGCTTGGTTTTTATTACTTAGAATAACAACACAAAAATCAAGACCAAACCTAACCTTGGAAGAAGACAACCCCAAAAATAAAAACGCACTCTAGAAATATAACGACTCACAGAAAAAGTAACATAAACCCGTGCAGCGTCAAAGGCTCTAGAAATCTAGGATATCTCAGCGATAAGTTGAAGGATAAAATTACCGAAACTTGGCCAAACAAGAGCAAACTATTATTCTTTTTAGCACCACGTCTTACTACCCGTTTGGTTTGTACGCACTTACACTAATTTGTAATAATGGTAGGGTAATTGTGAGATGAAATGGAGGACTTACAGTTTAACGTTGGATCCGAACCACGGTGGAGGCCTGGCATTCCAATAATTCGCAAGTTGTGATTAATACACGTCTTGTCAGAGGTGAAGGAAGGGTTTGGCAATCGGATAAATCTGTGCCGGGACCGAGATTTAACAAACTATTAACGTAACATTTCTTATTATGATTACTGAGACATCATAAATAAATGTTACACGTGTAATCAATCCTGGGCTAAGGGATCGACTAGCTATCCTTAAATGCTGCAAGAGTCACTACAGGTAGATATGTAGGAACATGGTTTGATTCCAAACGATATATAAGGTCTCAACAGGTTCGACCTCGTATCGATATAGTACAATTACTGCCGGTAAGGTTGAGTGTCTAATTTTAGGTGGAGGGTACTGTCATAGATTAAGTTAGTTTATGACTTATGTTTCGATGAGAAACAGTGTTTAGAAGATGTGTACTGAATATATTAGGGTCTAATATTATTAAAAATATTAATGCTGATGTCAGTAGGAAAAAATAAATGGTACGGCGCACCGCACAGACTTTCTCTCTCTTTCTATAAACTCGTAAGATTTCTGAACGGAATAATGTACATTGTATCATCACCACTCCACATAAGAACACGCATAAAATAATATACAATGATATAGAATCAATGAGAAAAGAGGCGCATCTTTGTCCACCTAAGAGCATTTCAAACAGTTTAATGTCTTCCACGCGGGTCAAAACTTCGTATTAAAATTTCGATTTCTGGTTAAAATTTTAACATTTTATATGGTGTTGCAGATCTTCAAGTCATCGCATTGATATTTAATTATTCATTTATACATTTTGACCAATAAAAATGTAAATATTGACTATTGAGTCTAAAATGGAGATAGATCATTGCTTTGCAAACATTTCTCCTAAGAGCTTTAAGGAAAAATAACATACTTTTTTTGGATACTTATATTTAATTACACTATGGCATTGGAGAATTATTGCGGTAAGACTTAAGTAGTATATCTTTACAACTAAAGCTCACAAAATTGTATTAATATATTTGTAAATATCTCAGAAACTGTTACTTTTTTAAAAATATATGTTAGATAAAAGTTTTTTATTTCTAATAATCCTACAATTTTGCAATGATAAGTTGTTTAGTTTCTCAAATAGTTGTGGAGATACGGAAATTAACGCTTCTGTAAAGTACCCTAAAAATCATTTTCATAGGAAAATGAAAATAGCCAGTCTATTTCTAATCTTAATCAACGCCTAGATACGAATTTTAATCAAAATCGTTTGAGCAGATTTTGAAAAAACAATTTTTTTCTCTTTTCGCCCTTCAGTAAACTACCCTTAATTTTAAGTTTTTATAAACACACAGACAGACGGCATTGCAAAGACTATTTTTTAGGGTTCGGGGGGTCATGAGACGTCGACATCCATCAACATTTCAGGTTAGTCTTTTTTACGGTCGCAATACTTAAGCTTTAATGTCCAAAAAGTTAAAATATATATATATATAATTGCGTATAGATTGAAAATTATTAATTTTATAAAAATATGTTTCGAATAAAATATTTGTATTATAAATATATATATATATATATATTTATTTATTTATTTATTTATAATGCTAAGTAATTTCATATCTCAAATAGTTTCGGAGCTATTATAAAAAATGTTAATTTACGCATCAGACCGGAACCCTTAAAGCCATTTTGCCGAAATATTGAGAGTAGCCATTTTGTTTGGAATATTTATTAATGCTCATAAATGAAATGTAATCAAAATCGTTAGAGCCGATTTTGAGAAAATCGACTTTTTCTCTTTTTTCCCTTCAGTAAACTACCCTTAATTTTAGGGGTAGATATCCAATCCTAAATATCAAGTTTCAGCTCAATCGGTAAAATAGTTTAGGCTCTAGTTATAGGTACAGACAGACAGACAGACAGACGGAAATTCAAAAACCACTTTTTCGGATTTAGGAAGTCATGAAACGTCAAGATTCATCAAAATCTCGAGTTCGATTTTTTTGACGATCACCATACTTTCTCTACCTGTAAGATAGAGAGAAAGTAAAAAGTGTTCGTAGAGGGATGTAAGATAAATATATTTTCAATATAATTAAAAAACGTACTTATCCAGTTCATAAAACGAAACAAAATACGAATAGTCAACAAATAAAATAGTA
This sequence comes from Timema podura, assembly GCA_033556935.1. Taxonomy (NCBI): domain Eukaryota; kingdom Metazoa; phylum Arthropoda; class Insecta; order Phasmatodea; family Timematidae; genus Timema; species Timema podura. Next base: position 52,239,931 of record JAVRXN010000011.1, on the reverse strand, counting down.
TTAAGATGATAACCAAAATGTTATACTAATGGTTTTTTAAAATTCTCATTGACGACGGTAGAATTTAGAGTAAGTGTTGCCACCTTTTATTTGAGTAAGGATGAATGGGCGAGAAACCATTTAGAGTGGTTAACAACCTCAGACACTCAGCTTGGATTTGACCCTCGAATATCCCATCAGCAGTAGGGTGTGTCGAAAAAACGCGTTTTATGAAATTAAAGATTTCAAGTTGATGAAAAGTTGTTGTTGGGGCTACGTAAGAACCAGAAAAAGTTTCAGCCTTATAGATTTATATTTAGGTCTTCCGCATTATGCATAAAGTTTTACTTTTTTTTATAAGAAATTAGTTATTTTAGTAGTATTTAAAAAAATAATGTTATTGCCTAAATTTCTTTCCAAGCTGAAAAATGTATACTAATACCCATAAATTGAAGTTGAAAAAAAATCAGAGCTCGGTTATCATTTAGGTTTCCCGCATGAGGCCTAAAGTTCTACTTTTTTTTAAAACCAAAATCAGGCATTTTTTGAAATTTTTTCAAAATGTTCTTGTTTGAAAATATTCTTTCAAGTCAAACAATTGATACTATTGGCCATCAATAGAAGTAAAAAAAAAACCCATTAGAATCTCATTTTAAAACTTATGTCTCCTGGTGTGACGTAATAGTTATGTTTTGTCTTCCTGCAAACAAGAATTGACATTAGTAGGTATCGATCACGAATTATTTAAGAGAAAGTACTTAATATTTGAACAATATTAATTAAATAACGTTGTTGAAAAATAAAATTGATTATTTGATAGGTTAAAAATTCGCGTTTCAGACTTACTTGTGATTTACTCCAAAATAGTTGTAGTATGAGAAATGAAGTGGTATTTCGTCTCAAATTTGGTAGAATTTCCCGTCAAGTAGTCTATTCCCGATTATCCATCCTGCTCCTTTTGTCCCAACATGCTTTGAAGCTTCAGTAACCTTGACCATTCTTTTAACCGTATGAGTGTTCCAAGGAATTTTGAACTCTTTCCTATCGCTAGTGGCAGTTTCGACAATCACCTCAAGTTATTCAATGCTTAAGTTGGCTACGAGGGGCGTCTCTGTAACAATGGTAGACTGTCAGTCAATAAGTTCAATATAATCTTCTGCATCGTAGTCAACGTTCAGTGGTTTTAAGCTCCTCATTTCTTTGTTCGTAATTTGCCGAGCTTATGTATCTTCTTGAAAGCAATGTGTTTCCGCTGGTCAAACAGCATTCCCAAAAGAATTTGATCTGGGTGAACCATAGTTGGACGATAGCCTTCAGTTCAACTTCCAAGTACTGGCTGCATTGTAATATTTGAAAAATGATGTAGATGCACGTATGATTGATGGATAACGTTTTATAGTAAACCAAGAGGGTGCATACACTTTTACTACAAAATCAGCGAACTTGATTATCTGTGGACTTGGATCCTTTGATGCAACGTATGAGCGCAAAACCCTATTTGCTAACGTCATTCACCTCTCATGGGAGATATTTCCTTGCTTCCTACAGGCCAAATTTTGAGGGCAAGACCCCGATATCACTGCTCGACAAATATCCCACAAGTATTTCTGATTTGTGCTCAGGTCTTTTACGTCAATTTCCGGTAAAATGCTGTAAATTTTCTCAAGCTTAACGGTTGGTAGATCTTGTCAGTTCATCAACTCTTCCCAATTGGGCCACTAAAACCACTGGGACCTGTTGTCAGACCATCAAGTGAAACCATGACTTTTCGGAGAGGCAATTCGTTGAGGCAAAGAAGAAAAATTACAGCTTGCACTGGGTGTTTTAAGGTCTTTTCAAGTAAGTAAATCACTTTATTTGAGGGTCCAGTATTAGTTGCTGTTCCATTGCAAGTCTATGGCTTTAATAGTTACATCAATGTAATCTTCTTTCATAAATTATAGCATTGACTTCACAATGTTTTTCCCAGAGCCAGTTGAAGGAGATACGTGACTGAAAAATTTTGAGCTTGGTTCCTCAACCAATGATATATTCTTCTTGCACCATTTTGCGGACTGATTTACAACCTACGATCTCTTTTCTAAATGTTTGATCCTTTCGACCATCGAAGTAGAGTCCTAGTTCGGTGGTACGGGTTGAGGTTATGAATTGGTGAGATTTTATACTTTCACGGTGAACCTTTGATTTATCGATAACCACCGACTGGTTTTCAGTAGTTATTACATTATTATCTTGTAAGATAGCACTGGCCATTTCTGTTCCTGCTCCACTAGAAGTCCTCTACGGTCACATGCACTGGAAAAATGAGATAGTTTTCGTGGCAGCTTTTGTTTTACCGAAACCATAGCAACAACTTTTGTTTGTGCTCTAATAGGAGAGATTTTATCAATTTCACATTCTTCGCCACTTGACGTTTTTGATGTTGTGTCATTTTCTGTTTGTAATTCATTTTCAGTTTCAGTGGTTTGCCTTCGATTTTCAAGGTTGAGATTTTCCGATGGTTAGATACTGCGCTTCAGCGGTCCTTTTAAATAATTAAATTTCCTTTCACTTCATTTTTTAAGTTTGTTGGTCTCTATTATGTCACCACTCCCAATAATCATTAGCCGTACGTTTCGTTGATCACTAAGAAAATCACGCTCTTTTGGTGGAACTTTTCTTTCAGATGGGCAGAGGCAGTTATTCGAATCACATTTACAGGAACAGATGTCAAAAAGATTATTTAAAGAGTAGACTTAAATTTGTCTACAGACGCCTTGTAGCTAGTATTTGAATCTTTCCTGATATGTCCTGATGATTTTTTTAAAATTTTCACATTGCTCATACAATTTCAAAATCATAAAAACAATGTTGTTTGTGCTGGAAACAGGAATTAAATCCTTCTTACATATTTCTTCGAGTTTTCGTGCCACTCTCATAGCAATCACCCTTTTTTCTGGTTGGTTTTAGATCATCCCGTACCCATTCAAAATACCGAATCACATCCAATTTAGTCGGCAAAACACTAAATGCACTTATATCTAACGATTGTCCTACTAACAGCACTTCAGTGTTTTTTATCTCGTTAAATAAGCTTTTTACTCATGTTTAAGAGCATATATATCACACTAAATTAACCCAAAGTATAACAACGTACCGGTAAACGGTGACGCGCACACTATACCTACCGAGAGCTGACTGACAAAGTGAGTGGATTATGATTTGTGAGGTAGCGAGGACGGATGATTCCTTTGGCCGGCGGCAGCGCTAGAGCAGCATCCTTTGTTTTTCAGTGCATACTGTCCGCAATTCCATAAAGCAGTTTAAGACTTTCAGATAGTGAAAATCCCAAACTTTTGCTTTTTTTTAAAAAAAGAAACTAAACACATTAATAAAAAAATATCTCACTAGGAGACTTGGCAGAAAAACTATAACTATCTGCAAAAGTAATTTTTTGCGAAAAAGGGTACAGAATAACTCTATTTGCGGGAGACCCGAATGTTAAAGTTGAGCTCTGATTTTTTTATTTTTTTTTCCAACTTCAATTTATGGGCAGTAGTATATATTTTTCAGCTTGGAATGAAATTTTAGCAATAACAGTAATTTTTAAAAATATTACTAAAATCACTAATTTCTTATAAAAAAGTTAAATTTTAAGGAGAACTAAATATAAATGTATAGTGCTGAAATTTTTTCTGGTTCTTATGTGGCTCTAACTACAACTTTTCACCAAATTGAAATTTAGAATTTAAGAAAACGCGTTTTTTCGATACACCCTAATCAGAAGTATACCAGACAACACGAGACTGACGCCTATCTCCACGTGCGGGTTGGACCAAGATATTAATAAGCCAATAAACCATTTACTGCGTGATATAATTGAAAACGCAATGGTCGAAATAACAACAAAGAATCGAAACTATTGAAGAATTTGTAAAACTAGATTATAAACAGCAAACCTAGCTCCAACAACTTAGCTCGGACGGTAGCGTGTTTGTCTACTGAATTAAGGGTCCCTGGTTCGATTCCTGACACGACGGAAAAATGTATCATGGGTGAAATGTGGGTCCAGTCTAGTGATGAATTAACGACCAAGGGTTTGGTGTTGTGTCTGTTCTAGATTTAAGTTAGTTTATAAGTCGTGTGGTGATATAATCAGTCTGTTCAAAAAGTGAACGTTAAATAGCTAAAAAAAAAATCAGTGAAGATAGTAGTTAATTATAAGTCCAGTATTTCTTGACACTTATACAAATTATTAATCTAATTTAATGTCTTCATATTCCAAAGGGTGTGAAACTTCTACAGCTGGAAGATACATAATAGTGACTTTATTTAAACAATTTTGGCTACGCTATAGTTAACTTAAGCATAAGCCCTACAATCCAATTTTAATAAGATGTCTTTTAAAAAATACAAACATATCTTTTTGCGATTAACATTTAAAAAAATTGGATAGTTTATTAGACTAATTTTATAGGTATTGATAATATATATTCTCAAAAGTGACAGCCCCAAATACATGACTTGATGTATGAATACACGAACATGGCTATAGGAACTTTAGTTGATGTCATAAAGTTTCTTCCAATGAAAATTGGACTGTAAATGACTTTTAATAAAATAATTCGACCAAGTAATAAATGTTATCAGCAAGTTGAAATGTTATAACTATGTACATGATGAATTTAAATTTTGACTGCACCAGAATTTGTTCTAAAGAGAAGGTAGGGGAATCCCAATTTCGGATGAAAGAGAAACAACCAGTGCAGTCAGTTGGACGAGTACCCTCACATAACTCACCCTCCCGATCTAGATTTTGAAGAGTTTCACTTCTTCTGCTTCTTTTTTTTTTTTTAATGAACACTACCGGAATGTCCCCGCCAAAGAGAAGGCACTTGAAGACAGACAGCCTCCACCCCACCCCTCCACCCTCTTCTCCCTTCATACACACTGGACAAGTCAGAACTACTACTTCCTGACCACTGCAACTGTTGAGTATTAAAACTCATCCCCTCGTAAACCCCCACACTTCTCTTTTCACAGTTCGGACCAAGAATTTAATTAAACCCACTGCCCGAGTAGTAGATGAGAAAAGAAGGCACAACTCCTACTACCCCCTCCCTTCTTCTCCAAAGAAGACTTTCAAACAGCTTCCCTCCACCCCCTTCAACATCAGACAGACTTATAAGAAAAAAAAACGTTTCGTTATCTAATCCTCTCGATCTTCTTTCTCGTACGTGAGAAATATAAAAATAGAGGTACAAAAATTTAAGAGTTACAAAAATCACGTTTTAATACAATGATGCTGTGTAGGAATGTGAACAAAGTTTAAGAAATATACATCCAAATGCAAAACAGAGAAGTATGTATTTTTTACATTAAAAGAGGGCTAGGTTATCTCGAGTAAGCGCGTACATTCCGGGACTAATACAGAGCAAAAATAACCTAATAAAGGACCTACGAATTTTACATGAAATGAAAAATGCATAAAGCACGCATTTGATTAAATACTGTACAATATTTTTATACAACATTCCAAAGGCTTCACCAAGAACATTTGAAAGCAATGAAGTTAACAAAGCTGGAAAATATTTCAATACGATAGCATATTTTGCAAATAATTTCATCATATGTATAAAATGTTTTTTGCACGCTTGTTTAGTGAGTCTATGTGATTTTACCATTCTTTCTCATGGGACTTGATAACTGGGGCAGCCAAGCCCCTCCAACAATTTTAAAACTTTTTTTTAACATAAAACAGGATTTCTTTTTTATTTATTTCTATTCTATAAAATATTTATTATAAAACATGAATATGAGGTGGAGCACCATTCTCTACACGCGGTAGATTATTGGATTTGTTATACAGTATTACAGTCAAGATTATTCATTCCTCACTCCAATCGTGACGCGAGGACTGTACCAACGCTCTAGTGACTATAGAAGATGAGCAGCGCCAACTCTAATAGGCCTTCTCCAAGAAGCCACACCCAGTGTGAGATGTTCCTCAAGGTCAATCCCTCTACCATTCCGCTGCCAGCTTTATAAATTAGCAAATGTGGCTAGCTTGAGAGGGCCCACTATACACGATAAAGGTGATCTATATGTGCGTTTATGTGTTTTAGTATGTTAAGACCCAAGAAGTAAGATGACGCGTGAAAATGATTATTTAAAATGAATAAAGTAGATTATTTACTAAAAACTCCCTTTCCTTAATTAAAACTGCAAGAAAAACACGAGCACATAAGCCTAATGTATTTAATTTATGCAACTGGATGGCAAGGGAAATTATTTTTTTCGAAGGCTTGGTTTGGTAAACAACTGTGGTTAACTGTGAGTGAAGAAAAACATAGCTTTTTTTTATTTGGTGGTGAATGGTTGTGGAGAGAGGTAGGCTGTAAGAATCTTAAACATTTGAGTAAAACAAAGAAAAAATTAGGAATGTGCAATTCATTTGGAAAATGCATTTAAGTTTAAAACACTTGAAGCAGTACATATTTTTTATCACAAATAGATTCCGCGGTTCGAAATTTCATTCCAAAAACACAATGAACAGGTGTCAAAAAAATAGGCATATATTACTTACTATGCAGACTAATAGAATGTTTAAAGCACTGTGGTACTCATGAACTGGTATTAAGATATAAATGCACCCAACTTTTGTGCAAGTAATGTCATCACATCACTTGGTAGGTTTAATTAAAAAGCTATATTATTTTATTATTTCTCTTTGTAGATTGGTTTAGTGATTTTGTAATTCTAGTGATTTTTAAAAATTGGGAAAACTTAAATGAGTTGTATTTAATATCGTTAACACGTGGTAAGAAAAAAAAAATCTTTATCGGTAAGCTTTAACCTGGCCCCACCAAAAATAAATATCACGTTCCGCCATTGCTCAGTGATCAGAACATTCTACCGAAAAATTCTCATCTCCAATTGCTATTACAGTTGTGACTGTTTAGAATTCTACAAACTAATAGCCCTTCATACACACCTTATGCCCAGACCCTTGACTTGACATATCACTCCACATACTTATTCCTATGTAACACAAGTCAGAATAAAGTTTATAGTAAGAAATAATACACCACCCTTCACAACTCTTGCTCTCTCGGAATACATAATTATGGGATAAAATACAACCAGGATAAAAGCCAAAATAAGAACGTATCACCAAAAAACACCCGATTGCAAATGAAAACAGCTTTGGCGCCTTTGTGATGCTAATAGCACCATCTTGGTGGCCGCCCCTCAATATAATAGGGGCAAATTCAAATGTGCCGAATTTAGTACTTGACCACAAATTTTGCTTCGCTACCCTCCCCTCATTAATCACCTAACACACTATGTGATGGGTTTATGATTGTATGTAATTGGTCCTAAATGCCGCCTATCCCATGGAGCTATCATCAAATGTCTTTATAATTATGCTGATTCCAGCTTGTCTTGACTATCGCCACACAGGCTTTATTAGATTCCTAGAGTTATAGCTTATAAACTCGTTAAACAGTGTTATCATCTTAGTAGAAAAGGAGAAATAATGCTCTTCCCGAGCCGAGGACATAATTATTTCAAAAATACGACTTTATCAGTTCGATGGACTGTGATCTTCAAGCTTGTCCAAGGAGTCAGGCCGTCGGTCCCGATCCAATGTCGAATCGAAAAGGTGACTAAGGGCCAGTTTCATAGTCAGATTTAGTACGCCTTGAGTGCGAGTCGATACTAAATACAGGATGACACCTACCTAGACCAGAATGGAATGGGCCAGTTTCGCATATTAAACTGGCCCATTCCATTCAATTTCAGGTAGGTGACGTCTTGTATTCAGTATAGCGCCGCACTTGAGGCGTACTAAATCTGACTATGAAACTGGCCCTAAGACTCTTTTCCCGAACGATCGAGTTTTGTTGAAATCTGGCCCGTACGAGACCTATTTGATGGCTCCATACGACCGGACTCGAGCGTCTATGGTCAAATTTAGGTTAAAATGCTAGTACACCGTACATAAGGGCACGCGGATAGAAGCGTAAACCTATATTACCTAATTTACCGTTAACGAGGGTATCGGGGGAGGGGGGAATAGCTAAATACCATCACGGCGTGCTGAAAATGTTTTTTTTATCTAAATAGTTTTCTACTCTCTAACCCTGTACACGCGGTTTCATTTCCTATAAATTAAACCTTGCTCCTCCCTACTCTCATTTGTGTACGTGGGCGGGTAGACCGCACAGGTGCAACGGACACACGATTTTTTCTCAACACGCCTATTGAGAGTAACTATGTGATTTCTCCATTCTTTCTCCACGCTAAGAGAGGATACATTTCCTCAAAGCAGCCACTCTTTAGGAGGCCGCCTTTGTAGGCGAGAAATTACTGTACAGGTGTTCAGCCCTAACGCAATATTTAATCAACGATGCATTAATTCAAAATATTGTTCACACTCAAATGAAGTATAAAGATTCCAATGGGGTTCTTTTTTTTAACAGTCCTATATTTAGAGTTTTTTTAATAGAAATTTTTGTTTGTTACTGTTATGGAGTCGGTGACAATAGACATGCGGGAGCGGGTATGGAATTGGACTATTGTTTCAACGTTGTTAGTGTTATTATTATTATTATTATTATTATTAGCACCGCGTCTTACTAAGCGTTAGGGTTATACGCACTTACGCTAATGTGTAATGATAGGGTGATTGTGAGATGAAATGGAGGACCTACAGTTTAGCATGGAATCCGAACCACGGTGGAGGCCTGGTATTCCTCACATTCACAAGTTGTGATTAATACACGCCTTGTCAGAGGTGAAGGAAGGGCTTGGCAATCAGATAAATCTGTACGGGACGAGAATTGAACCCGGACCCCCAGCACAGAAGTCCGACACCTTACCCTAGACCACCAGGTCACCTGTGTTAGTGTTATACTCAGTTTTAGCTTCTGCAGTGCTGACTGACAGCTACAGCTGACTTCTGACGCTTTGAAAGCTACCAGACCAAATTATGTATCCTACGCCAAACCATATGATCTGCAAAAAACATGTCTTTAGCAGTTATCACTTCTGACAGTCAAAATTTAGGTATATACCTAACTGTTGACTGTCAGAGTCAGCTGTGAACTGTCATCAGCACCAAAGAAGCTAAAACTGAGGTATAATCCGGAAGTCACTTGAATCACTTGTAAGATGAGAGACCAAACTTGGACAGTTTTTCTTTGATTGATTATCACTAATAATTCTGTATTTGTAAACTTCAGCAATATAGCTTATTTGAAATCAGATGAATCATTTGAACTAGTCCTGTTTTGAACGAATACTCTACTATTTAGGTGGCCTACTGCCTACTTTAATATTAAGCCAACACATGCAAGGGTATAAAGAAAAATCCATCGAAATTCAAACCGTATCCACTAAACGTGCTGTCGAAATTAATTAATAACGAGTACAATTATTACTATAGATGTGATTAACTAAAACCTACATGGGTCTAATAAGATTCGGTTGAAGGAACTTTTAGAAAAATACAGATTGTTTAGGAGACTTTTATGGTGTTCAAAAAAGTGTATTTCCATCTAAATTGGACTGCATACCTGGATTGCCACAAGACGAAAATTACTGTACTTTCCTAGAAGCGGAAGCACCTGTTTTCCTTGTAATATACTTCCGTTTAGTGTGTTACAGACCCAAAACCTGTCACTATTTATAAAATTGAGAGACAGAGGGGCTGCTTGCCCTATCATCCACAGCTTACCATGTCTTCAGACACACGTGGCTAAGGGGAAGAAGGGGGTTTTCGCTGATGAAATAGTTATTACGAGGTTCGGCGCGATACGAAAACCGAGAAGATGAAGCAGAGAAACGACGAAGCTGTGTGGAGAGAGCGGAGGTAAAACGTAAAGATGGAGTAATGCGGCAGAGATAAAAGTAATGTAGTGGAGAGAAGATGTGAGAGCCATCTCGCCTGAGAAAAGAAGAGTAACAGCTAGATAGGTAGGTAAAGAAATGAGATATTGCGATATGGTGGCTCAATATTGGTTCGTCAGTGAAGATGTAATGAAAAGGGGCAAACAATATTCGAAATATATGAAAAATAGAACAAGTCGTACACGCGAATAGAAAGGGACATGTGAACAAACGAACGAGCTTACTCTACCCGGAGTAGATAAGTTGATAAAATCATATAGGTATATGAAAGAGAATGCGTGTTTGTGTGTAAATGCTGTAACTTCAAGACAACTAAACTTAGCATGAATAGTTAGGGAAACCTGATAGCGTGACTTTCAGGCTTTCATTTTTTACTTTTATATATATTCAAAGCCTGACACGTTAGACAATTCGACCACCGTTTCGGATGAACCAAAAAACCAGTAAAAGGCGAACATTAGGGGTTTTTTTCCTCGGGCGTTTTCTCTTTTTACTTTTTGCATATATTGCGAGTTTTACATATAAAGCCACATAGCCAAATAAGAAACGTAGCATATAAAGTCAATACGCAGTAAGAGCGGTGATAAATGACGACTACCAAATCTACTTTAATGTATCCATTCGCCAAACCTTAAGATCTGCTAAGCTACTAGTTAAGCTGCTGTTACCTTTCCCAGTCAAAATTTTGACAGAAAATAATTGATTTTTAAATTTTTCTAGGCTTTATTATATTATTAAAATACGAACTTTGAAAGTAACCGTTTGGATGTTTCGTTTCTGTGGAAGCGTAGACGTCCGTAGTTCACCTAAAACTGTTTTACAAAAGAGAGCTTCTAAAAGGTTGCCTTTTCTTCAAAATTAAAATGTGAAACCAGGAGAAACCAATGCGGATGATGACGTCATATCGATCGTGTTCAGTTGTGTTCATTCGCATCTGTTTACAAAATAAAAGTATTTTATGTTGAACTGAAACGCGTCCTCCCGATGTCGAAGTCAAGAACGCCAATCGAGAGCCCGATGACACTGTGCCAGCCCTTAGCAAACTATCTGAACGCGTGATTACGATCGGGGTAAAAAGGAGAACCTTAAGAGTTTGTGTCATATCACGGATAAAAAACCTAAGCCTTGTTGGAAATTTGGAGCACCTTTTAGAAAATACATAGTTTTTTTACGGTCAACATTGATACACTTCTACTATTTCATTATTATTTTATAGGTATTGAGCATATATATCCAAAGTGACCGCTAAATATCACATGAATTGATGTATGAATATGTGAAAAGTGGATCTATTAACCTTTTCTAGCTCTAAGATATATTAATTTATAGGAAAATTGGGTTATAGCTTAGGTCGGCAATACAGATCGAACCAGACGTTGCATCGTGGTACGGTTTTCTATTCTACTTTAAAAACCAGCGGGCTGTGGGACCAACTAGTGCAAATATCGCTGCTGTCAAATTGAGAATGTGGAAAACCACACTTCGATAAGTTTTCTGGTTCGAGAGTAATCGTGTCAAATTTATCGGTACATCGGACGCGAGAGGGGCTCTTAAGCGCGAGGCTTCATTAATCGAAACCGCTGTTTAAAATCCATGCAAAGACCGCTGTGGGATTCAAACCAGAGTATCTCATACGTGTTACACCATATTTCCAAAACAGTTGATAGGTGAAATAAACAATCAATCCCCCGTAACCACCCTCTTCTGGTTAGACCTGTCAAAAGCAGCCGTGATAAAACACATTATCGGTTACTTTTTTTTATTAGTGAATAGTCATTTAAACATATTTATGCACGCTATCAGTGTTTAAAGACCGCCTATGTGTCTGGTGGTCAGATTTCTTGGCTACAGATCCAGAGGTCCCGGTTCGATCCCCGGCGTTCCCAAAACTTATCTGTGAAGCAGTGGGTCTGGTACGGGGTCAAACTGAGCCTCGCGAGGACAAATTAGGAACTACATAATTTAAAAGCACTCCGGTTTAGAAAACTGAGATTAACAGCCGAGGGGCTTGTTGTGCCGACCATATAGCATCCTCTATGTGCAAAGGTTGGCAATGTCATCGCTAATGGCGGCGGCCTCTCGGTCGATATAGCTCGCACCATGGAGTTGTCATCAATTCGTAAAACATAGCAACATTCACTTATTAATAAAATATGATTTGTAGGTTTTTAAATTATCTGACTTTTCCAGGTTTTTCCAAACTAAAAAAACTATCCTTTTTCCCAATATTAAATACATACAAAGCTGTGATTTAAAGATCTCGTAATGATCACAGCTTTCAGTTATATTCTTGACAAGAGAATGATCTAAAACCTATATTCTAGAGTGAACTTAGCAAAATCGTATGAATTGGAGGTAAAACTAATAGTTTACAATGGATTATGTTCTTCTATTTTGTAAATTTGGGAAATGATTGTAAAAAACATCTAAAAATTACAGTGACTCTTAGATTTCCCTGTACTTAGAGATGTGAGACGAAAAATTTTCCCTATTTTTTTCCGGAAAATTTTCAATTATTATTCAAATGAATAAATGGATAATAATAACAGTAATAATAATAATTAGTGCTAGTGAAAGTAGTACTATTAGTAAGAAACACCTGCTTCGGTGGCCGAAGGTCCAATGCGCTACTCTCGCAATATACTAAACTGCATGACAGGGAGATCGGAGTTTGATTCAGGTGCACAGAGAGTTTTTTTTATAAATGGTTTTCCCCTCATTCACTCATCACTTACTCACCACGCAAATGTGGGTGCAATTCCTGTAGATTCAACCTTTCTTATCCCTAATACATTATCGTAATTAGTATCTATAGGCGTACAAACCGAACGGGTAGTAAGACGAGGTGCTAAAAAAACTAGTAAAGAAACAAATGAATGCGAGCCTCTGAAGACCCATTATGTTCATAAATCATACTTCAATTTTTTATCATCAATAAGTTAACTAAAATAATTTTAAGGTTGGCCCAATATTTGTCTCCCCAACCTAACCTCCGTGCTTCCTATCTACCCCTCCCCACTCGCGTTACCCCTACCTCCTTCTTATAACCCAATCGTCTCTTAACACACTATAATTTGAAGTACAATAGACTCTAGGTGCCACCTCCACAATTTAAACTCTTCACCGCAAGCCGCCATGCGGACAATTTTCAGTAAAATTTTCAGATTCAAAATTTCCCGAAAAATGTTCATCTCTAAGTGTACTGAGGGCGTTTTTTCATTAATGTTTTTTAGTCTGTATTTCTTTATATTGTATTATTTTAATATAAATTTCATTATTGTTTATATAATTAAATATTTCTTCTATATTAATTCATTATTATTTTTATATAACTATCACATTTTTCTGTCTACCGCCCTTTTTCATTAATTTATTTTTGTAATACATTGTGTTCTCGTGTTGTGTACATTGTGCTCTTGTGTTTTTGCGCGCGTTTTTTCTTTGGTTGGTCACCTGGTGGTCTAGGAGTAAGGTGTCGGACTTCTGTACTGAGGGTCCAGGGTTCAATCCTCGGTCCCAGCACAGATTTATCTGATTGTCAAACCCTTCCTTCACCTCTGACAAGACGTGTATTAATCGCAACTTGTGATGTGAGGAATGCCAGGCCTCCACCATGGTTCGGATCCCACGTTAAACTGTAGGTCCTCCATTTCATCTCACAATCACCCTACCATTACACATTAGCGTAAGTGCGTACAACCCGAACGGGTAGTAAGACGCGGTGATAATAATAATAATAATAATAATAATGTTTTTCTCAAAGGTGGACGTGCGTCACCACCACGGCTCAACTTCTCAGTATCTTTTGGTGTTTTACAATCTCTTTCATTAAATGAAATAGCCCCTTACTCATCCTAACTTCTGTAACTGTGCGTCTGATCATAATCCACCAAGATCATCCCATCACAACCCCAGGTAGGCCTACTTGGGTTATTGCTCACCGGATCTTCAGCAGCAGGTAGGATCTCACCAAATATGTTACTTAGGCAAAATTAAAAATTAATCTCTCAATCAAATTAAAATCAAATGTTTTGTCACACCCTTCCACGAGAATAAGGGAATATTTCTTATAAATTATACCTTACTATCCGCTACCGGACGGCGAGAAAAATATAAAAATTAAAATAAGTTTTAGATGTGTACGATATTAAATAACTTATATATATTAGGAAAACATGCATTCATATTCTATGAACTAATCAAGCCTTCCCCCTTCATTTCAGATATTCCCGCGGAGACGAAGCATCTCATTATTTTGGTCCTACGTATGTTTTGTGCTGATGTAACATATTCAAATAAATCTCCCTCTCCCTTTTTTTCCAACTGTAACAAGTAAAATGACTTTTAAAAACATTACATCACCATTAGGTCATAATGGAGAAATGAGGTTCTGCGTAGTTTCTGTTACTAAACAGAATTAACTGTAAATAGATTTGTTTCTCTTCTGGTTTACGCCTTTCACCAATAGAGTTACTTCAGATGGGTTGGTAGCAGAGGGAGGAGAGAGAGTTTTTTTTTAGTAGGAAGGGGGTAGAGGCGGATGTGTTGAAGAACACGGACAGACTGACGCAAACAGGCAAACGTGCGAAGGAAATGTGTTGTGTAGAGGATTATGGTGAAAGAGTAGACATTGATATATTATATACATTAAGGGGAATCGTACACTTTATAGAAAGTATTCAGTCGATCTTATGGTCACACTTTCATCCATAGCAAGTTATTAACTCAAATATGAAAATAAAATCAAACACTTGCAGTTAATTTGTTAGGAAAACTTGATGCATCTAGTTTAATCAGTTAATCAGCTTTAATTAAATTAGAAAAAATAAATAATATTTTTTGAAATAAAAAGCAATTAGAACAAGTGTTTTTTTTTTTTTTCAAAAATGTTCTGCTGCACGATTGCCCTTAAGCGTGGTAATCTTCTGACGATTACAAAAGTTTTAAGAGCTTTTCACTAATGTACTTACTTATTCAATGCAATTTAACGAGAGTGGTGTTCATGTTTATACAATAAATGGAGTTCTTCTCAAGAAAATATAACATACAAGTATATTGCATTAGGAATTACTTTTCATACAAAAGCTGATATGAGTTTAAACACAATTTGTTATTATAAAATTTTTTTTTCTATTTGTAGTATTTACACGTTCATTTTCTGAACTGCAAAATTATAAATTTACTTATTTCTAAAACACACAACATACAGTCCACCGGCCGTAAATTCATCACTCACTGTGAAAGGGGAAGCACCAATTTAAAAAATTATGTATTTTAGTCCATGCCGGGAACCGAACAAGGGAACTTTAGCTCAATAAACGCTCTACCGATTGAAGGAAGGCAATGAACTAATAATTAAAATTATACAGCAAAAATATTTTTATTATGTAAATTTTATTGTATTTTGATCTTTACAATTTTTTTTTAATATCCTAGGATCCAACAAACACATTCAATAACTCAGGTATGAGAAATATGGACATTAAGGAGATGTATCAAAGTTGACCTTCAGAAAGAAGGTAAATAAAACCGCTCCCAGGTCTCATGGGTAAGAGTTTATGTTGGATACTCTAACATTGATTTTGTGTATCTTTAAAAAGTGTCAAAAAAAGCACCGACATAGAACTAATTTTTAATAAAAGCTTGTAACTTAAGGGGGCCGGCTCAGTAAACGAGAAATTGCCGCGCAGGCGTTCGGCTCTCAACACAATATTCAATTCTATGATGCGTTATTTATAAATATTGTTCACGTCAAAATAAAGTCGGAAGATTCCAACAGGACTCCTTTTCCCCCCTTAACAACCCTATAATTTGAGTTTTATTAATAATAAAAAAAAGTGCGAAAATGTGACAGTCGCTCATTTTTAACGACTTTTTAATCATATTTGTGGATCTATGTGACGAGGTTTGATGAAAATTCGCTCTAGATTTACGCTTTCTCTAACTAATGCAGTAACTATTTTATAGGCTCACAACAGAAAACGTCAAGGTATTATACGAGTAGAACTAGCAGCGAGCTTCCCTCTATATTTTAAGATAAAGAGGTTTCGTAGTTTTCTTTAACCTCTTTCTTATGGAAATGACAAAAGGCGGTTGTAGGTGAAGGGCAAAAGGGAGTATAAGATTATAAATATTAGAGTATTAGTTACAGAAAACGATACAGACCATTGTAAACCGTGTGGCCTAACAGCGATTGATACTTTTTCACTGACCGAGACGACCGCCTTGAGGATAAACTATGGATTTCAGCTTAGTTAAGATGGGCACTATAATATCAAGTTCCTCTGATAGCCTAGTTAACAGGGCGTGTTGGAGTACGAGTACAAAATATATCAATGTATTTATAGACTATCAATGTTTTAGTATCCGATATATAAATCAATTTATCAATATATTTCATGTATTGAACAACGCTTTAGGGCTTGTTAGTCAAAAGAGAAGGAACGATGTTTTCTCTAGTTTTATTAACCAAGTCATTTTTTTTAATTGTTAAATAAAACAATGAAAAAGTGAAAAGCGGTGAAGAATAGATTGCATGAGCAGTATCCATCTAAAGTTAACCACCGTTAAGGTTCATCCATACCAATGCGACTCGATAAATCGAAAACAGCCGATAAGTACGTCGAGATAGTCTGAAAAATTGTCAACCCCAGGGGTGGACTGGGTCCGCCGGGACATATCCTTGTTGGCAGGTTTGATTTGGGCCGCCGCAACTAATTTAAACTAAAATAAAGCTATCCATTATATTTTAATTTAAAAAAAAGTTACATCGAGTAAGTCTGAGAATGCCAACAATATTACATTTGTGAAGACATACGTTGTAAATACTTGTAAAAAAAGTCCCTCCCGTTTGCGGTTTGTCGGTATTGTTTATAGATAATCTTGTTGAAATTCCCTCTTAATTAAATTTACTAAGATTCTAAATATAAATTCTTCACCTCACCAATTAAGCTTGTACTGAAACATAATTTCAGTGGTATTTATTAATGTAATCCCAGGCCGCTTGGGACCTGGCTACTAACCCCTGGTAGTGATGTGAAAAAAGTATCGATAATTTACTATTATCGATACTTTTAATGATATTAGTACTCTCACATTTGTATCGGATCAGTACCGGTATCGAAAGAAACAATTTTTTTTATTTATTTTTTTGCTATCTTGACTCATGCTGGGATTAAATGTTTAAATGGTTAAAAAGGGTACAACATAGATTTTAAAAATATATTACTAATCATATTTAGTTATTAAATAACGTTCCATCTTCTACATTTTCATGTATGTTTTGAAAGCTGGTATGGTAAAACCTTTTATACTATCCATTATACAATACTCTCTATCATACCTTCCAAGTTCTAAACACATAACATAGAAGCGATATACCTTATTATACTATATAATATGATTAAATCATTATAATTTTCAGTGTTTAAATAAATATTAAAATACAACTATGACGCAAAAGTTGAAATTATTATTACTAGATAAAAATAATTCCCGATTAAAATTTCTATATCGATTCTTACTGTTGTATCGAAACGAGACCATGCTCGAGCCAGCCCTGAACGGTCACCAGGCTTGGGCCACCCCTCATAGCAAGGGGGTGGGGGACATTCCAACGGGCCGAGTGTAGGGCTAAACCGGACAGGTGTGAAAAAAAAGAGACAGTCGAGCAAAGGGACTGAGAGTGTCAACACTAAAGTGCGTGTTTTCACATTGTAATAGACGTGTGTGACGAACTCAAGCCATGTGTATTTAATAGACGTATTAATAAGTACTAATTCTTTGTAATATTGTAATTTAGAAATAAGAGTAGTAAATAAGAACCGTAACACTGTTATAGATAATTTTCTATCGGTACTAGTACGGTATCGATATATTTCTTCCGATACTTTTAATGAGTACAGTTTCAATGATTTTATTTCGGTAGAACATCCCTAACCCTGGCCGACCTTACTCCGGAAAGGGATACCTATTTGGTGTTAGTATCGGTACTGCTGGTGAGGCTAGACACTAAACTTTTAGACATGCGCAGTAGAAAAACAAGCATGTGCGACATGTAGAACTAGTCGACACCCGCCTCGGTGGCGTAGTTGGCTAACGCGCCAGTCGTGTTGAGCTCTACCGCCGAGGACGGGGAGATCGAGGTTCGAATCTCAGTCGGTGAACTGGGGGTGGTTTTTTCCTAAATGGTTTTCCACTCTCCCTCCACGCAAATGCGGGCTCACTTCCTTAAGTTCAACCCTCCCAATTCCTAATCCATTAGCGTAATTAGTACTTAGGTGTATAACCCGAACGGGTAGTAAGACGCGGTGCTAAAAATATATATATATAAAACAAGTTGACCATCATACAGGTTGTTTACAAAAATAATTACGGGGTTTTGAGAATTCATTAAATTCATAAAGTGTGGTAGAATGGGGCACACATCGAAGTGAACTAGTAAAAAAAAAAAAAAAAAAAAAATGACCTTTCATGATACATATTCATTTAAGTGATATGTTGTATTTTTCTTTAATACAATTTGCTTTAAAACCCCGGAGCTATTTTATAAACACCCTATATTGTGAAGTCCCCGACTAAGACTGTGGTCCCAGATATCTCTTTAAAAAATAAATTCTTTCAATTTAGTTTATGAGGCAGTATGGAAAGCTAAAAGCCAATTTTCATATAAAGGACCTTTTAGAAAATACAAATCTTTTATTACGATTAGAAATGATACCATTTGACCATATGAATTAGTGTTATTTTATGTAATATATTGATCTTTAAAGTGACAGCTATAGTTAATATAAACGGAGGCGTGAATGAAGATCTAGTTGCTTTTCTAGCTGTCAGATAAGTAAGTCCCTTCATACGAAAATTAGACTGTAGTCAGAATTTTTTTTCTATGGTAAAACGCGAAGCTCGTTTCGTATCAAAAAGAAAGATTATTTTACTTTATTTTATTCATCCTCACTACAATACCAATACCCCTCCTTTTTCCTCATCTGTGCATTAGCTTCCTATAAACTACGAAACGTTAATTTTTTAATTTTAAAATATGTGTTTTACTAATGTATATTTTAACACCATCTGTCAAGTCTTATATAACCTGTATGAATACGACAAATAAACCATAGTAGCTTTTACCAAGAAAAACTAAGTAATTTACCTCATGTATGGCCGCATTTAGTCTTTCATTACTTACTTTATGGCATTAGGACTGTATTGCTGCACTTTCAAAGTACGCCACCTAACCATATCTTAAACTAGTTTTACCCAGTCCACATGACAACACCCTAACACTTTCAGGTCCATTCTAATGTTATCTTCCCATTTGCGACTAGTTCCTCCCAATGGTCTCTTCTCATTGGGTTTATCAGTCAATACTCTGAACATGGTTCTAAATTCTACCATTCGAGCTGCATCTCCTTCCCAACGTAATCAAAGAAATTTGATTATCCTAACAATGTCTTTGATGAGTACAGGGTATGTAGCTAATCATTTATATAACCTCCTCCACTCCCCAGTAGCCTCATCCCTTTTTTGGATCAAATATCTTTTTAGCCTCTTATACAAAACTTTACGATATTATTTTGTAAATTATGCATAGGCGAAACAGGTCACATCTCTTTATAAACTGTTTCATCCGAGCAAAGTAACTTTTAACTTTATATTTGCTGGCCTCCTATTTCACAAACATAACATAATACAAGCAGCAAGTTATAAGGCACTCAAAATTAATATGTTCACAAACCTAATAAGAAAAAAACAGGTTGGCCACCAAATATCAAAAAAATTCCCGGATCCAAAAATCCAACAAACAAGGTAACTCACAAAAATAAAAACAGAATAATTAATCTATTTATTTTAAAGAAATGTTTTTTGAATGCATTAAACAAAAATAAACACAGACTTAATTAAAAACAATCTAAAGCCTTCGCTCAGTTGGCAGCACACCTGTCTAATCGGTTAAATGTCACGGATTCGATTCTAAACATGGTCAATAGATTTGTCACTGGCAATTTTCTGAGACCAATCACAAAATTCCAGGACATCACCCAATTTTCTTGACAGTTTCAGAATTGCTGAAATGTTCAAGTTTTATATATTTCCCCTTACTGTGGCCATCTTGGTTAGTAAATACGACTGAACTAAACTTCCACTGTGGAGGCCAAATAGCAATTCCTAACATTAAAATTGGCGCAACTTACCCATATCCGTAATTGTGCTTTCATAAATAGACATTTTTACTCTTCTCCCCTACACGCCCCTCCCCCAAACACCGAACTGTTTCCACCACATCATAGATAAAACTACAGTGTGGGCGCCTCAACTAACAATAAGAAGTTATGAAAATAGTTTTATCAACCTCCGTCGCAAAACTACCAAGGACGAGAATATAAATTGAATTCCTGCCCCCCTCAACAATTTTTTTGTTGTTATCGTTCTAACATTCTCTTTTTATTATTCCCAACCAACACAAACACTCAGCAACAGGAACGACGTTGTTATTTTCACGTAACGTTTCTTGTTTGTTTGAACAAAAACTTAGAGTTTGAAGAGAGGGTTATACTAACAATAAGAGGCCTAATAATAAAAAAAGTTCTACTACTCGTTCCAGAGAATGAGAAAGTTGAACTTTAGAGGAAGTGTGCCCGTATTCGCGCGGTAAGAGTGGAAAACCATTCAGGGAAAACCACACTCAGTACACCCGACCGGGATTAAACCCCGATCTCCAATCATCCACAGTCCAGTCTTTTGCGAGGGTGACGTATTACACCTGAGGCTCCCTAAACATTTTAGACCGAGGAGCCCTTGCATCAGAACAAAATACACACGATAAATCTATGGCGGAGCACAGTTTGAAAAACCTGTCTTAAAACATGCAACCACCGAAGCAAATGAAGAATCAGTTTGAAGTAAATACGCAGAAAGTTTATTTATGATGAACATAATGAAAATATTTCGATTATAGATCATAAAAATTAATAAAATACACACTCGTTGTCTAAAAAATAAACTTGTTTTCAGATTGATGTATTCATTCTTATAATTGTAGGTCTAAATGTTTAATTTACACTGAAATTGACAATCGAGATTTATTTTAAACCCTTATGAAGCCTACAGTATGTATTTTATTTCAAAATACTGATTCAATGCTTTTTTAAATATATCAAGTACACACACACAATCACAAGTATGTTCAATGTTTGCATGAATCTATTTAGTGAAACGGGAACATTTAAGAAATAAATAGACTTGCATTGTGTGTTCTAAATTCAAAAAGCCTTTTTTCTTAGCACCGCGTCTTATTATCCGTTTGGGTTATACGCTTATGTACTAATAATTACTCTAATGGTTTTAGGGATTATATATGAAGGAAGTTTACACGCATTTGTGTGGAAGGAGAGTGAAAAACAATTTTGGAAAAATCCCCCTCAGTACACCTGACCGAGATTCGAGCCTTGATCTCTCTGTCATTGGTAGTCTAGCCTACAGTGGGAGTTGCGCGTCTGAAAATAATTGATAATTAATAAAGATAATTTAATAGACCAATAAGACGCATAATGTTTTAGATACATAAGCTATCTATAAAAGAGAGAAGGAGTGGAATTAAAAAAAATCTAAAGCTCCAAGTACTTCGAAAATTGTACATTTTCTCGAATGAAAGCTATAAAGAAAGGTGCCAAGTGACGTCTCCTTTACTCGCACGTTTGTTCTTCACGCCGTTGATCCTCCTCCTTGATTCAAAAGACAAGACAAAGTGAGCTGAAAACGTCCCAAGAAATGAAATTAATTAAGCACCGCCTGTCCCGCTGTGAATCGACCTGGAAAACTTAAAATGCCTCAGCACACACCCAAATTAGTCGCAACTCACGTAATTATTTATCACAAAAATTATAAGTTGTCTATAAAGTTGGAGTTGAAAAAAAAAACCAGTTGTATAAAGGATGCTACTGACGTTTTAAATTTATGGACAATTATTTAGTTGTTAAGTGTAAAACAATTTTAGTATGGATCTAAAAAGACGCATTTAAATAGTTTCCGTATTTTTTTATGCAATGCGTCTTATTACCCGTTCGGTTTACCCACATATTTACACTACTGGAGTAGGGATGATAAAAGTAGAATTTAGTGGAAATAAGCCCAAATCCAAGTGAAGATTGGGAAAATATTCAGAAAAATACCCCCTAAGCACCCTCGATCGAGATCCTAGCCCCAATCTACAGCTCACCGGCAGTCAGATATACAGTATATTGAGGGAGTAACACCTTAGACCATGCGACCATTGAAGCGGGATTTTGCACCTTCAGAAATATATTTTATCAAGTTATGATTATAAAATATATATGGTTGGGGCAAGCACAAGACTATTCTAACTCGATTCTCAAACGAAAAACATTTAAAAAATTGCGACACTTTGATAAAACCGGAAACAAAGATAAAAGTATATCAGATTTAGATTATTATTATTATTATTATTATTATTATTTAAGATATTATTATTATTATTACGTAAGAATCTATGGAGTCGTAAAAAAATTGTTTTTATCTTAAAGCGACTATTGGATAAACTTATTATAGGGCTAAATGTATAAAAAATGTATATAATTTTTTATATATTTAATATGTTATTTTTTTATTTGATAGGCACAAGCCAGGTGATCCAAACATATGTTTTCTTTCCTACCAATAAGGATCCCCATTCCAATTAGGAAAAAAAAAGAGACGTAATTTTAATCTAAAACATTTTTTTTTCAGAGGATAGGTCCTATCAAATAAACATATAAAGTATGCAAATAGAATTAAAACTTATGCCATTACCGACAGTAAACTTTGATTAAGTTTTAAGTCAGTCGGCGAGTCATACGCTTACAAAGTAAAGTATGGAGACAAATATAAGTAAATTCAAAGCTAGGAAGTGCTGAAAAGTAAACGGTTCGCGCATCTAGAATGAGATGAAAAGCACAAACTCGTTACAAAGATTACGTCAAGTGGAACTTCTCTGCAAAGAGCTTCTGTAGTCGATATCCGATACAGCACCCCCTCTCTTTTCTTTTTTCCGTGGTACGGGCCTGCAGGCAGAAGCAATTTAAATCAACGTTCCCATTATCATAATAACTCGAGAAAATAAACGAGATTTAAGATTGCAAGGAACAGATCATTCATTTAAAATACAGAATAAACTTCCATACAAAATGCTATCACTGTGAAGACAGACCGGTTCTTTTACTTTAATTTTTCTTTTTAGATGAAAGAAAAATTGTTATTTTATGTTCTTTTAATCTTCGAAAATTATTCGAGACATGACAATATAACTATCGCTAGCTCATATAAAAAGATGTTCCTATGATCAAAATGAAAAATAAATACTATTTGAAATATATATTTTAGCGTAGCTAGAGCTAAGCAGGAAAATACAATCTCGTTGAATCAACAAACTATCGTAGCGAGTGTTTTGACTTGATCAGCAATTCTGCAATCATTTAATTAACATAATTTTAATATAATAGATCATTGTATAATTGTTACAATAATGAAGTTAGAATTTTGGGGGGTGGGGTGGTATTATATTTGTATAATTTCTTATGTGTACCTACAGTTAATATACGAATTATAGGCAAAGGATTTACGTTCAGGTCACTTTGGATATTCAAGATTTAATAGTAGATTCGAAACTCGAAAGAGAAATAACAACATGTTTGTATTTTGAAAGTTTTTTTAAGTACTATTATGATGCTTAGTAGTGTTTTAGCCCTACATTATATTATTGAAGGGCAAACTTAACCAAACAGACCACATACCATTAATTTACCATTTGAATGAATTTTAATTTACATCATAGACAAATATATTTCGTTATGATTTATGTTCTATATTGAATTAATAATTAACTTGAACAAACTAAGAAATGACTGAGGGGGTTGAATCATACCAATGTAGGCCAATTCTCTTATGCGTATCATGCTTTTGTTTTTCGGACACGTGATTTGTTGGTAAAATGAAGATATGGATTCGAGATTCAGGATTTGTGAGATAGGATGAAATTCAGATTACAGATTCAGTATTCGTAGGTAAGCTGAAGATTCGGATTACAAGTCTGATTCGATCCATATTTAGATATATATATTTTATTATTAGCACCAGCGTCTTACTACCCGTACGGGTTATACGTACTTTATATATATAATTACGTGTAGATGAACTGGCCTAAATGGATTGGCGAGAGGAAACAATTGGGGGTTCAGAAGTGTTGTCCCACAATTCAAAGATTAAATCACATTTAAATCATGGCTTGTGTTCAATAAAGGTTGTCCAAGACTTAAATCACCTTTTTAGACTTCAGAAGAAAAAAAGGGTTACCGGGTAGAATAAATGAACCAAATTTCACTGTAACTAGCTTCCAGAAGTCGAAATTGAAACTGTCAAAATCAAGCCGTTGAACACAGCTAATTGGGTATAAAAAATGCTTACAAGCAGATTTAGTAGCGCATTTAATTGTCTTTTTCTTGTCGTCAACAAAGATACATTTATAATATATCGCTAGGAAATTTTATTTCGCAAAATCCACATGGGCTATGTTACTCAATATATTTAAATATATACAAGTTTTATATATTTGTTTTAAAATTCGACTTGCCTCAGAAAGATATGTTTTCTATATTTGGTATAAAATTTGACATATCTCAAAAATACATGATTTTTATACATTAAAATTTATATGTATCAGAATAACTCGCTTTCTAATTTGTATTAAGTTGAACACGTTTGGGAAACCAATGATTTATTTATCTGTATTAAAATATTACCATTATTTAAAAGGTATATAAAATATATGTGCCTAAATGTATATTGTAATCGTTTATTATCTACACATATATTAACATTAATTAAGTTGTATCTTTCACATTTATACTATGAATAAAGTTTATAGAAATAACAATAATTCCAAGCTCATTAAAAATTCAAATATATAACTCATTACTTTTTTAGTAAAGAAACAAAGACACAACAATACATTTTATTTAAAAATAAAAATAGCTATAGGTTAGAATATATGGTACAAACAATCGCACAAACTTTCTCATATTGTGTACTAGCAATCCCGCATGGCGTTGCCCATGACCCACTGTGGTGTAAGAATTATATAAGACCCCCCTCCCGCATGATGCCCGTATCTCTGAAACGTAATTCTAAGCCAGATAAAAAATATTTTCTTCAAAAATTTGTTAAAAATAACTTATTTAAGAATCTAATTAAAAATTTAAAAATCTAGTTTCGAGGTGCATTCGGACCCCCCCCCCCCCCCCTACCCATTTTCCGTCCACGTATGTTGAAAGTTTCAGATCTCTGCATGCCGTAGATTTGGGTGGGCATCGTAGACAAACAAAAACACACACACAGACAAACACTTCCTTTTATATTATTATTATTATTATTATAGATTATGGCTTCAAAGATAGAGTTCAAAAAAAAGTTTTTCAGTAAACTACCCTTAAGTATGTTTTCTTCATAACAACCAACACATTAGCTTGTCAATCACTATAATCACTCTTTATCTAGCTTTTAAACTAAATTATTCAAATATTGTTAATAAATTTCAAAATTTAAAAAATCAATTATTTGTAAACCACTAACATTATTTTTTACTTGTAAAAATAATGTATTCTTATTTAGCAGGAAAAACTATTCACATATTCCAATTATGAATTCAACCTTCAAGGTCAATTTCAAAAAAGTTCTATTTTTTTATAATTTATCATAACTAAACTACACTTGAATTAATATATTTTATAAAGATACATTATTAGTGATAGTGGAAAATAGTCCTACAATATCAATTCATGTTCGTATCAAACACTCCCCAGATATAACCTTCATTTTAAGCAAAATCATTATAGTCATTTTCAAATTAATTCAAATCTTCAAAAATCACTCATCAGTATTTATTTATTTAGCACCGTGTCTTACTACCCGTTCAGGTTATACACTTAAGTACTAACTACGCTAATGAATTAGGAATGGGAAGGTTGAATTTAAGTAAAGGGAGCCCGCATTTGCGTGGAGGGAGAGTGGAAAACCATTTAGGATTAACCTCCCCAGTTCACCGACAGAGATTCGAACCTCAATCTCACCGTCCTCGGCAGTCTAGCTCAACACGACTAGCGCGTTAGCCAATTACGCCAATGAGGCGGGTCACTAATCAGTAATCGATCCTTTATGGAATTCGTACCCAAAATCAAGTATACAGTTTTAATTGTCAATTCAAACACTCCCAAGATACCTATTTGGAACCAACTCGTAAAATGTTTCATATTTTTCAAAAAGCAGTAATCAGTAAACTACCCATAAATGAGTTTTTTCTCCGAAGATAATTATATTTATTGTGATTTGTCATACCACACAATCTCCAGATATACACTAGATCTATTTTAGAAATATTTCAAAATTCTAAAAAATCTCTCTTCAGTAAACTACCCTTGAACGAATGTTCATCCAAAAACCAAATTATATAATGCTATTTGTCATTTCAAACAAAAATTTTATATGCATTTTAAACAAAATCATTAGAACCATTTCTTAAAAATTTAGAATAAAAAAAACACTCATCAGTAAACTACCCTTAATTTGAGGGCTAAGTTCAAACTAAAAAACCATTTATTGTCCTATAAAATTTAAATATAAAGTTTGAAAAAATATATCTAGGACTATTTCGGATTCGTAGCCAGGGGCAAACATGGGGGAAAACAGAATTGTAAAATTCTGTATTTTTGGGTTTGTGTTAACAGAAAACGTTAAGATTCGTCATAATTTCGAGATCAATTTATTTTCGTGTTCACAATACTTCATCTTGATATGAGAAAGTAAAAAGTGTACAATAAGTTTCACATAGCCTATATGAAAACATTATTTTGTGAAACATCAGTATTTGTACTACTCTCTTAGTCTTGATTTATTTTTTTGGATTTAATATACGAAATAGTTTTTTTGAAATATATTTTACGTTTACTAAAATACATTGATTTACATTTAATTAAAAGAAGTGGGCCAAGTTATTTAAAAATAATATATGAAATGTTTTCTTTCGTTAATTTGTGACCAAAAAAAAACCACCCTATATATTTACTTTTTGACTCTTTCATGACATTCAGTTTTTATTCAAAGAGAGACATCAGTGAAATAAGAATATTTGATGCGACAAATAAAGTTAGGAATAACTAAGTTGACATTTTTTAATTTTTTTTAGTTGATATAAATTTGTGAAGGCACGGAAACCGCCATCAACTAGCTAAAGAGCTAATTGCCGCGAGCCCACTCCATCTAATTATGTGGGCGTTAATTAACAAAATAACCAGGAAAGGGGAGTACGAACCAACTTCCACAAGAGGACAAAATGTAAACGGACATATTAAAATTAAAAAATTGTTGGAAAGATACTTTGAACATTAACATTTTTTTTAAACTCACATAAAGTGTGTGGAAAATTTATATAAAAAGGCTTTTTTTTTAAACGTTAGATTTATGTTATTTTTAGAAATCCTGAATGGACATTAAAAAAAATGATATTACTAAGAAAATTAAACAAAAAAATCGCAATTAGTGTGGTTTCAAATTGATGTTAAGTATTATTAGAGTTTTAAAAATATTTATGTAAAGTAAAATAAACAAAGAACTATGTTCCTCGTTATAACAAATTAATTTAAAATAACAAAATTGAAGACCAAAGACCAGTAAATTACAATTTAGAAAATAAACACATTTTTTGGCGGCCAAAGTTGATAACATAATACTATATTATTAATGTTATTTCATTGGTATTGATAATATAAAACAAAAATGACAGCTGAATATCACGCAGCCTAACGTATGAATTTATGAAAGTATAGCTAATAACTTTTCTAGTGGTTATAAATAGCCCTTCCTATGAAAAGAGGGCAGTACATAATAGTTCGAGGAACCGCTATGTGGAGAAAGACCATCCCTTAAGGGGGCCGCCTACCAGAGAGTTGGAATGCGTTGCAGACGTTCAGGAAATACGCGATGGTTAGGTAGTGTTTAATTTTTTACAAACTTGACTTAAGCCAAAAGGAAGATAAAGGTGGGGAACATGCTTATTTATTATTATCAACCTTACATTTTGATAATCTATGTATATAAAAAATTAATGAAAACTCGAAACTTGCTCATTTTCAATGACCTTTAAATGGCCTTAAGTATATTGTCACAGTTCTGAGACGAGGGTAACTTATAAATAATCCTAGACACAACCTTTCAAAAACAAATAAAGTCATTTTTTGATAGGGTCACAACAGAAAATGTGAAGATAATTGCTAATTCCTTTTGCTGTTTTGATGCGTCAAAGCTAATGCTTTTCAGCCATCAAGTGGCGCAGCCATATCCTCCATCTACGCTTTGGAAGTAAAGAATAGCCGGAGAAAGAAGGAAAGGCAGTTGACTCCTTGCGCATGCGCTCTTTTAGTTGGATGTCTGCCTTCGCCTTGTTGAGAGTTGAGACAACGCACAGTGAGCCGGCACATTTTTAAGTTTTAGGTGTTCATTAGAAAATATTAAAAATAATATTTATTGTAGCTTTTACTGGAAATGTGTTTACAAACTGGTCCTGTGTTTCCGAACAGTTGTGTATGCTTTGCCTTCTTATGATAGCCATTATAATTATATATAAATAAAGTAGAATAATATTGTTATTTTCGATAAATTAAAACTACTATGAACAATAACACAAGTGTTTCCGAACAGTTGTGTATGCTTTGCCTTCTTATGATAGCCATTATAATTATATATAAATAAAATAGAATAATATTGTTATTTTCGATAAATTAAAACTACTATGAACAATAACACAAGCAAAAGGGACTACCGTAAAGGGGAAAAAACTAGACTTCGACTATCTGCCCGCCGCAAAAAATTAGGTTGGAAAAAGGGGAAGAAGCGTTTTATTAATGGATCAAAGTAAGTACATACTGATTGATTAGTATAAAAACAGGATCTAGTTCACTGTTCAACGGTTGGGTGTTAGTTTCATTTTACCGTGTTGCTCCTATATTCAGGAGGACGGGGTTAAAATCCCGTCCGGAAGTTTCATAAAGCTAGTCCTGTGAAGTAAAGAACCATAATTTGAATTCTGTTGCTTGGATAAAACATTTATTTATTTATTTATTTGGTCATTCCTTGTACTGTAAAAAAAACATTACATAAAGATAAATAAGAGGGAAAAGTATATATTTACTGTACGTATACTAATTACTAACAAAGTGATAATGGACAATTTAATTTCTTAAAATATGTATAACTATATATTAAAACAAAATTTTTATTACAACCAAGATAACATTTAATTTTAATAAATATTAATTCAGTTCTGATACGTGAAGGTTAACTCTAAAGCAATTATTACAATGTTTAGTGCCTGATTGGTTGTCTCAACTGAAAAAGTTCCAAAATCAGCTCTACAATATAAAAAACTTGAGCAATATATTTAATTTATGAGTAAGTGTGAATTTGCTTTTTCAATATTAAGGGGGCCGCCTCGGTAGGCGAGAAGTTTCCGTGCAGACTTCCAGAAATCCCGTCATATTTAATCAGTGATGAGTTAAAAAATATAGTCTGCTCATTTAATATAATTAAGACCCAAACAATGTTTAGCACAGTAATTAATTAGTTTTCTATTAAGTTTGATATACTTTCAATTATATATTTTATTTAGTTGCTTGTGATACATATTCTTGTTTATTTTTTAAATGGATTACGTGACACGTAAAGAAGACAAACGTAGAGGGGAAAAAACAAAATTACGAATTTGTGCTCGCCGCAAAAAAAACAGAAAGAAAGCCGTGGAAACATTTATTTGATAGAACAAAGTATATATATATAAAATTTATTTTAATAATAATAATAATAATAATAATAATAATAATAATAGTGAACACAAATGTTCTATAAGAAACGGTTAACTCAAATTAGACCGTGTTTTGTCATGATATACCTACAGTAGGCCATAAAAAACTAATAATCGATAACAATAAATTAAATAATTATTTTTTTTCAGACAAGGTGTTTTTCTCTCTTCAGGCAGAGAGGACAAAGCTGATTGTCGGGACAGAGTAAACCTTTCTCAGTCCACTCCCATTGAAATGTCCACAACGTTGGATTCAACCCAACTTGAAGACAAAGCTATGGAACCAATAAATTTGGAGATTAGTCAGCTTTGTCTGGGGTAGGAAAACTAAATTAATAGGTTATCCATTATAAATTTTCGGGAGCAAATAGTTTTGTGTGAACATAGCTACATAGCTACTAGCATACATACGGTATTTATTTCATTTTCATGATTCATAATATCCTGGCCGCTTGTCCAATTTAGTAATAATCTCCACACGTTATATTTGACATAAGTCTACTAAATGTACCACACTCGGAGATTGAATGTGATAGAAGTTCCCAACCTGGGTTCGCAGGTCCCTAGGGATCTGCGAAGGCACCTGTGGGGGCCCGCGAAACAAATATAAGCCCTAATATTTTTAAATTTTCTTTTATTTGAATTTTCACATCATATAAAAATATATGGTATTCACAATTTTCTCAAAAATCTCTTTTTTCCAGTTCGACAATATTTATATATATAATTGGTTACGTAGAGTACCATAAATGTGTAAGTGTTTTTATCTCACCACGTATGGCTGGGGAGGTTAGAGGGCCGCGATGAATTATCATTGGCTTGAGGGGGTCTGTGAACTGGAAAAGGATGGGAACCACTAATATAGAATATTTATGTTTGTGTGGTCTTAGTGTGTGTGGGGAGGGGTGGGGGGAGGAGTTCTTGGGGTTGTTGACTTTTCTGTGCTAATTGTTAGGCCTAATATATTTCTAATAATGGGTTTCTTATATCAATACTATCAGCCTAATATCATAAACCATGCTGATTATGGTGAAGGAAATATCTATAGCCAGGGGCAGACTAAATGTATTGTCACAAGCGGAGAATAATTCTGCCACCCCTCATCCCGCCCCACCCTTCAAGCATCGTGGCGATGATGAAATCAATCCTGGGGTCTTTGTTGAAGTCTGCAATAATTTAATCAAGTTGTAAACAATACCATACCATCCATTACACTGGAAAATGGCTATATGAATAGTTATGAAACGAACTATAAAGTTTTGACATTAGTTATAATTAATTACGTACCATAACAAAGAAATAGTATTAGGTACATTAGATAACCTTCACCCTAAAGGGTTACGTAGAATTTACAATACAAGAATTGCATCCAATGATGTATTTGTATATACAGTCACATAATATATTTTATATAAATATAAGTACTATAATCAAAATAGTATTTGCTATAGTTATTGCAAGCTACGAAATTCCACCCATGGCAGCCACTGGTGCCCCAAGTGTCCGCTTGTTTCTTTTGCACCTTAGTCCACCCCTGTCCACAGTAAGATTTTAGAAAAGTCTTTTTAGGCTCTATTTTTATGAATAGCAAATATATATCTAGTTAAATAAAAACTCATCACTACTGTATTAAAAAAAATTAACGTCTAGGACTTATTTATGAAAATTTAGCAATAAAATTCTATTTCTCAACTTTCGCCCTTGTAAACCTCTTGGCCGTAAATTCTCCTGTTGACAGTAGTAGGTAAATTTAAAAAAAAATGTTCAGGGGTGCACCATAATTTTGTACCAGTTGCACGGATTGGTTGCTACCACTGGTGGCGGAACGTTATTTGTGTAGAAGGGTGGAAGGGGGAGGCGGCGGTGGCAAACGAAAAATAAGTTTTTTGAGAAGTTGCCTTCCCCCCTTCACCTCTCCCTTACTCTGCCCCTTTTCGCAATAAATGTTGGAAACTTGGATGTCCCTAAAAGTTATTTGGAGATGTCCTCCTCCCCAAATTTAGAAAATCAGATTATTTTAATGCTATTTGGAGAAGTCTTCTACAAAATTTTTTTTTTTAACTTAAATGCTTCTAGAAGCCATCTGGAGTGGTCCTCGCCTTTAATTGAAAAATAAAAATAGATGTCTCTAGAAACTATTTAAAGTGGTCTTCTCTAATTTAAAAAAAAATGTAAATCTTTAAATGCTATTTGAAATGATCCTCACCTGGACATTTTTGAAAATAGGATGCTTTTAGAATAAATTTGGAGTTGTCAGATGGATTTTTTTAAATGATTTGTATCTGGAATATATTTGGAGTGACCCTTTCCCAGAAAATTTTAAAAATAATTTTCCTCTAGAACAGGGGCGTACACACAAAGGAGGTCCAGTGGGTCCCAGCCCCCCATGGAGAACATGAAGGATAAATAAAATATTAAATACAAAGGGACGATTTAGCAATGTTAAATCACCTTAAAGCAGTGGTTGAAAATAACCCAATGTCTTGATACAGTGTGAGCAGTGGTGCATCCATGATTATGTCATGAGGGGGGAGGGGGGGCGTGCCTACACCACAAAAGAAATACCTTTAGGAACCAATAGATCATAAACACCGCGTCTTACTACCCGTTAGGGTTATACGCACTTAGCTAATGTGTAATGGTAGGGTGATTGTGAGATGAAATGGAGGACCTACAGTTTAACGTGGGATCCGAACCACGGTGGAGGCCTGGCATTCCTCACATTCACAAGTTGTGAATAATACACGTCTTGTCAGAGGTGAAGGAAGGGTTTGGCAATCAGATAAATCTGTGCCGGGTCCAAGGATTGAACCCCGGACCCTCAGCACAGAAGTCTGACACCTTACCCCTAGACCACCAGGTCACCTTTAGGAACCAATAAAATGGTGGTCCGTGCCCTTGGGGCTTTTCACCCCTGGAGAAAAATTTGTAATTCTAAGGTTCAAAATGGTGCCCTTTAATTGTATTTTGTACCTAATTGTTTCTGATTAAACTTATATGGGTTATAAATATATGTTACCTTCGATTTGATTGCCAGCTTTAATTTCTAGGTATATTCACTGTAGAATTTACATTTAGTTTGTGAGTATAATTTTTAAATTAATATAAAAATGAACTGTTAAAAATAAAGATGCCTAACTCAAGTGACTGTATTTTAGTTAAAATATGAAAATAAGTCAATAGTAAATAACACGCTCTTTACTACA
This sequence comes from Timema podura, assembly GCA_033556935.1. Lineage (NCBI taxonomy): Eukaryota > Metazoa > Arthropoda > Insecta > Phasmatodea > Timematidae > Timema > Timema podura. The sequence goes on along the minus strand of JAVRXN010000011.1, from coordinate 52,206,952 downwards.
CAAAGGAGTGGTGAGATAGGAGGGTAGTGTGCGGGAAAGCCAGGGTTCGGAGTAAACGGGGTGAAACATGTGTTGTTCGAACACATTGGACGTATGTCTGCAGAGGAACACAGCACCCTTCAATCCGTCAATTTAATTTTTGAAAAATATCTCAAAAAGGGGGGATTATAGCTCCTTAGTCCCACCCCCTTGAATCCATGCCTGAGTGTGGAACATGCCCAACTGGATTTAACGCTGTCTAGTCTGTATAGCGTTAAGTATTTTGTTTAGTAATAATGGATTTAATTGATTATTGACTTGTAACTTCTATACTTTGGATCCTCCTTTAGAATAATTTCTGTGTGCTCCCCTGCTCTAGAATATACTTGAAGTGTGCTTCCACCGACATACTTTTGGAAATTGGATGCTTTCAGAAACTATTTGGAGTTATCTTTCACTACGATTTTGTTTTAATTTGGAAAATAAAAACACTGTCTTGTTTACTCTCTAACCAATAGTAAACTAAAGTAAAGATCTCTAACTACCCCCACTTTGTTGATGAAGTAATACATTATAATTGTTTTTGGTCTCTAAAAAAACACAATAACCCCTCACCCAACACCCCTCTCCCTGCCCTCTTATTATATATTCTTATTTCTATGAGCACTCACCTCGATATATCTATATTATCCGTATATATTATAGATTGAATTGAAGTCTCCCCTAAAATAAACCAAGTTGAACGCTAAATAGCTTGCTAAGGCATCCAATATTAATAATATTTTGGCCTCCTGCGTGGGAAAGCGACCCTAACCCAGTGATTCCCAACCTTTTTTCTTTAGAAGAACTCTTAAAATATTTCATAAAATCTTATCACACATTAGATACGACAAGGGTAAATTATAAAATAGACATATAGATCATTAGGGTTGTTAAATACGAGTAATAATAATAATAATAATAATAATAATAATAAATTTATACTTTTGAATAAAATATTTCAGGATTATTTATTGCCTATTTCTATTTACTATTACTAATTACTGTCCTCCGGTACTTGAACTTGGGTTATCACTATTCTTACCAATCTCACTTTTAATATTACTATCGGCACTATTCTCTTCATCTTCCTCGGGTACATGAGCTATATTTATATATCTCCACACTGTCCAAAAAATATTGTCAGATTAATAAAAACAAAGGTTGGAGATTCTCGCGGAACCCTGGTTAGGAATCACTGCCCTAACTCCTCCTTTTGTAATATCATTACGGTTACTGTTTTGTCACTATCTGCCCTTAAAATTATCTTTTTTGCACAACTAAGCCTTCGGGGGCACAATGTACTACTTCACACAACGTATAGTTAACAATAATCTCTATCCCACTTTAAACTCGTTCTTTTTTTCAAAGATGTAAACTATCTATAAAATTTTGGATTGACGTTGAACAATTATTTTCTAGGAGATCTCCAAAAACATTTACGTCACTTCGTAATATGCAATTTGAGGAAATAAATCTAGAGAACAATAGGTCAGGGAAGACTCTATAATTTGGCCAGGCTCATTGCCTAGTCTAAATAAAAGTATTGAAATATATCCTGAAGAGGTTCTAAACATGGTTGATAGAAAACACACTCGAAAACTTAAATCAAACTCTTAAAGATAAATAATTATATATCAGCATTTATCATTGGACTCAAAAGGCTTTTATCCAACATAGCTTTGTAAATCTTGTTTACATATTAATTTTCACATACAGATACGAGATTTTTAAAAGGATGTAAGGTAGCAATATAATAATAATAATAATAATAATAATAATAATAATAATAAATTATAATGGTGCCCCCCTGTCATTTTTTTCTGGATCCGCCACTCTGTGTGTGTGTGTGTGTGTGTGTGTGTATTATATGAAACAGTCAATGTGTTTCAACATTAATAATATTGTTTATTTCTTATTGTTTTTAATAAGTTCTTACTTGATTTAATTATTTAAAACGTAAGGATCAAGCTAAACAAGATTGCCAGTGACAAGGAGGTCGGGGTTTGATTCTCGGTCAGGTTTACTAAGGGTAGTTTATCCGTAGCCCTCTCTCTAAACAAATACGGGTACATTTCATCAAAACTTTCCTTCCTCTTCCCCTATCAGCTAGAATAATCAGTGGAAATTACTGATAGCCTGAATAGGCACCTGAAATTAAAATGAATTAATTGTTGAAAATAGGTTACACATGACCATTTAACCTATTATTTATGTAAACTCTAGCTTTGTGTAGGCGTAAACAGTGTAGGTGATATAACAATGTGTAGTCTATCTCATTTTAGTTGAGAGTAAAAGTTAACTAATTTGACCCGCTTCGGTGGCCGCATGGTCACCCATTAGAGTAATTATTACATAAGCGTGTAATCCGAACGGGTTGTAAGACGCAGTTCTAAAAGGAAAAACCTCTTTGGTTTGATTAACAACGATGAGGTCGGAAGGGGGGAGGATTATTCCCGATTAAAAAAAAAAGTGAATGCTTTTAGAAGCTAGTTGAAGGCTTTTTTTTTTTTACATCTTCCATATTTATAAGTATTTACTAAACATTTTACACAGATAGAATAAATCTAAGACGGGTTGGGGGTATAGGGCCGTGTGTTAGAGCTCCTTATACTCCTCGGTTCCGACGCCCTGCTATCAACTAAGTAAGAGTAAGATAGAAATTTAGTCTACACGTGATTAATTATTGTATAGTTAATATTCACATTTTCCTAAAAAAAAAGTGACATGTATAAAAGTGTGTGTTCTTCGAGACAATTTTTTTTTTAGCATCGCGTCCTACTACCCGTTCGTATTATAAGGTTTCAAGACAAGTTAAACCATCAATAGAGGATTGTGCTTGTTTGTGAACCCTTCACGAGAATCTCAAGTTAGCAAAATATCACAAGATAAACACAGGCGGACAGCTGGACTGTGTAGTGAGTGGGGAGGCGATCAGCCACGCGCATTATTCCTCTTGACCTTGAAATAGTTTTCCATTTCTTTGCTTCTCTTCTTCTGAGATGGGGTGGCAGGGTAAGTGTGAAGAGGATAAGATTAGAGAGAGACAGACGCTGTAGTTCAAGATAACAGCACAGAGCATTTTCATTTTAAGACATGAGGCCTAACACGAATGATACTTTCTCACGTACCAAGGCGGCCCCCTTAAGGCCGCATTACACATAGCAGGTTGCAGCGCTGCGAGCTGACAAATCTGGGTTACCTATTACACACAAGCTGCATTCTGACGAATGATCATCTTGCCGCTCAGTGAAGGGGGAGTTATTTTTATCGTCCGCACTTGGTTTTGCTGGTTCAGTTTGTGCTAAACAACAAAAAGATGAAGAGCTTATTATATTGTACCGGTACTACCAAAAATTGAAAATCGTAGAGTTGTAAAACGCAGAAAGAAACGTGTGTGGAGTCGAAATTTAGTGTTAAAACGGAACACTATGTAACATACTGTGACGATTTCACCTTAATTAGATGTTGATGACTTCCGAAATTAACTACGTATGAATGAAGACACCTACAAGCATCTTTTGTCTATATTCTCTCAGCGGTTAACCAACCAAGCAAGCAAGTTGGAAGCGCAGAAAGCGATTACACGGTGCAAAAAGCAGTCGTCCGATCAGAAAATATCAAACTTGTTTGATATTTACGCTGCCAGCTTTCTGATACGCGCGCCGATCATTTAGGTATATTACATGATCATCATGCAGCGCTGCAACCTGCTACGTGTAATGCGGCCTTTAGTCAGGGTGGACAGGGTCGCCGCATCAGGACACCGGAATATAGGTGGGCCGGTTTGATCTGGACTGCCGCAACTACCTTACACTAAAATAAATATATGCATTCAACTCTAAAGTATGGTTTTAAATACAATTTTAATCGGAAGTTTCAAAAGGCTGCTATGTCCATACATCCATACTTCACCTCACCACTTCATCTTATATTGAAAAACAGCTTTAGTGGTATATATTAATATATGCTGAGAGTCATCATATTTGGAGTCCCGTGCCGCTTGGAATCTGTCAGTCCACCCTTGCCTATAGTATACACCCACATTTTCGCAGCTAGAAAAGTTAATATATAGATCTAATCTCGCTCTCGTATTCATACGTCAAGTCATATTATCTGCATATGTTACTTTATGTAGATATTAACTATTAATATCCATTAAATAACACAAATAAAATAGTCAAATGTTTTCAATTTTACTGCAAAAATGTATTGTTTAATTTTTTAAAGCACCTTTATAAGAAAAATGGACTGTAAATACTGTAAAGGGTAGAACCAAGTACTTTCCTTGTGATGACTTCCGAATCACCATTGAATACACTCAAGTTTTTACCATACTAGGTTTAGAACCCGAGAAGGGTGGCTTAAACATCTTATTCTAACGATCTTGGCCATGGCCGAAGATTTGTTCTACCTTATGGTTTAGTGTAGCGGTTAGCATTCCTGACTCTCCCAAGAGAAATTTGTATCTAGCTTAGTTAGAATCACAAATGTATGGTTCACTACAGTGAGATTTTTATTCTTTCTAAAACTGAACGCAAGTTCATTGTTTAAGATGTCACCTTTATCGTATCAGTTTAAATATCGTAAATACTAATATAGTCAGTTAATAACACACTTAGACGTTTCAAAATATTACGTTACGCCAAATAAAAATCTATGTGACAGGTTAGTAAAATACAATTAGACTTTTAGCAAATTTTACAAAAAAAAACTTCAGGTTAGGTTAGATTTAAAAACTACAGTATTTCATAGAAGCTTATCTTAACCCCAAATCTATGTTCTGCGGGTTGCCTTACCCCCCAGACCTTACAATAAAAATAATTAGTTCTGGCGCACTCAAACCTTGTCGGGAACGGGGAAGTAGTCAAAAGGGAGAATAATGGAAAGGCACGTAATTTAAACTAGGAACATGTATGCGAAATGAAATTCGACGCAATAGCGGCATCTGATGTTCTGCGGTGTAATCTGAAATGTCTACACCGTGAGTAAAATGAGGCGAGGTAGGGGAAAGGGGAGAGTCCACCCCTTCTCTCTCCACTCTCCTTCCAGCCAAGTGTAGGAGCGATAAAGTGTGGGAGAGTGTAATTATCACAGGAGATTTACAGGAAGTGAAGGGGGAGGGATGTTCGGGACCGAAGGAAAGTTTTTTTTTTTTAAGGGATGAAAACTGGGTGGGTGGGGGGGGCGGAGAGATAGAAAGTTGGGGGTGTAATCTGCGACAAGTGCTTGTTACATGAGGGCCGAATAAGAGTAAAAGGGAGGGAAGGAAGAAGACAAGAGGCGGAAAAAATATCCTCGCAGGATGAGGGTGTGAGATTAGCGTATACGCCCCCAATCCCTAGCACACTAGCTTGGTTGAGGATTTCTATTTAAATAATTCCTCTCCGGACTACTAAATATTTTTTCCTCCTCAACAAGTCTTAAGACTCCTCCCCCAACCCTTTTTCAATCAATATTGCAAATTTGCTTCAATAAAATGTAATATATTTTATGAATGTAGTGTGAGAAGTTCTATATACCATGGTTCAAATGTGATTGATTTATATTTTCTAAAAAAAATCTAATACACCTGAGAAAATAGTACTGACCTTTCTTCCCTTGCCTCTTTTTTTGATAGTAAAACGATTTAAGTACTCTTTCTGTTGAAAGGACACAATTAATAAAATAGTTGATTAAGGGGACGAGGGTTTTTGGCATTCTACCTATAATCACTTCACACCTCATCCTCCCTCCCTCCCACTCCTTGCCATTGAAATATATTTACTATAAATGTTAGATCATTCAGTATGGTTTACAGGTAATGGGAAGGTCGGAATTCGAATCGTGGCAGGATTATGAGTTTTTTCCCCCCTAAATGGTTTCCCTCCACACCCGACACAAAGAAGGGTACACTTTCTCTAAATTCTAACTTCCTCAGCCCTAACCATTAAGCCAAAGGCGTAGTTAGTGTACGGGATGAGGCATTTATAATACATTTTCACGAACTTAGTTTAGTTGGATGACAGCTCAAAAAGTTACTAGAAATAATCCCTAATACATCCCTACGCCAACAGCTGACATTTGTCACTTTGGATAGTTGTAATTAAAACGTATGGTAATGTATGAATTTGATAGTTAACCACAGTAATTTAGGCCAATATTATTTATATATTTATTTGAGGTCGGGTTACAAAGCTTATTTATCGTTTTATTCCACTTAAAAAAATATTATTCACATCAATTTCACAAAAGTTCTAACTAACATAGCTTCAAAATGGCGACCGACGAATTTAAACCATGTGATTGAACGTGACGGATTCCAAGTTCTTTACAATGATGCACCCACGCAGTAGATAGAAATATTTTATTCCGTTAAGAATTTCAAAATACGATAAAATAATTATAAAATAATGTATTATATATATATATATATATATATATATATATTATATATATATATATATATATATATATAAATGACAAGTATTTTCTCTTTCTCAAGTAAATACGATGCCTGTATTAAAAGGTATTAATGTATGCACTATATCACACATCATAGATAACATTCAAAAATGATGAAAAAGTAGTTTTAATTAGGTTAAAAATATTGTTTCGGATTGGGTAAAAAAAATATTTAAAGTTGTGAAACAGTGTAAGAAAACTTAAGTCTACGTTATTTAAAAGTAAAATATAACATGTAATTAAAAAACTTAACATTCATAACAAAACAGTGATCTTCTACAAGTGTTGGCAACCTAAACATATGATTTTTGAACTGTCATCCAGGTAAAAACCTATCATGAACAGACTTTAAACTGGTCCACCTAAACATCTTGAAAACCAAGTGTTTTAGGGGGGAAATGTTTCAGAGAGAAGTTGTTATGTTTCTAGAGGGGAGTATTCTTGCCAAATACCGTTTTACAAGAACACAGCTAAAGTGAGGTTGAAGGAACGAGGATTTGCTTGCTGAGCCATCAAATCCTAACACCTTATAACTAGAGATGAAAATGTTCTGATAAATTTTGAATTGGAAAATTTTCAGGAAAATTTTTCGCAGTGGTGGCTTGAGGTAAAGGGGTTAAATTGTAGAGGGGGAACTTAGTCTATTATATACGATATACTTCAAAATATAGTGTGTTAAGAGACGAGTGAGTTATAAGAAAGGGGTGGAAGGGGCTTTAGGTTGGGGAAGGAGTAGATAAAAAGCACGGAGGAGAGTGGGGGGAAATAAATGTCGGGTCAGCTTTAAAATTATTTTAGTTAACTTAAAAAACTGAAGTATCATTTATGAAAATAAGGGGTTTACAAATGCTCGCATTCATTTGTTTCTTTACTACTTTTTTTTTTAGCACCGCGTCTTACTACCTGTTTGGGTTATACACTTATGTACTAATTACGATAATGTGTTAGGGATACAGAAGGTTGAATTAGAGGATTTGCAGCCGCATTTGTGTGGAGTGAAAGTGGAAAACAATTTATGAAAAACTGCCCTTAGTGCTCCTGATCAGGATCAAACCCCAATCTCCCTGTCATCGGCAGTCTAGTCTAATGCGAGATTAGCGCGTTGGACCGTGCGGCCACCAAAGCAGGTGTTTCTTCTTACTGCTACTACTACTACTACCACCACTAATTATTATTATTAATATTATTATTTCATTATTATCCATTTAATAAGTTGAAATTAATCTACAGAAATAATAATTGAAAATTTTCCTTTTTGGAAAATTTTCCGTCTCACATCTCTACCTATAACCACTTGACTCTGTATCACTCAACTGTGTTCTTGAAAACGGGCCTTAGGCCGGGTTTACACATGCCGTTGTTCGACGGCCGTTGCTGCGGTAGGGCCAACGGCCGTTGATTTTTCTCCTTGTTCCCACATACTGCGTTATATCAGTGTGTTAGGTTGGTAGAGACCTCCCCCTGACCTATTCTCGTCTTGACAACCAGTAGTCTGTATATTCCTGTGGTTTCGTTTGAACTGTGAACGCGTTTAGAAAACGCTCAGTAGTAGTGTTCATGACGGAGGAATCAGGTTTACTAGATGAACCACGGCCAATAAGAAGATTCTGGGTTCATCCGTACAACAAAGAGAGAGAAGCCTAAAAAATATTCTGGAAATTTTATGAAGAAATATTGAAGCACGAAGATAAATCTTGCACTAATGCTATTATTTTATCACAATCGATGGCGATAAAAATTGGCTTAAAAAAACTTGTTAAAAAGAAAAAAATGTATAGGTGAGTCACCGACGGCCGTCGAGAGAGTTATGTGGGACCAAGGTCGTAGCCAGCCAATGATTTCAGGGGGGTTTTGTGGGCACATCCCTCAATTTCTGGAGGCTAGAAAAAATTATAAATGATAAACACTTCTAGAAGCTCTCTAAAGTTCTTTTTATGGTAACACAGCCCCTAATTTGTATTTGTACCTTAATTTTGACATTGTTTGAACCATAAATAAAGCCATATATGTTTTGTTCATAACATTTCGGGGGGGGGGGGGGTTTGAACCCCAAAACCCCCCCTTGACTACGGCCTTGTGTGGGACCGGCTCCGGCTGATTCTTTGTGTTCTACCCTCCCTTGAACGGTACCGTTGACCTTGACGCCGCAACAATCCTCCGTCGGAAATCTCCAACGGCGGTGAAAACACCGCACCGGTGCGTGCGGAACCGCCACGCTGTAGTCACCGTGTTACTACACTGCAGCAACGGCCGTCGAAAAACGGCATGTGTAAACCCGCACTTAGCAAGCAAATCAACGCCAATAACTCCTCAGTTACTGATTCTTTGTATAAAAATGGGAGGAATGACAAAAAAATAACCAAAAAGCGGCACATGGGTCAGACACATATAAAAGGGTTTTAGAACACAAGTTTATGAAAAAGACAGTTTTAATTGTGTGTTTTTTTTAAGAGAGAGAAAAACAAGGGCTATTAGTGAAAATTTGTTTGTAGTTCAACGGACTGCACAACACATTTTTCCCACCTAAGCGGAGCGAGGCGACTTCAAAGTGACATTGACCTGAAAGGCTGTGGGATGGGGGTCAGGACTAGGGGAGGAGAAGTGGGAGGTGGGAGGGTGAGGAGGGCGGCTAGGCCTTGTCCAACCTTGTGTACTTTTAACGGCCACTTTTTTTTTTAATGCTTCTAGTTAACGCTGTTTGAAGCTGCCGTGAGCAATACGTTCGCAGTACCCAGAGTAATTAACTGCAAAGACCTGCAAGTCGCCTCTTGTACTCCATCCTCGCAACCCGTGATTCATGGGTCATAAACTCTTTTTTTTTCTCCCTATTGTATTTACGAAATAAAAAAGTTGGGCGCATAAAACGTCATTAGGCAATAACAATCAAGCGAGAGAGGCAATTCAATTAGTTTCTAGGGAAAAAAATAATTCAATGGCTAAGCCCAAGATTTCTGCGTCCAATGACGGACAAACGTTTCTCTTGTTTTACTCCCCTATCCTTGTGCTTTTTTTTTTAGCACCGCGTCTTACTACACGTTATAGAGTTATACTCTTAAATACTGATTACGCTAGTTATTTTAGGGATGAGGAAGGTTATATTAAGAAAAGTGTACCCACATTTGCGTAGAGGGAGAGTGGAAAACTGTTTTTGGAAAAATCTTAGTAAGCTCGGCTGAGATTCGAACCTCGATCTCCCTGTCATCGGGAGCCATCTGCTGCGAGAATAACGCGTTAGACCATGCGGCCACCGAAGCGGGTATCAATTATGTTAGTGGAAAATAATAGTAGGGGGGTATGGAAGTAAATGCGAGTTAAGATTAGTATATTTACAGTTTTTATAAAAAAAAGGTTTGTCCAAAATAGTTAAATATTTCAATAGGTACGATTGGATTAATTTTCTTACATATCTCAACACGTCTTGACAATCTATCATGAGTGTTGTGGAATTTGAACTTTCTTTCTTTGGTAAAATAGTTTCTGCTAAAAGGCCCATTATGTTCATGTTAAGTAAATATTAAGAACTGTTGAGAATACTAAATTTAGAAAATTAAACCAAACGTAACGTACCTACTGAAGCAATGTTTTATTTATTTTGAAAAAAATGAATAAAAATATATTGGTATGAAAACTGCAAACACACTAACCTTACCTTGCTTTCCTCCCACCCTCTTCCGCCCCCACTCCACCCTTAAAAGCGTCGCACATTAAAACATTAATAAGACAAACATACATTTATAAGTTAAGAATTTATTCCTCTAGAACCAAAATAATCATTATTTCAGCTATAAAAATAAACGAATAAATAAAATAATGAGAGTGGTCGTTACTAAAGTGATTGGATTCTTGAAATATAGTAATAAATCAAATGTTAGCTCTAGTTTCAAGTTTTTTTATGGAGCCCAATGACATTATACTAAACAAAGGACACGAGGTCATAACAAAACTATAGTTCAACTAAGATCATTAACTAAACCACGTCCATCATGAAAAAAAATGCCCCTGTCATAAGACAAAATACTCGTTCGGGCTAGCCATCTAAACCACGATACACCCTGTCAGTATTCGAAGCCCCAACCTTATCTTCACTGGAAAATTAAATTATACGAGACTGGCACCTTTTCAAGAGAACACCATTGAGATAAAAATTAAATTTTCGTATGCTTGTATCAATGCTGATTTAATTCTTCAGGGGTCGTCCACAAGCCAAGTAAACCCTTTTTTTCAGCCCTACTTCCACCCTCACAATTCCACTCACCCCATGTAACACCCAGTAGACATTTATCCTGACCCGTAACCCTTCCAATTTGTGTTACGTAACTTTTCACATCAAGAGTGAATGTCATTATTCTATTTTATTTTATTTTATTTTCAACACCATTCGTATCCAAAAGTTATCTAGAAGTATGTTTCGTGTTTACTAACAGTTGTTATGTTCTTATCTTAATATTTCTATTTGTATTTAATAATATATTCATTAGTATGGTATATTAAAGTATAACTGTTGTTCACATGGTTTAAAACATTAGTCTCTCACTAGACATACAAGTTTAAAAATATATATATATATATATATATATATATATATATATATATATATATATATATATATATATATATATATATATAACGCGTTCAGAATAGGTTCATATCATGTCTCTACCAAATTTCTTTAAGAGTGGTCCATGTATTTTGCAGTAATCGCGAAAAATACAGACGAAATACCAAATGGTCAAGTTAAAACAAGACCTCACTTAGCTCGGTCATTAGAACACTAATAAAATACCAAAATATTATCAGTTTTTGGCTCCCAAAAAATAATAGTGTTTTAAAAAGGGCCCTTCCTATGAACAAATGACTGTAGCAACAGAGTGATTACACGTCGTCAGAGGAAAATTAGCATGATAGGGTTAAAAGAGGAAGAAATATATCAAAGATAACGTAAGGTAAAGTAGGATTTGAATATATAATAACTTTTAGAACAGACGAACTTTTTTTTTCACCAGAATTTATAAAAATTTGCTTTATTAATAGTATTATTTCATAGGCACTAATTTTATCTAAGAAACAGTTGCAGACCACATGACTTGAGCAAATATCATATATGAGAACTTTATTAGTAATTTTATAGTTGTAAAAAAAAAGTTTATTCCCATAAATCAGACTGTAGCAAAAAAAACCATTCACACGTACTAGGATATTCTACATAAGAAAACCAATAGTTTTATTTCAAATGTATTGGTGGAATTTTTATGACAAGGGTGGGGAAAGGGGGAGGGGGGGGGCAAGTTAAAACCTATAGTAATACCATTACAGTTTTACAGGGGGCCATCATATAACAGGCTGGCGGCCATAATCTTCGACCATAAAACACGACACGCCGGTAAACACAACACAGTCCCTCACTCCACCCCCAGCCGTCCACCCCCTTGTGTGGCGTCAACAAATATAGGTATGCGGCGGTTATCCTTTACTCTACCGTCATATGAGAGCTGTGGAAGAGGAAGGTCGTGTTAAATGGACCACTCACACGACCTGTCTTTAAAAAAAAAACTTTCTTACCTGCAATGCGCCAAGGAGGAACTTAAGGCACCTCTCAAGGTTACAAACATATTTACGGAGATACATAGTTCATTCCTATCACTATATTATGAATAACAACACGCAAGGTGTAAATCGTATCTAATTACGGGATGTCCGTATGGGGGAGACCACAATTCACTTAATTTAAATTAGTTGAAAAACGATGCCTGGACACGAGAATCTAACACAGGACCTTTGGCACAGCGCACCAATGCTTTACCACTGCGCTATTCAGGATTTCTCTAATGTCCAGGGTCATTCTTCACTCATAGTTTAGTTATTATATATATAAAGCCCTTTAGCAGGTATTAATTATGAGAAATTAAAATCTGCTGATTATACTGTGAGTTAATTGTATTCACAACTACCTGCGCCAAGAACTGATGAGGCAGTGATTAAGATTGAAGCCTCTATTTTAAATGTAATTTACCCGCATTGGCAGGCACATGTACTGGAATGTAGGGCTCATTATAGTCTGGTCTGCAGGTGACGTGGAAGTCGGGGTTCGAATTAAAGCCGGGTGTAATAAATCCTCCCCCAGCCCCCAATGGCTCCCCTCCCTTCCTCCCTCACCGCTAATATGGGTTAATTTAATCTAAATTAAACCTCAATACTAACTACCTTAATATCATGATTAAAAGGCATGGATTTACAAACATATTTATTGCATCCTTACAAACATATTTAATGCATACTTCTACAGGAATTATAATGGTAATAAATAGCTCTATTTATAAAGTAATTTTAAATATTATGTGTAATATAAAATAATAATTAAGAAATAAAGGCTTGGACTTACAAATAGATTTTTTGTTGCATTTTTATCGGTATTAGTAAATATCTAAATAATGTTACTTAACTAGGACGAATGCGTCCCCACTTTACAGATTAAATGACGCCAAATTTTAGAAAGAAGAATAGTTTCATGTCCAATTTTTAATTAGTACGATCTTAAGGCTAATATCAACTTATCCTATTGGGGTAGATGTCAAGAGGATAAATTAAAGTAAATGCATTCGCAATAGTGTGGAGGAAGTGAGCCCCCCTCCCCCTTCTTTTAAACAATATTACTAACCTGATGGTGTGACATGTTATTCTTAACTTCTTTAGTATTTACCTAATAGCAACGCGTTGTTGTGGGATATTATTATCAAATATAATCAAATTGTTTCTGTTGTTGTAATAAAAAATGTTAAAGTGGTTTTTTTTTGCTATAAATTTGAAGATCTATACACTGTGTAAATTTCTAATACAATTTTGTTACTATTTGAAAATATTAATCTAGCAGAGTTTTGTTTGATGACTAGGACATTCATTTTGTTGGAGCATTTAATATGCACTTTATAAACACCCTGCATACGACGACTCAAAACTAACTTAGCTCAAAAAGAGACAAAGCGTACAGGTTTTAAGAGTTAATTCATTATTTTTAAACTAGAAACGCCAATAACACCAAAATATATTTATTTTGGCGGTGTCAGAAATAGAGTCTGGAACCCTTAGTCTGGTAGGCAGACGCGCTACCGACTAAGCTAAGGTGTCGGGCATGATAATATAATTGAGAATGTAGCTGTTCCTTGTAATATAGGTAGGCTTATATATTAAGGAATTTTTTAAGTTCCTCAAATTCAAATATATTATTTGTATTTACAAATAAAATATATGTCTTCAAATTATTCTCGTTTGTTATTGCCATACAGCTGAATATTCTAATAGAATGTGGAATATTATTTACTTTACTATATGCTGCAATAATTGGCATAATTTAGAGAGCAATTAGCCCGTCTGACTGTGATATAAGAAGTAGTGGTTCGAAACCATTACATTACATTCACTCCTAAACAATTTTACTAAAAACCCAGGTCCACTTAGATCTATGGTTACCAAACGTGTGGGGGGGGGGTTGTCATCAATAGGAAAACTAGGAGGTGGGGAGGCTTCTATAAGGTAGATTTAGTTTTAATTATGGTTGTCCAACAATTATGATTTTTTTAAACAAATAAGAAAAGTGTAATGAACTCGTAGCTTCTGAAAGATTCTTTCGTCATGATTCTGAGGAAAGAAAACAGCGCATATACGTTAACCTCATTGGTCTAGTAGTAGGCTGGCCTCCAATGAATAAACCTATCAAATTTAGCTATTTATACACATAGTAACTTTATAGTAATTATTAATAGCTTACACTTTTATCGAAGAGTTCAAAGGGCTGTGTTGCCACTTATTAACTTAATAGTTTGTAGACTATCAAATTGACGAATATCAACCCAACTTTGGTACCCACAAATAAAAATCCCAAGACACACTCCAGTTGATCTTTTATACTCTTCATCTTGAACTAGATGTGGATAAATTTATAAAAGCATGAACAATTTCAGGAAAGTAGGAGCCAATTTTATTTTGAAATCGTCTATTAATGCAGTTGGTTTATTAAAATTGTTACATAAAAAAATAAAGGGCTGATCACGAAATTTATGAAATAAAAAATTATGCACAAAATTCAAAAGTTTGGAAATCTCTCTCTGCCTTAGACCATGATAGTTTATCTCGTTGATCGCCATCACTGGGCAGTCCATACGACTGAACGCAGGGGAACAGACTGTACTGTATCCCCTACATTCTAGTACACACCCGTCACGCTTAGCACTGGTGTACAGAGGTTTGCCTACAAGCGAAGGCGAACACCGACACAGGGCTCTTATCTCTAAAAGCAGCTTACAAAAAACACTTGATTTATTAAACAAGTGAAAAGGTTTTACTTCCGTACGTTTAGTTCGTCTACCTTCCTTTTGTATTTTGGCTTTTAAAATAACTACTAAGAGAGGGCTTTCGAAAATAAGACGTAAAACAAACATCAAATAGGGGTGTGCAAAATTCGCTTTTCAATTCGAATTAAAAGTGAATCGAATATATAAAAATATTTACGACGCCAAATACAAGTTCGAGTATTTTATTAAATTGTATTTATATTGCAAAAATTTTAATATTTCGTCAAAAATCTATATAAGTTACTTTTACAAGTTATATATATAAGACATGAACGTAAGCCCGTGCTTCACACACCTTTTGGAACTAAAACCCAATTTTTAGAAAAAAAAAATATTTCGCAACCCACCTAATTTTAATATACATAAAAGGAGGAAGGTGATTTTTTCCTGTTTATCCCTATTCACATCCACAAACAACACAACGCCACACTGAGACGTTTAGAACGTATTTACTACCAAAATCAAGGTATACTTAGTTAAATGAATTTACCTATTTAACTGAGGGTAAAAATAATATCTTTGTCTTTGTGATCATAAACGCAAAGCCTGGAAACTATTTTCGAAGGGTTGTTTATGATAACAAAAAAATACTATGGATTTTTCTGTCCACTTAAAAAATAAATTTTAAGCGTAAACAAATTAAGAGAGATAAAAATGATACTGTAATTAACTAACTTATTTTATGATAATGCAAAACCTGTCTTAATGGCGACCATAACTCACAGACTAACTTAAGTTATATATAGATTTCGGTGTCGATATTGAAGATATGTGAACTTAGATAAGTATATTTAAGCAACGAATCTTACTACTTACTACCCGTTCGGGTTGGACGCCTATGTACTAGCTACGTTAGTGGGTTAAGGATGAGTAGTGTTGTGATTATAGGAAGTGTACCCACATTTGCGTGGAGGGAGGATGTAAAACCATTTTGGAATAACTACCCTTAGTACACAAGAACGGGATACGAGCAATGATCTACCTGTTATCGGCAGTGTAGTCTATTGCGAGAGTGACGAAGACTATTATTCAAAGTATATAATTGTATATAAAAGGATCAATTTGGTAGAACTCCAAAAATTTCTGCCGAGAAAATTATTTTTTTACTAAAAGTGCAGTTTCCTCTTGGAATACCTTAAAAATTTTAAATTTTAGATAACTTCTTCGACGTATAAACTTTATTTTTTATTTAGATAGATGAATATCCGTTTAGTGTTACATCAGGAATCTACAATTAGGTGACTAAAAAGTGCATTTAGTGCCTGAAAAAGTATGTCAGTTTGTGTCATTCAGGCACCGCTGACCCCAAAGAGAGACTCGACGACATCCACTAAGAAATCCAAATAGGAACTCACCCGTGTCAGAGTCGATGGAGAAGAAGCTCTCGGGGTTGCCCGCTGTGATGCGGTACGAGAGTCTCTGGCCGGGATCCAGATCGTGGTCGTCCGCCCTCAAGTGTGCCACCACCTTGCCCGACGATGAGTTCTCCGGGATGGACGTGTAGTACACAGGCTCCTCCGTCAGAGGCGTGTTGTCATTCTCGTTCTCCACGGCCACGAACACCTGTCGGGACACACCCGCACCGTGACGGTATTAGCGTCTAGGACAAAACTCCGAGTTACAGTCCTGTTTTCATAGGAACGGCCTTTTAGAAAATACAAACATGTCTTTTTACGGGTAAAAGTTTTACTATACTGCTAGTGTTATTTTATATTTATTGGTAATAGCTGTATAAAGTGACAGTAATAGATCACATGATTTGAAGTATGAGTTCGTGAAAGTAGATCTATTAGCTCTTTTTTTTATGGCAACATAACCCCCTAACTGCCAAAGGCTAGGAAAATTTCTAAATATTGAACACCTCTAAAAGCTATCTGAAGTGTTTTTTGTGGCAACCAGACATCCTAACTGCCAAAGGCTAGGAAAATTTCTAAATATTAAACACCTCTAAAAGCTATCTGAAGTGTTTTTTGTGGCAACCAGGCACCCTAACTGCCGAAGGCTAGGAAAATTTCTAAATATTAAACACCTTTAGAAGCTATATGAAGTGTGTTTTGTGGTAACAAAACCCCCTTATTTGTACTTGTATCTTAATTTTGATATTGTTTGAACCATAAATAAAACCATATATATTCTATTCATAAATTTTCGGGGGGAGGGGAGGTTGAACCCCCAAAACTCCACCTGGCTACGGCCTTGAGATATATGTTCATATACAGTACATATATTTAAAAACATAGCATATATGTATGGATTTATGTGGTAAGTAACGGGGTGGGCTGGTAGACCTCAAAACAACACAAAAAGTCCTTATGAACATATGTCCTATATTTGAGGTCTTCCAGGGTTTTCATGGAATTATCAATAGCCCTACTTGATACATCCCTGTAACATTTCTTGAAGTGACGTATCACTGCTGATTCACACACAGGGCTGCAACTCCACGAACAGGAGTGCATCAGAATTGATTGGAGCCCTGACATAATAAAATATCAATTTACGAAACTGTGCCTCTGCCTAAAAATATATATTATCGAAATATTTTGCAATGGGCTAAAGGAAGGGTTGCCATAACCTTCATTATTATATTAGAATAAAAGTGAACGCCAGTTAAGGAACGTAGTTTTGCAGTTTATATAACCAAAAACACTTTTTTTTTCGCCAGGCTAAAATAAATAGAATATCGCTTCAGTACATCTATTTAGTTTCATTTTTTAAACATAGTAATCTCAAAATTGTTTGAATGCTTGTCATGAGCATAGTGGCATTTTATTAGAAACATTTTAAATGAAGAAAAAAAAGTCCTTGCTAAATTTTACAATGCTCATGGCAAATATTCAAAAACTGTCACAATTATAATGAGTATAAAATTAATCTAAATGTATTTACAAAAAAAACTAGTTTTTTTATTAATTTTTACACAAAATGTTTATTGACTTAAAAATCAATCAACGTAATCACATTAAATTACTCATCAACTAGATTTTAACATTTTTAAGTCGAGTTTTCAATCTACATAATCTATTTATCAAAACTCTATTATGTATCTATCTCACTTTTTATAACTGTATATTTACATTTTGTTTGTGTTTTCTAAAAATATTTACTTTCAATTTATTCAAAACTTCTTAATTCGTTCAAATATTCTAGTTTTTCAACTTACTATATCTAGTTTTTAATTTCAATTGCAATCACTTCATCATTTGTTTGAATATTGTAACTTGAACCAATATACTTTACAAACATTTTTTAAAGTTTTATATCTTAAAATTAAAATATGAAAAAAAATATACTATTTTACCTCCCACTTAAAATATATTTGTATTTACTCTCTTTCTCTTTCTCATATATATAAATTAAGACATATAAATATTTATATATATATTTTATATATATATAAATATTTATATGTCTTAATTTATATATATGAGAAAGAGAAAGAGAGTAAATATATATATAAATTATATATATTAACTTGAACCAATATACTTTACAAATTTTTTTTAAGTTTTATATCTTAAAATTAAAATATGAAAAAAAATACTATTTTACCTCCCACTTAAAATATATTTGTATTTACACTCTCTCTCTCTTTCTCATATATATAAATTAAGACATAAATATATATATATATATATATATTATTCAAAATATAAATAGTAGAACTAACCCTTTTTTGCCCCTATGGGTTAGAGCTGGTGGGAACCAGGGAAAACAATAACGGGGAATCCCCCCCCATCACATGACGAAGCCCACTGAGTGGTATCAAGACTCTAAACACGGCCGACCGTTAATGGCAGACAAGCTGCAGCAGCAGCCAAGCAACACGCTGTCACATAAACGTCAACAAGACTCCTCCATTACCAGGGAAACAAAACGAGCGGTAGATGGGAGGGGGAAGAGAGGGGGGATGCGAGCAATTTAGCGGCAGCGGCGCTAAGGGAAGACGTCTAGCACCACCGTAGCCTTACGGGACAGAACATGGCCCAAAACGCATACAAAATACATCGCGAGAAGGCCGCGTCAATTGTATGCAAAAAGGGAACTTATAGCCTTCAACTACGAGAGGTTGGCGGAACTAAGGCACGCTTTGTATTTAATGTGAGTTTTCTAATCCCACCGATTGTATTTGCATACGAATCAAAACCTGACTTTTTTTTTTAGCATCGTTTCTTACTACCCGTTTGGGTTGTATGCATATTCACCAATTACGCCAGAATATTAGGGATGAAGAAGGTTTATTTATAGCCAGTATATCTGCATTCGTGTAGAAAACCATTTAGGAAATACACTCTCAGTAAACCCAACGGGGATTCGAATCCCAATCTTCCCTTCATCAGAGGTCAAGTCTGTTGCGAGATTGACGTCTTAGGCCTTCATTGGGCTTGCTTTGAAAAGTTCCTAAATATAAACAAGTATAATTAAACACATTTCGTGCTAATAACGGTTTATTAACCAGCTAACAAATACAATATTTGTTGATGGTAAATTTGATAACCAAACTAAAGCAAATTTTGATGCATTCTCTTTTACCTCCTTCAAGGCTTTTTTCAGCCTACCAATAAAGTTATTTTAACATTTGGAACGAGGGTGACCAAATGCAATGCGATCGCTTCATTATGAGGCGAATGTTTTACCCGACAAACTATTATGGCGTTGGATGTTTAGTCAAAGAAGACGTTAGAAAGTGGCCAAAAGTTAATACGGTTAATTGAAATTAAAAATTGGTTCCATATCTCGCTACTAGAGAGCTCTAGTACAATAGCTTATTACTAGGTTCAGGGGGCTAGGAAGCTACATAAATATGATATGCATCCTTTACTGCAAGATTGTTTCCTGGTCGGGAGGGATGGGTAGAAATAAGAAAATTTGGAAAAAATCTAGCGCTCCTGGTGGGTAGATTATTAGTTAAAGATCACCAGTTTTATTCACTAGGCTGGCGACTTTTTGGTATGTAATCTATACCTTCAATTTTTATGGTATCACTTGTTGATATAAAATGGAATCGCGTGTGATTGTAACCTTATGGATCGCGTGAGAATACCTCGATGTAATTATAGCTGTATGATTGCTATCGGTTCACCCGCAGATGAATGCAGAATATCAAAGTAAAATCCGAATAATTGAAATTACAGATATGCGGTATTGTTTATTCACCGGCGAATGGAAGAATGACGAGTATGCAAATAATGTTACAATTTTAATGGGATCACAACCAAATATGTTATATTATTATTAACGAGGGCTTTACTAAGCACTTGTACACCAGCAGCTTGCAATTAGTTTACCGCTTTAAAGTTAATTTAAAATTTATATAAATAGCTGTTATCTTATAGGCCTATATATTGAGGTTGTGTCAGTTAGGTTCTACGGTAGCTCGGTTCTCACAGAAAGAATCGGAATCAGTTTCTTTGGCTAGAAAGCCAACCCTAGCTTCTTAAAAATATAGAAAACAATCTTGATAAATAATGCCATAGTTTGCAGCCTTAATCAATCTCGAGAATTCAAAGATGACGTAAGTCTAAGAAATCATACTGCCAACTGTTCTGAATCAGCTGTCACGTATTCGTCGTACCAAGTCATGTTTTAAAAACATAGATTGTTTTGCCAATTGGCATAACATAGAGTATTGGCAAAGCCAGTAACTTAGAGGAAACTCCCCTTCTTTTTTGGATATATGACAATGAGTTTTTGGACCTTTTTTTAAGAGAGAATAAGGAGGCCGCAGCAGGAAGCCAGTTGTTAGGGGGCTGCTTCCAAGTGTTTTAGATACTCAGATACCAAGTTACAGTAACTTGTGGGGAGAATATCCTACAGCACGGAACTTCTGAATAAGAACATTGATATATCCGGGATATTTTTCTAAACTCCTTCAACCAGTTCTAAAACCAACATCACAGTTATACACCTGTAGAATAATTAATCTATTTCAATAAAAAGATAAAAATAAACTCCACAATTATTTGCTGCTGCTTACCCATCCCATTAACCCATCAGGACAAGTAAGCCCACGAGAGGGGGGAGTAGCGACAATAAATACTCGTACAAACAGTTCAATTTTCATGAGTTATTTTAGAAAATACAAACTTTTTTTTGGGGCTGGCAAAATTGATACATTTTTTAAGGGGTGACAGTTTCAGATCACATGACTTTACGTATGAATACGCACAAATATGTTTAGTAACTTTTATAGGTGTAAGAGAAAGAAGGCCCTCCCTACAAAAATTGGACTCTGAAATGTATAATTAGTACCGCGTCTTACTACCCTTTCGGGTTGTACGCACTTTCTCCAATATGTAATGGTAGGGTGATTGTGAGATGAAATGGAGAACCTACTGTTTAACGTGGGATCCGAACCACGGTGGAGGCCTGGCATTCCACACATTCACAAGTTGTGATTAATACACGTCTTATTAGAGGTGAAGGAAGGGTTCGGCAATCAGATAAATCTGTGCCGGGACAGAGGATTGAACCCCGGACCCTCAGCACAGAAGTCCAACACCTTACCACTAGACCATCAGGTCACATGAAATGAAATTAGTTGATATATAAAGAGTTTCTAAATTTTAATCAAAAAAATATTTACACTTTTCATAGCCAAAGGACTATCAGGTGACAAATTTTATAATCACCTATATTACAAAAAGGTGAAATCATTGGCGAATATAGGTATTAATATTAGTCGACATGTGAGTGGAATTTTAAACTGAAGAACCAGAAGTTTTCTCTCTATCCTTCCCCTATTTCTTTCTCTTTCTTTTTTTCCCACGGCTTGGTTATAGCTACCCTATCTCAGACTATGTTGCCGATATTAGTGTGAGATGGACTTACTTCAAGTCTTGAGTGCAGGGCTACTACTCCGTGATCTTGGGCAACCACCGTGAGCCAATAGTGACGCTTGCTTTCCACGTCCAGTACTGCCAACGTACGAACATTTCCTGCAAAAAAAAACAAAAATAATGTATCAGTTATAAAAAAGAGAAATGGAGTCACGTACAATTAAATGTTATTAGAAAATATATTTGATCATTTTTTTTGCGACTAGAATTAATAATATTTTACTACTTTGTAGAGTTAATTTAAAAGGTATTGATAATATCTACCAAAAGTGACAGGTGCAAATCATATGACTTGACGTATGAATACTGTACCATACTAACAATATCTACTATTAGTACAAATGTTAGGAGAATAAGAGTGCAGCGATCAAGAGCACCAAGGCGATATGTATTTTAATAGGTGTGGTACTACTACTAAGGGAGTCGTGTTCGAATCTCGGTCAGGAATTTGAGGAGACAGTTCATCAAGTAGAATATGTGGTTTGGAACCTTATATAATTAGTAAGTCACAATCGAGAATGACTTCTTAGTACCGTACCTGAAATTAAACTAGGATTATGTTATCTTTACTAATGGGCGCATAAACAAAGGCACCAGTCTCGTCTTGTCCGGTTTGCAGGGGACTAGGAGATCCCTATCCTATTGATGTAACTATGCGAATACTACAGACATTAGACATGCTGTATGACTAAATATATGGCTGTTTTGAGTAAAGTTTAATTTTCGAGGAAGTGAGCCCACATTTGTGTGGAGGTTGGAAAACCACTTTGTAAAGCCACCCTCAGTACAGCCAACCGAAAATCGAACCCAGATCTTCCTGTAATCGGCAGTCTAGTCTAAGACAAGAATGACGCCTAAGACCATTCGGCCACTGAGGCAGGTCTCTACACTTTTTAATTTGTGATTTTGGATATATTTTTTTAATAGCACAGTAATGTGTAGGTGATCAGATTTGAAGCAAATGAACCCTTTAAATTATATATATTTATATGTTGTAGGAGGTTTCTCCAATATCAGTATAGTAGCTATCACCGCTATTATTTACCGAATTACAATTTAATTTCACACACATCCATTTCCGTAAACTGGTGGCCAACAGAAGTAATTTTCACATTCATTTTGCAATTAAATGTTATTTATGTGTGACAATAACTTTTGCACTGACAAATAATGATTATTTATTAAATTAAGTTCATATACTAGTAAATGCGGCTATTTAAATAATTAAAAAACACACACAGACCAAAATAACCTCAAGCCACTAATGCAGCGTTTTTACAACCGGTGTCTGCGGGAGTTTGGGGAAAGATAAAAAAAAAAAATAGCGAGAAAAAATTTTAGGAATAAAATTAAGTCTTTTGAAATTTATCTTCAGTATTATTTTTAAAACTAACAAAATAAGTAGAAAGATAGATATTGAACCGTTAAATGTATAGTCTATTCATATATAGATTTGAAGATTGAACTTTTAAACACAATTTTAATACTCGCTATTTTAATGATAATTTCTCTCCTTGGAAAAAATTTGATGGTGCTTGACAATTTTAACGTTTTGTTTAGCACTAATGAAAACCCGGGTTAAACATAATCTATTTTTGGTCAAGATAAGGCCATTAATATACTTACGTCAGAGAGTATCTAAGTTTTAGAGCCTTAACTGGTCCTGAAACTTCGTGCTATAGTTTATTATCTCGCTTACATAACAATTCCCACCGCATCACACGAAAAGAGAATACAGGATTTACAAAGAGGTTCAGAATATGCCCGAACGCGGTTCGGAGGAAATTAAATGGGGAAATTTGAGGCAGTGACAAGTCCAACCAATGTGTTGGACGTTTTAGTAATTAATTGTATGATTCAATATATGTTTAAATTATAATTTTCCAAACTCCGGCCCTCATAGAATATTCAATGTGGTTTTATTTTGTGGGATATGGTTTTGGGGGAAATTTTGTAGCGACGTTTTATGTTCCAAGGATATAACAGGTCCCAGAACATATTCTGTACCTCTGCATAGAGGTTACTATTGAGCCCCATAAACAATATTCTGCACCCCTGCATAGAGGTTACTATTGAGCCCCACAAACAATATCCTGCACCCCTGCATAGAGGTTACTATTGCGTCCCACAAACAATATTCTGCACCCCTGCATAGAGGTTACTATTGCGTCCCACGAACAATATTCTGCACCCTTGCACAGAGGTTACTATTGCGTCCCACAAACAATATTCTGCACCCCTGCACAGAGGTTACTATTGCGTCCCACAAACAATATTCTGCACCCCTGCATAGAGGTTACTATTGCGTCCCACGAACAATATTCTGCACCCTTGCACAGAGGTTACTATTGCGTCCCACAAACAATATTCTGCACCCTGCACAGAGGTTACTATTGCGTCCCACAAACAATATTCTGCACCCCTGCATAGAGGTTACTATTGCGTCCCACAAACAATATTCTGCACCCCTGCATAGAGGTTACTATTGCGTCCCACAAACAATATTCTGCACCCCTGCATAGAGGTTACTATTGAGCCCCACAAACAATATTCTGCACCCTTGCACAGAGGTTACTATTGCGTCCCACAAACAATATTCTGCACCCCTGCATAGAGGTTACTATTGCGTCCCACAAACAATATTCTGCACCCCTGCATAGAGGTTACTATTGAGTCCCACAAACAATATTCTGCACCCCTGCATAGAGGTTACTATTGAGCCCCACAAACAATATTCTACACCCCTGCATAGAGGTTACTATTGCGTCCCACAAACAATATTCTGCACCCTTGCATAGAGGTTACTATTGCGTCCCACAAACAATATTCTGCACCCCTGCATAGAGGTTACTATTGCGTCCCACGAACAATATTCTGCACCCCTGCATAGAGGTTACTATTGCGCCCCAAAACAATATTCTACACCCTTGCACAGAGGTTACTATTGAGCCCCACAAACAATATTCTGCACCCCTGCATAGAGGTTACTATTGAGCCCCACAAACAATGTTCTGCACCCCTGCATAGAGGTTACTATTGAGCCCCACAAACAATATTCTACACCCCTGCATAGAGGTTACTATTGCGTCCCACAAACAATATCCTGCACCCCTGCATAGAGGTTACTATTGAGCCCCACAAACAATATTCTGCACCCTTGCATAGAGGTTACTATTGCGTCCCACAAACAATATTCTGCACCCCTGCATAGAGGTTACTATTGAGTCCCACAAACAATATTCTGCACCCCTGCATAGAGGTTACTATTGAGCCCCACAAACAATATTCTACACCCCTGCATAGAGGTTACTATTGCGTCCCACAAACAATATTCTGCACCCTTGCACAGAGGTTACTATTGCGTCCCACAAACAATATTCTGCACCCCTGCATAGAGGTTACTATTGCGTCCCACAAACAATATTCTGCACCCCTGCATAGAGGTTACTATTGCGTCCCACAAACAATATCCTGCACCCCTGCATAGAGGTTACTATTGCGTCCCACAAACAATATTCTGCACCCCTGCATAGAGGTTACTATTGATCCCCACAAACAATATTTTGCACCCTTGCATAGAGGTTACTATTGCGTCCCACAAACAATATTCTGCACCCCTGCATAGAGGTTACTATTGAGCCCCACAAACAATATTCTGCACCCCTGCATAGAGGTTACTATTGAGCCCCACAAACAATATTCTGCACCCTTGCATAGAGGTTACTATTGCGTCCCACAAACAATGTTCTGCACCCCTGCATAGAGGTTACTATTGAGCCCCACAAACAATGTTATGCACCCCTGCATAGAGGTTACTATTGAGCCCCACAAACAATATTCTGCACCCCTGCATAGAGGTTACTATTGAGCCCCACAAACAATGTTCTGCACACCCCTCCCATAGAGGTTACTATTGCACCCCACCAATAAATAGATACATCCCGAAGGGGGAAAAAAAGTGTAGTGGACGTAATCAGTAAAAGTGGTCTTTTCATTTGTCCTGATGCCCTTCATTACTCTTCCATGTCTCTTATAGCCCTTAATATAATTCCTTATCAGCAAATATCGCTCCTTGGCAGCACCCCCGGTTCCCCTTACCCTTCCCCGCACACATGGACGCTTTTGAGCAGCGACGGAGATCATTACATATTCAAACAATAGACGCAAGCATTGGGATCTCATATCATGTTCCGGTGTCTGGCCTAGTTTGTGATGGCGATCAAGAACCTCTGGGAGGCGGCTCATTTAATCATCCTGTGAGGGTATTATGTAGAGGGGTGTGAGGTTTAGAGGGGCACAGCCCAAAAAGGTATCGCGTGTCAAGAGATATTGCGTGCAAGGTCTGAATATATTCATTCATGTAATTAAATTCCTACGTAGAGTATGAGGCTAGAGAAATTGAATGACGCCCAAATATTCATATATTGAAATCACTTAAGCTATTCGATAGGATGTTAATCGAAACACAATAAGCAGATGAAGGAATTTTTCACAAAAGAAAGCATTCTATAGTATTAATAAACTATTTGTTAGGCCTGTTAAATAAATAATCATTTGTTAGTTTGGTCAATTTCTATGCATTTAAATAATTATTAAACTGAATACAGCTTAGTACGATCTATTTAGAAAACATTACTTTCAACGACGTGTAAACAATTTTTTTTTAAAATATGAAATGTCTGAATTTTGTCATAGAATCTGTTTGAAGTGCATTCCCAAGAGACATTTGTGTTATACCTACGACAAGTCAAACACGATCTTAAAAAATCGTTCAAGTCAACTTTTCTACTTGTTCACATCACAGTGTTTGTAGTAAATACCAGAGCGAAATTTCAGGATTTTTGATATTTTTGCACAAACCTATTACTCAAGAAATTTTTATAATGATATCGGGCACCTTGTCAAGCGTCCATACACTCACCGCTTAGCCGAAGTTAGGCCTATATAGATTGCGCTATCGGTAATGAAAGATTTGTAAACTTTGAAGTTTTAAATAGGCTTGTGCGCAATGGAATACAACTTTTTTTTTTTTTTTTAAATTAATTGGGTTGTTTTTAACCGTGGGTGCTTTAATAATTTAGTCTATTTTAACAAGTTCTACCATGGTCTATAGTGCTAAGCCGTAGTCTGTTCCTTTTGAGCGTCTAAAAGGGCTTTTGAATCAAAATATCGGGATGGCAGGGCAAGAGGAGGCTTAAGACGTAACATTTTGAAAAGTAATTGATTAGTTTCAAATTGGTTATAACCAGAGGATATTCCTGAGTCCTGAAACCTAAAGAAAAAAAAAATAATTCCGTGTAAAACAAAAGACAAAACCATAATTAAAATATTAAAAACACCAAATCACACTAAGCATACGGACGGAACATGTCACGTTGCCAACCTAACAGAATTGATATTTCTCTTTGCTTCTCGTCACGAGAACAATATAAAAATAAGAGGGGTGGAGGGGGAAGGGGGGAGGTTACTTTGCAGGGTGCACTAGTAATTCATTGCTCAACAATATTTTATTTTAGCATCCCCCTGCACACAAGTGCAGACCTTTTCCAAGAGTAGCGAAGACGTTTTAATATTTCAGTCGGTTGTTACAGAGGCTTGTGAATATTAAAGTCCCAGGGTCCTCCACAGTCGAGGGGTTAAGTAAGGGGGCTAGAAGAGGTCGGCCCTCGCATCTATAATACAAAAGGCTGAACATCGCATCTATAATAGAGAAGTCGGCTCTCAAGTGCCACACCCCGGTAACTACTGTCCAGCGCAGGAAATACGGACAGAGGAAGAAACTTCTTCATACATATTCCAATATTTTGATGGTAAATAACCCTATGGGCTCGCTCGGTAATTTATGTAAAGAGAGATAACTACAGTCCAATTTTCATACGAGAGGTTTTTTAATCAATCCAAACATATTTTTTGTAGTCAACATTGATAACAATTTATTTAATTATTAGTGTAATTTTATAGATATTGTATATACGCAGTTTCGATCTATAGAAGGAACCAATGTATTACATTATTCATGCCTGGGGTCGTCCTGTGAGTTACATATTACTGGGTTTTTTTTTCCCACCAAGGTGTGGAAGTTTAGTGTCGAATGCAGTCCTTATGTTATGTTATGTTATGTTATGTTATGTTATGTTATGTGTATTGGTCCTAAGAACTTCACTGTCTGTCTCACTCTACACCGGGCATGTCAAATTTTCAGCCCACGGGCCGTATGTGGTCCGATCCATGATACAGTGCGGTCTGCAGACCTTTTGATAAACCGACATACAATGGGGCCTATTTTTTAATTTTATAAATGTTGTAGAAATATATATTTGGGATTATTAAGTTACATTTGGAAAGTGGTTATTTTATAGTAATTAAAATACCTTTAAATTAAAATTAAGTATTTTATAAGGTAAATTAATCTTAACCTATTAGTAAGTTTAATTCACTTTATTTAAAATCATCAGTTTGTAATTTAAGTTAATTATAGTAATTAAAATACCTTTAAATTAAAATTAAGTATTTTATAAGGTAAATTAATCTTAACCTATTAGTAAGTTTAATTCACTTTATTTAAAATCATCAGAAATCTAGTAAGGAAGGTTGGCGAACCAAATGTTATCTTTACACACCAATCCCCAAAAATGTTTAGATTTGCAAATCAATTGTGTGTAATGAATGGCAAATCAAAATATATCAACAGTTGTTTCCTAGTATGAAAAGAAATATACTTCCCAGAAATTCTGGCTTATGGACTCTCATTTGCTATCAAGTATAAAAGAGACTTCAGCACAAGTTTTAAAAGTCTAGCATTCACAACATTGCAAATATAAGGTTTTCATATTTCTAGTAAAAATTTAGGATCTAATCCCAAGTTTTATGCATTCTTTATTTTCTTTTTGTAATAGTAAGAATTTTAAAATTGATTTTTTTTTTCACTTAAGATGTTGACAGTATTTTTTTTTAATGCTGCCCCCTTAATATTTTCAATATTGAATGGCCATGACCATGAAAAAACGTTTTAGACACTGACAACACATAACTTGGACAGGACGTCACATCGTGCTGCGGTTTTTCTGTATTATGCATAAACATCAATGAGCTGAAATCAGTGAAACCGGTTCACCACATTAAAAAATACCACAAAATTAAAAAGTGATTATTAAAAAAAAACTGATCCTAATTTTGCTGTTATCAAGTAAAGAAGAAATAAAACCAAGCTTCGATGCGTTTACTGGTTATAACTTCTCAGTTGATCAGCCGTTTGACGGGCTTTTAGACTAGGCCTTAAAAATAAATTGACATATAGATACAACTGTGAGTATAATAATCTCAATATTCGGCGGTATGAAGATCAGAAATTGAAGAAAATGGTTTATTAAGTTTATAGACACGTTATTCTATGTAATGAGGGACGGTAAATAATAAGAGTGGGTCATAAAATCAACATTTCTAAATATCACGTAAAGCACTGGTACATTGGAATAACGGTAAGTGTATGAAAGTTTGTTCAGTATGGTTTAATAAATACTATACAATGCTTCATAATATACATTATTATTATTATCACCTAGTCTTATTACCCGTTCTGGTTACACGCACTTACGCTAATGTGTAATGGTAGGGTGATTGTGAGATGAAATGGAGGACCTATAGTTTAACGTGAGATCCGAACCACGGTGGAGGCCTGGCATTCCTCACATTCATAAGTTGTGATTAATACACGTCTTGTCAGAGGTGAAGGAAGGGTTTGGCAATCATATAAGTCTGTGCCGGGACCAAGGGTTGAACCCCGGACCCCCAGCACAGAAGTCTGCCACCTTACCCCTAGGACCACCAGGTCACCCTTCAACATATACACATTTCCTGAACTGTAATGACATTCTATCAAGCGTATTACCCGAAAGGGTAGTAAGACGCGGTGCTAAAAATCCTCATATTTATTCTAATAATGTAGGTATGATGAGGTATAATTTAGGAGAGAATGTACACACACTTTAGTGGATATGGTGTGGGAAATAATTTACGAGATCATATCATTAGTCCTACATCAGGCTGGGTTTCGAACTCCTATCTTCCATTACCGGCAAACCAGATAAGAAGAGACTGAGGGCCTTTGTACGCATGCCCACTGGTGCGGGTGACAAGTACTACGCAATTTTGATCAAATCCAGTCACAATTTAAAAACAATGTCTTAACCCTACAATGATTTTTTTTTAAACTCCCTTACCAGAGGTTTGTTAGATTACCGAAATGGAAAAGGATTTGTGCAGGGTTTTAAAAAAATCCACTTAAATGTTATTTTTTACGACTGCATTATAGTTTTTAATTTTATCTGATAGTGTGTTTACTACGTGATACAAATTTAGGCTATATTTACGCAAGCAATACTTGTGCTACCTTTATTTCGTCTGCAAGCTTCCAAACTGGGCTTACGAGTGGAAATAAGATAAAACTTGCGCAGCAATTTTTTTTTTTGTAACTAAGTTGTTCAAAGCCACAACATAATGTTCCAGCATTCAATTACAAAAAAATAATAATTCTTTATTCAGGTTGATGTGAATAGGCCTACTTGTTTCAATCTACGTGTTGATTAGGTTGGTATGTGTCAATCCTAGCACAGAAGTAATACCAGTAATTCAATGATGCGTTTGAGTGGGATTTAGTAGCCAAGTAAAGTTTTAAAATAAATTATTATAATGGAACTTTATGAAATGAATTAGATTAGTCAAATAATACTTAATTTATGTTCATAAACAACAAGTAGCCTATCCAGTTTTTCCCCACATCTCTGCATCTTACTACTCTCTCGGCTTATTCGCATTCAATTATGCTAGTTATATAGGGATGTGAAAGGTATTATTTGAAGGAAACGTACCCACATTTGTGTGGAGGGACAGTGGGAAATAGTAGCGGGAAAAACACCATCAGTACATCTCAGTGAGATTCGAACCTCGACCTTTCCTTCATCGGCAAACTGTACAAATGAGCTTGACATTTAGACCACATGACCACCGGTTTTTATTATTATTCATAATGTTTGAAAGCGGTATCACAGTTTTTAAAAGTATATTATTAAAATAGACTACTATGCCTACGACAAAATTGTAATATTATAGTTGACTGACACCTTAGTGGTAATCTGGTATAAATAGTTTTTTTGGGGAAAATCAAAAAATATTTATTTGCGGTTAACATCTTACTACGTCTATATTCTGATTAGGTGGCCGCGTGGTCTAACTCACTTCTCTCACAGAAGACTAACCTCCGGATGACAGGGAGATCGTGGTTCAAATCCCGCTCGGGTGTATTAAGGGTTTTTCCAAAATGATTTTCCACTCTCCCTTTACGCAAATGCGGGTACACTTCCTTTAAACCATATTTTCCTAATCCTTAACTCACTAGCGTAATTAGTACATATGCATATATTCTGAAACGGTAGTAAGACGCGGTGCTAATATATAATTAAAAAGTATATTATTAGTGTTAGTTTATAGGTATTATCTAAAAATTGTGATTGATTGTCACAGATAAATAAATATATGAAAATGGTTTTTGTAACTTTTGTGACCGTCAAAATGTTTCTTCCTATCTGGATCTGACTAAAATAAAGTACCCGCACCTGTGATCACAAGGTTTAAGGCATCAGCCTAGCTTCTTTTATTTATTCGCGCGCCTTACAACCCATATGTACTATCCACATTTAATTATACTAACAAGGTAGGGCTGGGGAAGGGAGAGATTTTAATGTACCCGCACTTACATGAAAGAGAATGGGAGGCTATTTATTGAAAAAAATATTCCAGTACATCCAGTCGGGATTAGAAATGTTGTCTCCACGTCATCGGCAAATCAGATAAGAAGAAAATGGCATCTAAGTGTGCCGTGCCTCGCGATACATTGAAATACCTATAGCTAGAAAGTCGAGGTTTGAATCTCGGGCGGGTGCAATGACAGGTAGTTTCCCACATTTGATTTACCCATCCCCACTTCACGATAATGCGGGTGCATTTCCTTTAAGTTACCCCTGAAATACCTACACATGTATTGTATAATATATATTTGTTTGAATACGGAAGCCCTTTTAGCTTGGACACTTTTAGATAATGTTATTAAGTGGAAGGACTACCTTGTAAAACTTGAGAAACGCTATCAGCGCAACTCCTAAGAAACGTCCATATATTGAACTATTTGGACTGTTTAGCCGACACCGAACTTGAGTTGCGGTGTTGTCATATCTGTCAAATTTGGTCTAAAAGAGTGAGGGGGAGCGAGCTAATCTGTTGTTTACATGGGTCAAGTTTCTTGGAAGGGAAAGGCAGGCAAGAGTGCGGCTTTTATCAAAGACCACACTATGCAGAAATCTGCTGCTTTATTTTTAGCTTGAACTAATATAATCAGTAATATGGTTTTCTTAATATTTCTTACCTAGCGGAAGAAAACATTTTTAATTTGACGTTCTCGTATTAGACTGGTTTGCTGGTGACGAGTTTGGGGTTCAAATCCCAGTAGTGTATACTGAGGGTGTTTTTTTAAAACGGTTTTTTATACACGCTATTATTATTTATTTATATCACCACGTCTTACTATCCGTTCGGGCTGTACACTTATGTAATAATTACTATAATGTGTTAGGCATCAGGAAGGTTAAAGTAAGAGGAGGTGCATCCATATTTTCGTGGAGTGAGAGCAGAAAACTATTTAGGAAAAACCACCTGTGAGCACCCGACCGGAATCGAACCATGATCCCCCGTCTTCAACATGTCAGTTGAACACGGTGAGTAGCACATACTATTGGACTTGATTTCTGGTGGT
Source organism: Timema podura (assembly GCA_033556935.1). Classification (NCBI taxonomy): domain Eukaryota; kingdom Metazoa; phylum Arthropoda; class Insecta; order Phasmatodea; family Timematidae; genus Timema; species Timema podura. The sequence goes on along the minus strand of JAVRXN010000011.1, from coordinate 52,174,502 downwards.
GGGGAGATTGAAATTCAAATCCCAGTTGTGTGCAATAAGGGTATTTTTCCTTAAAATGGTTCCCAATCTCACTCTACGCAAATGTGAGTACATTAAATCTAAAATGTTACCTTCCTCATTCCAAGTTCATGCATGTGTACAACTCAAACTGGAAGTAAGTCACAATGAAAAAAAAAACTATTGTGATGACTACCAAGAGTGTCGGCGAAACTTTATTAGTTTCGGGCAAGGCAGTTGTAAAGAAATATATTTTTGAGGAGTTTTTAGGGGAATGACTCAAAGCCAATGGGAAATGTTTGAAAATGGAATGCCACTAAAAGCTATTTGGGCATGGCGCTTAAGCATTTAAAAATAATAATAGATTGTTATAGAATCTATTTGAAGTTTGATACAAACCATCTTTCAGCTTCAAACTCAAGTATATCAGAGGGAACCAAACAAACTGGAGGAAGACACATTTTGATGGGGGGAGGGGTGGAGAAGAAATTGGTGGTAATACCCCAGCCTATCAAACCTCCCCCTTCCCAGTTCACCCTCAATGAGTAACATTGGATATAAAACTATCGACAGACACACCGTAGAATGTAGATCATTTCCTCAGCATCTGACTTAACCCAAGCTATGAGGGGTGAGGACAGTGTCTGATGATGATGATAATAATAATAATAATAATAATAATAATAATAATGGTATAGAGATATCTTATCAATTAACATAAAAAGTATTTATTTTTTTATATCCTTTTTCATGGACGCAGAAAATTGTGGGTCAGAGATGTACCCTTCTTTAAAAGTGTTAGAACCCTTAAAAGGCAGGGGGGCCACACACATATGTATAAAACATAAATAAGAAATTGTGTTTTTTTACTTTATTATTTACTTTAGTTTCTTATATTACACCATCCAGATACTAATAATAATAATAATTTTAATATAAACTTAAAGATGCACTAAAATCTCCTATTGTAAAACTAGCTTGACCTACATTAGCTTGTAACATGTACAAAGACATAACTATGCAGTAATGGACCCACGGTGGGTGACCCCAAGGGAAAAATACACCACCGTCCCCAAATCTTATGAATAATTGTAGATTATAAAAAAATATTTAGACATTTATTATTGGAATTATTTTATAATACGTAATAATATAGAGTAGGTAGGTTAAATTTAGAGGAAGTGTACCCACATTTGCGTGGAGAGATAAGAGTGTAAACCCATTGAGGAAAAACCACTCGAAGTGCATTACCATACAGCCATAATATTTGATAAAATTGTTGCTGAAAAGTTTCAATATAATGTAAAAAACTTAATCTGAATTGAATAAAACAATATTAATAAATATTATAAACAAATCTATAGTCAATTATCAATATTAACACTTATAGAGGCTAAACAAACATTGATCTCTGTGAAATTGTCTACACTTTCCTCCAAGGACAAGCTACGGGTAGTAGCTCAACAGTCAACATATCTAATCCCTGCAGCCTTTATTGATTCATGTGAATCTTAAATAATTTTTAGTAAAGTTTTGAAAATGACCTGTCAGCTGTTTCTATTGATTTTACAGAAAAATATGTACATACATTTTTGTACAGCATAAATTATGCGCAATAAAATGACTATTGAGTAATTTTTGATTGAATAATGAGATCTTTACGAAACAATGATAGGCCTGAAAGACAACGCTTTCATATATTAGCAAATTAATTTTGGGTGGGTGGACCTGCGTGATGGGCCCTATTTTGAGCGTGGGCCTGTGGCATTCTGCCACCACCCTATAATTACACCAATGAACTTGTAGCTATCAAGAATTTCAAACTCTATTAACCTATTTTTTATTAATTATATTCGATAATCAAATATAGCTTTATACGTTTATACATATTTTAACATGTATAACACTCGCTTTGATGGCTTCATGGTCTAACGCGCTACTCTTACAGTAGACTAGACTGCCAATGATGGGGAGATCAAGGTTCTAATCTCGGTCGGGTGTACTAAAGTTAGTTTCTCCAAACTGGTTTTCCACGCTCCCTCCACGCAAATGCGGGTACAATTTCTATGATTATAACCTTCCTGATCCATAAAACCACTAAACAATTTTGAAAAAAAATCTATTCACAAATTCTCTGTTTATTTGACAAAAATTTTAATCCGACCATTTACCTCAGGAACTGAAAGAAAATATTTTGACCAGATTAAATAATATTATATACATATATATTTATATATAATATAATGTAAATCAAAATATAATATAATATAATATTATATATAAAAATATAATATTATATTATTAAATAAATATTATATAGCTATATTTATATATATATATATATATATATATATATATATATATATATATATAGTCAAATTTGAAGATAGCATATAGAACAATTTTCTGCAAAAAGAAAGATTTTATTTTTAAAAATGTATAATTATCGATACCAAATTATTGACTCTGTTTACAAATCAGATTACCAAAGGTAGGGCCAAAGTGTTTGATTGGTACACCAAAGTGAGCCGAGCTCGTGTGGGTTTTACGCCGATGTACTAATTAAGCTAATGTGTCAGAGAAGGGTAAGGTTGCTTTTAGATGACTTACACTCACATTTGCGTGGAGGGTGAGTGGAAAACATTTTAGGAATAATAACCTCATAGCACCCAAATGGGATCGAACACCAATCCCCGTCCTCAGCAGTCCAGTTTTTTGCAAGAGTAGTGCCTTAAATCATGAGGTCACCAAAACGGGTCCTGTAATTATATTAATTAGGTATTCTACGCACATGATTTGAATTAATGGATGGATTTTAAACTACAGTGTTAAAATTGTATTTTTCATGCAGAAATTATAATAAATTCATGACACTTTTTTTTATCCAATTCACAAGAGTAGAACATTTTATTTTTCTTTCGTCTGGTTGAGAGATAAAGTAGTTTTTTATTTTATTTTCTTCGATCTCTTTTTAAAGAAACGGCTTCCATTGCAAAACACGTGGTATTCACACAACTGATTTAATATATGAACGCAGTCGAGTTGATATTTTTCCTGAGAACATCTGCTCGTCACCGTGCAACGCTTGGCATCACTGCCATGAGTTTTCTCGAGAGGTTCATTTTGTTCAACATTACACCGCTAGGTCACAGGCTACTGCACCACAACACTTTTTTGAATCAAAATAAAACTGTACCACTTTATTTTAGTTTAGAACAATATGTATGCTGAAAAATGAAAGGATAATTACTCTCAATCATATTTACTCGGTTTATACTTTGTCTACAGATTTAAAAAAAAAAACACTAAACCAAGAAAATACGATCATGCAAAAATTATTTAAACAAAGCTGCTTACAAATATTTAACTTTTAACTGGCGTTAAATTATACTAAATGATAGAGAAATGTGTTTATTGTAATAAAATGAAAACCGTTTTAGCCTAAGTCTTCCCACATTTAAATGACAAGCCCAGTTTGTTTCATGCAGTGATCTTTAAATTATTTTTTTAAACTTAAATTTGAATTGGCTGGGTAGATAGGAATAAACTATAAACTATGTAAATGAATTGATCTTTACAGTAGTAAAAATCTGATTAAAATATGTATAATAGTTTTCTTAGTAATCATGTACAGAGAAATCGCCTTAGAAACCGGCCGCGCTCATCTCTCATGGTGATCAATCCCCTTAAAATACAATATTAAAATGTTTGCGCGCATTACACACCGTTTACAACATATCGACATTATTCAGCAAAACAAAAGTAGCTTTTAATACCAACTCAAAAGCACTTCCAACTATTTAACATAATGAGATTACGGCTATACTACTGTCCTGGCAATTATTTATATTAGTAGATAGAGTATGAGTTTAATTGAATCAATTTGAGCGAATCAGGGTATTGTCTGAATAAATTAAAATATCGTCTTTGTATAGTTACACAGAAACCGTTAACATTTAAAAATTATTAATAAAGATTAAAATTTTAACTATCCATTATGGCAATTATTTTCCTAGCTTAAATTCAATAAGTGCAGAAAAATAGAATTACATTTTAATTACAGGATAATTTACAATATACATGATTTTTTGTGTTATTACAACTATATTGCCGTTACACTTAGGTTGAGATGAGGGAATAACAGCACACGACTTATTAACTAGCTTAAAACCAGAACAGAAACAAAATCCAACCCCCGGTCTTTAATTCCTCACCGTGAAAGGGGAAAACAACATTTCACAGTGATACATTTTTCTGCTATTCAGGAATCAAACCCGAAACTCTAAGTTCAGTAGAAAAAACTCGCTATTAACCGAGCTAAGGTGTCATACGAGGGTAAATATAAATGTCGGGGAAAAAATTGTACATTCATCTAAGTTTTGTGCTTTTTTTAATACATCACGCCTTTATACACGATCGGGCTATCTGCACGAATGCGCTATTGTGCTATGGAAGAAGAAAGTTGTATTTAGAAGAAGTGCACTTTCGTTTTAGAAGAGAATAGGAAACCATTTATTAAATACCACCTTAGTACACCCGACCAGAATTCGAACCCTTATCTCTATATGAAACCGAACACCAGCTGAAATCTGCCATATTTTTCGGCCAGTCCTGCTGGTGGTTATCATATGTTATGTATCACCTACGAGTTTTATAGCTATGGTATGGTCCAATTTCATAGGAAGGGCCTTATTTGACAGCTAGGAAAGTGACTAGACCTTTTACGTGTACATATGTTAAGTCATGTTATTTATCTGCAGCCTTCACTTTTGATTTATATTATTAACCACCCTAATAGTTTAGTAAATGTTGCCAATTTCGGTTGCAAATATTATAATGTTTTATTGAAGACCTTTTCTATGAAAATGTGACTATAGTAGACCTACACCTTTATCTGATAAAAGCAGTGTTTTGTGGTCTACGATTAAAATTGCGACAATTTGAAAAATGTAATATTAAATGGTGTAATTTTGTTATAATTGGTTACTCTACATTTATTGTATCTTCTAAAAGTTGGGAAGAGTAAAATTTTGATCCACTTGAGCTACGAAAACATTTCTGAGACGGTTTTTTTTAAAATATATATAACGTACATAGGAATACAATTAAATTAGAATTTAAGGAAAGTGGTTTATACACTGAAAAAAAAATGTATTGAGAATAAAGGTTCTTATCAAATAATTTTCTCTCATATTCACACAAAGTTAAACATTCCACTTGTAAACCATTTTAGTAGTAGTCTACATACAATTTGTCGTTATACCAAATGATCGTTAATATAAACAAGTTTAATCATTGTAACTTTATATACGGTTTACATTAATGCTCACTGTGGTTGGATAGTCTGTAGGCACTCTAATATTGACATTACATTGTATCAGGGTATAATTTTCAATAATAATAGTAGCCTATTTGTTTCTTTTACACTGTTTTAACTAAGTAATTTTTTCGAAAGGCATTTTTTTTTTTTTTTACAAACTGAAGGGTAGCTACAAACTTATTTTATAAATTCCCTAATTTTTCCAGGTTTATTAGATAGATATGAAAGACACTCCTTTTAGAAAGGAAAGAAAATTAAAATAACAGGTAATAAGGTCAAAAGAGTAGCCAAACGACTTGATGGTATAAAGTGTGAGCCTACTAAAGTCAAATTATTGTATAATGGATTGTAAATACGACAAAATTGTTTGAAATTTTTAGTGTATAAATTATCATAAACCAAAATGTAGATGTAATACATTGTACGGCGAAAATGTATCTCCGGTCTGAAGGCATCTGCAGTCAATAAGTGGCCCAAAAATATATATTATCTCCCCCACCAACCACCTCGTCTGTCCCAAGATTTTCCTTTCCTTTTCGGCAAACAGATCACGCTGTTAAGCAAAGTAAGCGGGAAAAGGAAAGCTGCAGACAGCACCGATAGAGTCGATACCAAACGACGACAACGAGTTGAGAAGAAGGAAGCAGGATCACGGGGGAAAGATTCTAGATTGGGGTGGATGGAGGGAAATAGGGGTAAGGGGAAGATGCTCTCTCCATATTGACAAAGACATTAGTAGACCCGCATAGGAGGATGCCAAATTGGGGAGATTGCTTGAAAGAAAAGAGAGAAGGAAACAAAAAGTATATTCAAATAAGAATCACTAGGTCGATTTAGCTTTTGAAAAAATTTGGTGTCATCTTCGTTTAGAGAACAATTCAATTTGTTCAATAACTAACTAATAACTATAGTAGCTTTTTTTAATCAACTAATACCAGCCCCACCCGTGAGAACGAGAATTTAGCTACTAGCCTACTCAGGTATGATTCGTCGGTGCTGTGGATGTGAGAGTTCAGATATTGGCCAGGTCTGATCAAGTTTGCTCCCCTAAATGATTTCCTTCTCATCCTCCACGTAAATGCAGGCTCATTGCCTCCAAATTCAACCTTCATCATCTTTGGCCTTTTAGTGTGAATGAAAAGAAAAATTATAAGGTTAATTCTATTATTGTTTCTGTTTTATTATTAGAGCATTTTACTGCTAGTGTGTTGGCTACTAGCGACTTAACTAAATTTCAGAAACAGCGTTATAGCTAACGTCCCAACATATATTTTTTAACTCTCAGATAACAATTACTTCTGTCAAATTACTTTATGAAGATTCATTTACGATCCTATTTTCAAAGAAAACAGCTGACAGCTAGAAAAATTACTGGATCTATTTTCAGGTATTTATACATCAGAGCATGTTAGCTGCAGTAGTAACTTTTTATATATTTTATCAATAGCTATTAAAAATCTAATATTAAAGTTTTTTAACACTGCGTCTTACTACCCGTTCGAGCTATATACTACGCCTATTTACTAATTACGCTATTGGCTTTATGGATTGAGAAGGTTACTTTTAGGAAGTGTACCCACATTTTCGTGGAGAGTGGAAAACCATTACGGAAAAACACCCTCGGCTCATGCAATCAAGATACAAACCTTGATCTCACGGTCATCAGCAGTCTAGTCTACTGAGAGAGTAGCGCGTTAGACCATGCGGCCACCGAAGCGGGTAATAATAAAGATAAATGTTATTTATGTCTACCACCAACAAAATGTTCTTAAAAGTCATTTCTAAAAGCATATGGCAGTAGCTCTGGATGGTTAAGTCTATGGTTTGTACTTTCTCACGACCCTCAGAGAAAGACAGTACTGTGATCATAATAAAGATCAAATTCAAGATTTTGATGGATGTTGACGATTCCTAGAAAGTATTTTTGCCATTCTGTCTGTCTGTTACTAGGATTAGAACCGAAACTATTTAGCCGATAAGGTTGAAACATGGTATCGGTAGCGTCTCGTGACCAAAATTTTTAGGCAAGCTTGGAAGGGGTGCCTTCAAGCTTAAAAAGAGAGGTTCCGGATTTAAAAAAATAAACATTATGCTTCAAGAAGCTATTTGGAGGTGTTTTTAATGATAGTTGTGGCTTTGGGCATCCTTCTGTTCTGTGATTTACATAATTGTGTTATTATTTATTACTTATTATAGACATATATTTATAAACTTTCTTTTGTTAGCTTTCACTGATACAAACATCAAAACAAAAGCAACTGCTACAATAAACGCCATTAAACTCTAAGGCCCAGAACATAAGACACACATTCTTGTACAAAATGTTGTGCAAAAAATTGTACAATATCTTGGTCACATGGACTGCATAAAAATTTTAGCTAGTGACTGTTCATACGGCATTTGTGATTGCATATAATATTAGGAAAAAAAAGATGACTTTTTGCTTTTTTTATGGAAAAATAAGTGAATGATTTGGAAAATATTGGTATTTAATGTAAATAATTTCTTAGGCATACCTAAATATTATGAAAAAAATCAATTTTTTAATATATTTTGAAAACCGTTGAAAACCTTTATATTTGGGGTCCACTCCGTTCAATTATAATTATTAGTGTGTTTTCAAGCATTTAGCTGTTTTTCTTACAATCACTTTTTTTAAAAGTAACTGTCAAGCAGACGAAGTTTTTATGTTTACAACTAAAAAGTTGTACAAGAAAAATGGCTGAAATAGGACGCGTTCTCTTTCCTGAAATTGTATACAATAAGTTGTGAAAAGCAGATCTTGTATGTACAAGTTTCGGTGTTCACAAGACGCCATCTGCAGGCTGCAACTACTTATACAACTGTATGTACAAGAAGTTGTGTCGTGTGTACTGGGCTTAAATATGTGTAGGTACGGGGTCAGTACCTTGACAATAATATATTAATTTCCCCTTTCATGCTATATCACTCCACTCTGTTCTGGAAGGGGAAAAGAGGGGTAGTGACTTTGGTTCTAGTCATCACCTTTCGGGCAAGAAAAGTCGTAGCTCGGCTGCTTACATCTTTACCTGGCATCCACAGCTTCCCCTTCTCACCCTCCGAAACCAATGACGTCACAAATAAGAACCACACTAGATAGAGCAATGGGATGAAAGTTGGACAAATACCGACTTTCAACCACTATTAGATGGAATAGTTCACGTCTTGCATACATGTTATGGTCACTGCCATGTATGGGATTTTTTTTTCAAACCCATTGATGCTTGAATTACATTTAAATAATTACCACGCAAAAAAGAATTTTTGCAAACATTAAATAAAATAATTACATATCTTCAATCAAAGGCAAGAAGTGCCCCTGCATGGTATCTAGGGGTTTCATAAGGTTTATCAGAAGGTCCTTGAATCCATCCATCCAATCCTTGAATTAAGGATAACTTACTTTAGGTACATAAAAGAAAAATCTATTTTCAAAAAAATCTGCTCAAAAGATTTTGATTAAAGTTCGTGTCTGAGCACCTTTTAACATTACAAACAAAATGAAGCATCTCATTTTCCCATTAAATTTACCTTTAAAGACGCTGTGCTAATAAATAATAATAAATAATAATAATAAAATAATAAATAATAAATAATAATAATAATAATAATAATAAATAATATATAATAATAATAATTATAATTATAATGATTATATAATAATAATAATAATTAATAACAATACTTTTAAAGGTACTTTACATAATTGGAGTTTTCCCATTTTGATCATGTAGACGCTACTATTTGAATTAAAAAATAGCTTATCGCTGGAAAGATATAGAGTTCTTAAAAATAGCCACCTTTTATTTAAAATAGTATTTTATAAAATCAATATTTTACGAGCTTTATGAAAATATTTTTTTAAATAGAACTTTGGGAAGTGGGAAGTTAAAAATTCACAGAACCAATATTATGTTTCTGTACAAATGTATATTTTTCAAACGTATTTGTATTTCTACATTTTATTTATAATTTAGTAAGTTTTTAATAGTTTGACATCTTTATATAGTCTTTAGTGCATCTGCCAAATTTATATGAGCGTTGATTCGGGTTTGAGTCATTGATGGCAGGACATTTTTCAATGTGGGATTGAAATTGTTCCCGTTCACTGAATTAATGGCCAAAGGTACGTAGTGTCGATAGAGAACAAATTGGGGATAGATCGCTGGTTGCCAGCCCATTGCCGTGGAAACAAACTTCAAAACATGACGTTTTTTGTGACATTTTCCACTGTACTATATTCGCCTGCAAACCTGCAGACTGTTATCCCGCCTAACAATTATGTAATGCGAGATGCCTACATGCAATGTTGAGTCGTAGGAAAGCTTTATTTTTACTTTTTGTTTGCCTCTACCCTATGTAAAAGGGGAAAAAAGACTAAAGTGACAAATGTATCTACGCTTAAACTAATTGATAGATCTCAACCAAACTTGGAAATACTGGTACTCACCAACAAACTCGAGTTTTTTTTTACCGTCCTTCGAATTAATATTTTGTAAAAAAGAAAAAGAAAAAAAGAGGGTATCCAAAGCCTTGGGAACGTTTGAAGAAACAAAGCGTTTCTGAGATTTAAAAATGGAATCAACTTCCTCCCCCCCCCCCCAAATTGATAAGATTTAAACATCTCTATTTAGACACAATGTATTTACAAATTCAAAATATTGTCAATATAGTAACAAGTAACTAGGTCCAGGTTGTCAAAATTTAGATTTTTTTAGTAAAATAAATTTAATCTGATTCCCTTTCCCGGCCCTATTACAATATCTCAATTCCCCACCACTATCCTCTTTATTTTTAATAACACGAGAATTTGCACATGAGTTTATGCTATAAGCAATAACTCGGGATGTAATTAACATATTACGATGAAATTTTTAGAAACAACTTATTATATTAGGGAACACATCGACATTAATTGGAACTACATATTATAGTCTGAACAATGTATTTAATTAACATTTACAATTAGTTTTTAACTCCAACTCCTTTTTACTGGTGGTATTCAAGAAAACAATCAATTCTGCAGAGGGGCAGGTCACAGTTCTTACACTTCCATGAAGTCTGGATGCCTCGACCTGAAGAAGCTCTTTCTTTTTATTGCTGCAGTTTGCACAAACTTTATTTCTGCCTTCAATGGTTTTTTATTTTATGTGGATTTTTTTTTTGGTGAAGGTACAGAAACTGGGCGACTTCTCTTCCTACCAACTGTTTTGCGCGAGGAAAAGTTTCCTATCATTTGCTTATAAAGTGCAAGTCTGAATGATTTTTGGTAAATCCATGTCTTGATAGTGCTGGTTGATTTGTTTCATTATAGATTATGAAATTGTTAACAATGGCAGTGTTCAATACAAATACAAACAAATATTTCCACAATTTTTTTTGTTTTTCTGCCCAAAGAATAGCTTCTTATCTGGTCGGCTCTGTCAACACAATCCATAAATTTGGTATACTTGACTAAGGTAAAAGGGTAAGAAACCATAACCCTTTCATTTCCATTGCCAGTTTTCCTTTGTACAGTACTGGTATACTTTCACTAGGGTCGCAATTGGTTGACAAAACGCAAATATCCCTGTTGTCGTGCCAAACAGTGGCTGCCACATTACTTGACTGCAGTACTTTGCTGTCACCTCTCTTCAGTTTTAGGCAAATGTTATTACCTGACACTAGTTTAATTTTACATAGTTCATTGGAACTTAAGTAAGTCATGCACAGGACCATTATTTCCCACATATTCATTCAGAGCATCAAATTGTAGCCTGTCAGTAAATGTCAACAAAGGTGGTTGAAAACGCCTTACAGCACCAGCACAATCACCACCCCCATTTAAATTATTTTCCAGGTCACCATCACTTATATCAAAAAATTCAGGATATTCATTATCATTACTACACTCAATATCAATATCGTTATCGTCAGAACTATCAGATTCACTGCCAGATACATCTTTATAGAGCTCCAAAACAATCATATCGTCTTGTAAGAAGGCCATTCTGAAGCAAAACTAACAGTTAAACTAACAACGCTAAAAAAAAAATTAATTTCATACAAGCTAGACCTCTATAGTAAAAAAAACAACTAAATATAAAATAGTTAGTAAATAGCCCTACTGATGGCTTAGAGAGTGCCGAAATACGGCGAGCGCTTTCGAGCGTTTAGGACAGGAACGACAAATAAACAGCGAGCACTTGGGCCGCGAAAGGGTTAACGAAATTCAATGTACCCACATTGTTAACCAATTACTTCGTCATCACAACCCATATTGACTGGACAAAAGGTGTATGAAATATGAAAAAAAAAACGCGTATTTTTATTTCGTCCCATTTAAAACCAAAGTTGAACTCTAAAGGCTTGGTTTGCAAGAGTCAGGGGATGCGTGAGGCGTGGCCTTGTTTCGTTTGCGGTACTCTGAAGAAAGGGTGGTTTCCAATACAAGACAGCGCTAACCGTTGTTTTAATCGGCTTTTTCCCCTGGAAGCAAGGCAATATAGACGTATAGTAGCGTTTTAATAGGAAGTAACTTTAAGTAAATACAAACTTTTTTTGCTGTCAACATTGATAGTAATTTACTATGTTATTAGTGTTATTTTATAGATGTTGTTAGTAACTATAAATATATATTCGTTGTCTCCATGATATAATATCGCTTTGATAAGTTTAAGCGCACTGCGTGACACGCTGAGCCTAGACTGGTGGTGAACTTGAGCGCGACAAGGTTGTGGGGTCGGTGGGTATGGTTACGCATCCCATTCGCGCATCGGCTTCAGTGGCCGCGTGGTCTAACGCGCTACTCTTGCGGAGTGGACTAGAATGCCGATGACGGAGAGATCTAGGTTCGAATCTCGGGCGGTGTATTGAGGGGGTGTTCCAAAATTGATTTCCCACTCTCCCTCCACGCAAATTCAGGTACACTTCCTATAAGTATAACCTTCATAATTCTTAAAAATCATTAGCATAATTAATAAATAAGCGTGTAACCCAAACGCGATGCTAAAAACAAAACTTATCCGGTACCGCAAAGCCACACAACACTCATCACGTAACACCCCCCCCCCCCCCCTTCCATCCGGGACGTGGTGTCTTTGCAAACCAAGCCTTTCTTAGGCCTTTGTTAGCTATCATTATATTGCAAAATTTAGTAGTGCGACCCGTACTAACTGGATAAAGCGTGTTCACAATAATTGAAAATAAGTATTTTTAATCCTACTTTGTAAAAACTAATGATTTCAACCAAATTTTGTATGGCTACCTATAGTATTATTAAAACAGCATAGATTTAATTTGTTTCTGCAGCTCGTAAAACCGGCCTAACAATGCCCGAAGTTTCGAAAGTTCGAGAAATTTAAAAAAAAACCTATTCAAAAGGAAATTTGGTATACAATTCCTTAGGGCCTTATAAATGTTTTATGCTTATGTTAGTACTGCTCCTATTATCGAGGGTAAAAACTATTTGATTTCAACTAAATTTAGTAGACCTATACAAAAAGTTCCTAAGGGCATCATTAGTTTTTTTGTACCAGAAAATGTTGTTACGACGGCCCATATTATCAGGACCAAGTAGATAAAAATATTGAACTGTACAAATATTTAAGGGGAATAAAGGTCCCGTGGTTCGCAAGAAGGGATTTGTTTCCCTCTTCGCAAAGCAGCTTAGACCTGACTGATTTATTGAAAACGTGATAAGGTTTAGTATGCACACTTTCTTTCGTTACTCTATTCTACTCACCCCATAACGAGCTATACCCGACCCGAGCGATAATGCCGACCTTTGCGGATGGTTGGTTCATTGGGGTCAACACAACAGCCCTCCCCGTTAATCTCAGTTTTCTAAACCAGAGCGGCTTCTTCTTCATTAAATTAGCTCCTCATTTGTCTTCACAATGCTGGGTTTTACACCGTTTCAGACCCACCTCACATTTTTTTTTTATCACATGTCTTACGATTTGTTCAGGTTATACGTATATGTGCTAATTATGTTATGAGTTAGGGATGAGAAAGGCTGAATTCAGAGGAAGTGAATCCGAATTTTGGTGGAGGGAGAGTAGAACACAATTTTGTAAAAACCACTCTCAGTACAACCAAATGGAATTCAAATCTCGATTTCCCAATCGTAGACGCCTAGTTCAACACGATAGTTAATCCTTCCACTTAGACCGCACGGCCACCGTAATCAGGTAAGATAAATTTTGGATTGAACCCGGGGCCTCTGGATCTGTAGCCATAAACTATGCCCCTAGACCACAGAGGCGGTCCTATTTTACTCACCATCGCAAAAAAAAAAAAAAAAAAAAACTAATATTGATGTTCGAAGAACGGAAAAAATAATTGATAGTGAAACACAACCAAATAATATTCAGATTCAACTAAGTTGGGTATTTATTTTTGTAATTTAAAGAAAGCCCCAGCAGGAATAGTGTAGCGATTCACAAAACCTTGACTCGGGAGGTTGAGGTTCAATTCCAGACAGGTGAGATGAGATTTTACTCAATGGTGGTTTTAGAGTCCATTACTAAAAAAAATTGCTTTGTTAGCCTAATCAATCTGTGTCCTTGCACTCAGAGTTAGAAGCTCGACATATTTGTATGCTACTATGGTGAGAGAGAGAGATCCATTTACGGTCTGTTAAATATACTTTTGCTGTCTTCGTCCAGAATTAAAGCACACTTCCCTGGAAACACTCAGATATGCCAATATCTCAGCCAGAGTAGTCAAATGGAGTAACTAACTTTATAAGCCATATTATAACCGTCTTTGTTACATTTTTTGTTCATGTTAGTTGAAGCTACGCCAATTTTTTTACAATAATAATAGTTTCTAACATTCGTGTGGCCTTTCTGTGTCCAAGTTTCTATCAAATAAACTATCCTCTCGTCTATTTCGGAGCATCAGTTCAAATACCATCCAACGTCATCCAATGGGCGAAGGTCGCGGTTGGTTTAGAACTATCAATATTAATTAAAAGGTTCCAACCAACAGCTTCTTATGTTGTTACAGACATCAATTTACATTGGGACACATAGCATTTTTAAGAAGGGGTCAAAACTCAAAAGGAAATGTTAGTTTCTTATAGGGTCCCTTCATGATAATTCAGCGTGTCAGTACGCATCAGTATTTACAACGAGACCGTACAAGGTCAGTCTTCGTATCATTATTTTTATCAGTCTCAGCTCCTGCATGCAACGTGCAACAACATGGATGATAAGAAAAAGGCGAGTGCAGTCATGTTTGCTACTGAGACTGAAGGAAATACTGACGAGCGCGGCACACGGTCAAGTATTACTGTCAGTGTATACTGTCAATGTATCTCCCACCACTTGCAGTACTGATGGACTGATGACTGATGTGATCAGAAAATTAGGAACACATCAGTATTTTCGTAAGTCCGTCCATCAGTACTGCCCTTCAAAATCAGTCAGATTGTCAGTATTAATAATTAATTTATTAATACTGACAGTCTGAGTGATCGTGTATGGGGCCTATTAGGACACGTTTTTATTGATTTTCAAATATGTTTAGTTGAGAAATACGTCCATCACTGTGGGTATGACTGACACATAATAATTGTACATTTTAAGTATCCTTCAAAGCATTTTTAACATTAAAAAGAATATAAGAAAAATAGTTATGATGCTTTTTATGTGAGGTTTTGGCCGATTATGGAATACAAACTACTAAGTACATATTTATAGGGATCATCAGACATGACCTAAGCCCTCAATAAAAGGGTATTTAAAAAAAAATTGGAACAAAATTAAAATTAAAAATAGATAGTACAGAAACCACATCCCAGCCTTGCTCATTCTGGTCACGTGAATGATAGCTTGTAGGTAGAGAAAAAAAAAAGGAAGGAAAACACACAAGAACATTCAGACCTTATTCATTGAGTCACAAGTAATCTGTCTTACTTGCGAGACAAACGACCGTGAGTTATTCCGTCCAATACCCCCACCCCTTTTTTGAATTTGATTCCCCCCCTCCCCTCCAGTTTCCGCGCTTGGGCGACATAGAGCCGCAGACAGGCAAGCGAGTAAAAATACACCAAGGTGGTGTCCTATTGTACTTATTGAGGAGAAGAAAATTTATGGTCCCTGGAGAAGCATTAAAAGACGTTGTGTCTGGAGTGAGCGAACCTTGGCCGAGACTTTTATACAAAAAGTGCCGCAGACAGCGGCTTGTATCGGGATGAACGAGCTGTTCAGGCTGTAGAGAGGGCTCATTACTTGAGGCCTGTTGGCCATTTGTCAGCTCTAGCTAGCTCTGTGAAGCCCTTCGGAACAACAAGATACTACCAACCACAAGACACTGAAATGCTTAAAAGCAAACAATTAATCGGGAAATTAGATACACGATTAAGCTCGAATTAGAAATCGAATCAAAGTGAATTCTGCAAGGTTAACCCGACTGCAGAAACATTGCCATCAACGAAATAGTTGGGTTTTTCCACCGCATCTTACTACCCGTCTGTGTCATACGAATTTTAACTACGCTTGTAGGGTAGGGATACGGCAGTTAGAGGTAAAAGAAAATATACCCTAATTTGCGAGAAAGGGAGTATGATAACCCACTATGGAAAAACCTACCTAAAAAAAATACACCTGGCCGGGACTCAAATGAACTATACTAGAAAAACTAACACTTAGTTCCCGCGGCCATCTATGTGGTTTTTTTTAAGTATGGAAAATAGATTTTACTGGTATTTACTGGTAATTTTGGTAAGAAGCCTGTTATAGCAAGGCCTTTTTTGCACAAAAAACCTACTGCATAGTAGTATTTTGAGCGTATAACCCAAAAACGGGTAGTAAGAACGCGTTGCTAAAATAAAAGTAGTAGTATTTTGGTAGGATAAAAGACCTTCCAGAAAGGTAGTAGGAAGTCCTTTCTGGAAGCCTTCTACCCACCAAAATACTAATATATTATATTGATTCTGGTAGGAAATAAGGCCTCACATGGCAGGCTTCCTACCAAAATTAGGGTATACAAACATTCACGCTATGCGACGCCTGGTCTGAGATATATAACCTCTTAAGATTGCGCTTAGTAAGATGGGCTCTTAAGGATAAGAAATAATGATGCCAGTCAGAAAGTATGATTTTGTTGTTTAGGTTTAGTTTAGTTAAATACAAATATTGTTGAAGTTTTAGTCACTTTTTACATGTACGATGTTAATATGTAGGCCGGACAAAACACACACTAAAGTTATTCTTTTAAAATTCTGAGTTGACATGAAAAAATGTTAAAATCATTAATCACATTAATAGTTATAGTTTAGTTCTAGCCAACGGCATATTTTAATTTCAACTAAAAAAAAATTGAAATAGTGATGAGGGTAAGCATCGAATCTCATTTATCACAAATCCTTTTAATATGTTTTGCTAAAGTAATTATATGTTTAATGATATGATGTATCTGCCCATTAAATCAGATAGGCCTATATAAGTGTACGTAAGTTATGATATTTAAATTAAATAATATATTACTTTTCTCTCTATCTATGAGATTTCAAACACAGTGCAACACTCTTTATGTCCTTCTACAGAAGCAGGACTCAGTAGGGATGTGGTATGGAAAGAAAAGTATCGATATTGTTTCATTAATAGTATTGGAAGAAAAATATCGATGCCGTACAAGTATCGAAAAAAAGTATCGAAAACAGTAAGTATCGGTATCGAAATTATAATCTGGAAAAAAGTTTTTTTTAACTAGTAATAATAATTTCAACTTTTACATCATAATTGTATTTTCATATTTAGTTAAACACTGAAAATTATAATGGTTTTTAATATTTTAAAAAACAAATTTTACAAGATGATTTTTCGCTATCCAACTTCTTAAAAAAAAAGTTCCATAATTCACTTCTGGGAGGTGCCATTTATTAACTACACTCTTCGTTTGTATACTCTATCAAGATAGATTATTATCTATTGACAAACAATAGAATAGTGGACGCCCTTTTTATGCTTCGACTGCTTGGACACTCTTGAGGTGACTGAGTTAATTGAGCTCTACAAAATTATTTTATTTAGTTTGTGATGACTGTGCTCATTGATAAAGGATATTGGTAGTAGATTGGTTACCAATCGCACCGTCATTTTGTTCTTTCTATTCCTCCACAGTCCACCCTAGTAAACATTTAGTCCCAGCATGAGTGAAATTAACAAAAAAAGTTGTATAACTTTCGATATCCATCCAATACCGGAGTTTGAGTACTAATATCAGTAAAAATATCGGAAAAAAAGTTTCGAGTGAAAAAATACTAGAATCGAAAGGGAAACTATCGATATTAGTAAAGTATTGATACTTTTTTCACATCTTTAGGCAGGAGCCTGAGAAGGAAACGGACAAAGGAGGGTGCAGTTTCGAATATTTTAGTACTTTCATAATGATTAGTCTCAGTCACTGCGGACATGTTGGGAATAAAACATGCTTAATCCGCGTCGGGCATTTCAATCTATTTTATCAATCTAATTCACACCCCAGTCCTCGATGTGACTTCGCGCTGTCAAGACGTAAAACCCGCGTTGGGCATCCATTATTGATTAAATTTGATATAATTACTCCCTGTCGTGGAGAAAACTTAGCAATGGTACAGGTCATCACGCGTCGGTAATTCCGTCATATGTGATATCGGATCGCGGGACCCATGTATTCGTATTTATAATTGAATGATTTAATCATGTGTTTTTCAATTGAGGATTATTGACGTTTTCAGAGCAGAATTTTTAATCGAATGATTAATTAATAAATAAACAAACTTATACCCCCCTCCAGTAGTTGAACATTATAACAATGTTGCGATAAAATTGTACTGCGAGGCTGTCAGAAATATGATTCTTTTCTGTCTGAAGTTGTTTTATTTCGATTAAACATTATTTTTTAGCTTTTTTTGATAGTCAATGGGAGTAAACGACTAATACGAAGACAAGAGTATGTGTGTTACGAAGAATCAATGAGTACAGTTACAGAAAAGTCACAAACTATGAATATGTACCAGCAAGTCCATTGCGGTGGCTATTAAAAAAACTAATTGGAGAGGAAATTCCTTTTTATCTTTTACTATCATATTCGCGAATAATAAAAGGGAGGCGGGGGAAGTAGAGTCTTTAAAAAAAAACTCAATCCCACACACCCATACCTAGGGAGGGGAACAGCAAGGCTCGCCCAACTGCACTTGTGTTTTTACAGGCTTCAATTAAAATGTTTGTAGAGAGTGACGCGTTTTAACTTTGTGTTCTAGACTCGCTAGCACTACCTTATCCTCCTACCATAACCCCTCCCCCCTGAATCTAAAACCAACATCACCCCTTCCCCACCCTTCCAGGACCAACATTCAAACAAACATTCTAGCGGTTATAAATGAGCATCGCATCACAGATACATGCTTTGCTAATTAAACTTTATTTTTTCGCACGGGCGCGTGTTCTCTATTATTTCCGTCCATCTCTCCTTCCCATTCTTTCCCGTCATAATAGCTATGTTTTATAATTCATAGAAGACAACCGAACAATCATTGTGAGACCTTTAAAAAAGGAATGTTTAATTTGAAGGTCTCATGTGTTTATCTGTCATGCCAAAACTCTGCTCCGACACGTTGAATCAGGATTTTTTTTTTCCTCCCCCGTATTTAAAACAATTTTATTTGTTTTACTGACTCTAGCTGGACAAAATGGCAAGACTTTATCACCTTCCGTTACCACACCAAGTCCCACATTTCGCATAAAGTTAAGACAATGATCCAGTAATCATCCTTCTCCGACTTAAGAGGAATTAAAAGGCCAATCTTGTTTTAACTTATTAAGATGTTAGGATTAAGATTTTTTTTCTCAATTTCTCAGAAACTTAAGGTGGAATGGAAGGGTACACGAAAAAAGGCCAGTGTTTTTGTAGTTTTTTAGGAAAAAAATTTGTCAGCCAAAGTAAATAAAACATTGCTCCAGTACAAACACAGGATTTAATTTTCTTCACATGGTGATATCAAAAGTTCCTGAATATCTTTCAAGAGCATGGTGGCATTATCTAGCAAACTTTTTAAATGAAGAGAAAAGCTGTCGTTAAATTCCAGAACACACTCGAAAGATATTTAAGAAATGTTAAGGTCAACATATGAAGAAAATTAAATTCTATCTTTGTAATGAAGAGATATTTTATTTATTTTGGCGATTTTTTTTTTTGCCATAAAGACTGCAGAAACAATGGCTTTTCCTCGCGTCCCTTCGATTACACCTTAAGTCACCTGGGATATTATAATTTACATGTGACTTCTGAACCACTCGTATTTCACCCAATATTTTTATTAAGATTACTTAACAGCCTGTGTCACGATCTGTTAACTTGAGCACACGATCAAGCTCCAACCAAACATTGTATAAGGTGCAGTTTTATTAATTATCCAGCAAACTTTAATTAACCTACGACGAATGTTGCATTTACCGATGAATTACATTTTTATCACATGCCTTTTGAGTTTGACAACACCACTAAAGTAATGCATGACAACGGTTGACATAAACAACTCCAGTGTGGTTGATACATCCATGGGTAACGCCATTTTAGACAAAGAAGTGAGCCAGATACATGTTATATTAGTTCCGCTATCTTTAAACCCAGACCCGCCTCGGTGGCGTAGTTGGCTAACGCGTTAGTCGTGTTGAGCTCGACCGCCGAGGATGGGGAGATCGAGGTTCGAATCTCGGTCGGGTGAACTGGGGGTGGTTTCCTAAATGGTTTTCCACTCTCCCTCCACGCAAATGCGGGTTCACTTCCTAATTTCAACCCACCCAATTCTAATCCATTAGAGTAATTAGTACTTAAGCGTTATAACCCAACGGGTAGTAAGACGCGGTGCTAAATATTATTATTATTATATTATTTAAACCCAGTATGAAGAAATCATTAATGTGAAGCCCATTTCTAAGTGAATTTTTTTTTTAAGTTTTATCATACTCGCGGAGTAAATAAGCTCTAAAGTCTCTATGCCAAAAGTGAACGCTTTTGGATCGTAGTGTGTTATTTTGAGAACTTTAGACTCATAGTGCATTCTCAACACAAAACACACAGCGCCTCGCATAGGAAAATCGCTACAGCATTACCATCCATGCATAACTACACAATTTTAGATGTACCCCAGGTGAACAACAAAAACAACAACAACAACAAAGGGACCAGCGAGTGTGTCGTTCAACATTCCCTTAGTAGATTTCACCAGGTTTACAATCTTGTCTCTTGGTTGCCTGGCAAACACTGTACCACAATACCACTAGTCTAGCTATTCTTCACAACACCACTGAAGCTAAAATACAATTTCGAGCTACTACGAACGTAATTTAAACAGAAAACGTGAATAGATAAATAAATAATAATAAATTTATGCAAGTATTAGAAAATATAATTGATTCTAGGTTTAATCTACTTTTCAACATTGCCCTTTACCGCCACAGTTTGGTTAAAACAGAATTTAAAACAAGGTATTTCTAGATATTGGTAGGTGAACGAATGAATTCTTTGTGTGAATGAATCCTTTAGCTCACGTAAAAATTAAAATGAAGAATATACACTCTCAAATAATAGGATAGTATTAGAAGGAAATAGAACCAGCTCCCGTTTATGCATATAACAAACTTAAATTTACTTCAGGTGATTAATTTTATTATTATTATTATTATTATTATTATTATTATTATTATTATTAGCACCGCGTCTTACTACCCGTTCGGGTTATACGCACTTACGCTAATATGTAATGGTAGGGTGATTGTGAGATGAAATGGAGGACCTACAGTTTAACGTGGAATCCGAACCACGGTGGAGGCCTGGCATTCCTCACATTCACAAGTTGTGATTAATACACATCTTGTCAGAGGTGAAGGAAGGGTTTGGCAATTCAGGTGATTAAGCCACAGAAGGAATCTTGTTCGACAACTCAACATGTTATCAAATATAAACTATTCTGAAAATTGAAAAATGACACCTGGACACGAGAATCGAACCCATGACCTTTGGCTTAATACGCCAATGCTTTTGGTTGCATTGGCGGACTAAGTCAAAGGTCCCGGGTTCGATTCCCATGTCCAGGTGTCATTTTTAAATTTTCAGAATATGATATCTAGATGGAGTAATCCTCACTAAAAGCATAAATAATAGCTTTGGCTAGTTGATTCTAGATATAGACCCCTTTCATACGCCAATAAATATAGTTTTCACCCATCAATGTTGGTAAATTTATGTTTAAAAATAATTTTTTTTTTGTAAAAAATTACGTATCGTGGTTGTAAATTTTTTTTAACACTGCGTCTTTTACGTACTACTTACTCTAGTGAGTTAGGGATGAGGAAGGTTAAATTTAGAGGGAGTGTATCCAAATTTGCGTGGAGGGAGAGTGGAGGAACCTTTAGGAAATCCCTCCTCAGAACACCTGACAGGAATTCAAACCTCGATCTCCCTGTCACTTGCGGTGTAGGCTGCCAAAATTACTTCAAAGTAACGTCCAACTAACACGGGACATGCTTTGGTATTTAATCAAGTAGATAGCTTTATATTCAAATAATGGCTAATTTTATTAATGTCCGCACGTAGGTATCTTTTTCAATCACCTACCGCCCACAGAACTTGTCTCGCTTTATAATTAATAACACATTAAAGGAACATGATATGAATTTAGAACGTGTAATGTTTTGTTATTGCACTGTGTGAAAATAATTACAATTTAGCCATGACTTAATAATAATAGTATTTATATTTAAAATGAACATAACAATTTATCGTCATATTATTAAGGAGACTGGATATTTCCGTATTAAATATAATAAAATGAAAAGATCACACGACACTGATAAAACACCTGCCCTTCTCAGATGAGTACAGATAACAGAAATATGTCATTAGATAACGAAGGCTATTTTGGTATCACAACGATCCCACGCTCAGACCAACCAGTCCTCCAAAGTAATCTTCATTATGGCTCCTTTTTGTCCAGTTAACACAAAACCCTTTAGACCCTTTCCATTTTACACGGCCTACCATTTTATAGCCCCCCAAGGTCAGGTCCACCCTTAGCAGACGTGGGGCAATGGACAAACCTCGTTGGCTGGACCACCAGTTATCTGGCTAATCAGCCCCCTCCACCTCCAAAAATATTTGTTTAGTGTTATTACCTTAGCTTGCACCTACACACCAATTGCTAGCCGTATGAGGTACCAGGAATTGTTCTAGAAGGTAAATACATATAATAATTAATGCTAGAGGCCGTGTTTTATACATACATAAGGGTTGATCCCAACCTTTTGTTCGATTTTCTTCCCCAACGAACTTGATCGGTACAAAGGTACAAAAACTCTTTATTATTTGAGGTATTTAACGTGCACTTTCTGAACCAACTTATTATATCTGCACACGACTTATAAAATAACTTCAATCTAGAAAAGACACAACATCCAGTCCCTGACCTCTAATTCACCACCGTGAAAAGGGAAACCCACATTTCACTAATAAGGTTTTTTTCGGCCATGCCAGGAATTGAACATAGGACCCATCTCAGCAGGGAGACATGATAACAACCGAGCCAAATGGTCAGACTACAAAGACAAGCCGTGCCAAGTTTTAATTAAATCGTTAATGCGTTCGAAAGTTATCGTGAGACATATCCGTCCACCTTTGACAAATGCAGATCGGGGGAGTTGAAATGGAGAACCCACTTCTCTTTTTTCAATAAATTTAACACCATGACTATGTTTTTACTTGTTTTAACATTATGACAATATTTGCTAGATTGCCTATACAGGGAGGTACGAGCACGCAAGTAAATAATTCCCCACCCCAACTTGTTTTTTCCCCCCCTGTCTCCCAAGCAAGCGCGGGGCCCCCTAAAAAGTGGGGCTTTGTGCGGCCGCACTGTTTGCACAACCTTAAGAGCAACCCTGCCTGCGGTGACTTTCGGTCTCCCCATGTTGGAATACTAAGATAGGCCCTGACCTACATATTGGACCACCCTAATCGCTCTATCTAAAGATTTTCTATCTATTTGTATAAAATGCTTATTTTCCTTAAATACACAAATTAATATAACAATTATATACATTACAGTAAGAAGCATCCCTTCCAATATTACATTCACCTAATACACCCTAATTAGTATATAGTATTTTAAATTACGATTTATATAAGATAGAAAAATATGCTAATATAATGTTAATCAAAAATGAATGCCACATTATCATAAAACAGCCAGCGAAGTAAATACTACAAAAATTACGAGGCACATTCACACAGTCTATGTGTTCTTCCTAGTTTTGAGAATAAAGTAGTTAAGTCTACCAACAAAAATACAATTCTTTTCAAAACATGGTTTGTGTGTATATTCATTAAAAGTTAAATGTATATTATTTTGAAACTAACCGTATATATTTTTAAGTTTTAATCACATCTATAAATACAATTGGGTAAAATTATTATCTTCTATCTTTTTTTTTTCCAAAACAAAAGATTTTTTATTTTGGTTTGAAAAGAGAATTCACCGTTCATTATGCCGATGTAAAACATGTAAAACATTGTCAACTATTACATGCTCTAACACCAAATTACGCACAAGTTCCCATGATAGTTACTTGTTTTGCTAACATTCACCATCATAGTCTAGTCGGTCGTACACGCGGTAATAGTTGACTTGTATTATATTATGTACATTTCATTTGCCCACAAAGGCAGCAGCTTTCCTGACCGATATACACGGCCCATCCATAACCTATGCATAGTGGAATAATGAAAGTGAGCGGTAACGAGCGTACAAAAATATCACCGATGTATCGGGCATCCTATTTAGAGTATATTACAACACGAATAAATCGAACAAAAACATTTCTTTGTATTACGAAACGTAAGACATTACCACAAACTGACCGAAGCAATATCTCCAAATATAAAACAGGAAAGAGGCGGCAAGGGGAAATCTTGCGAAGTAGTAGAACGTTTACCCCTCGTTCCCAAAAACTGCAATGGATTTTTGCTAGCATCAGCCCCCCTTTCGACCCTTTTTTTTCTTCTTTTTGTTGAGGAGGGGGAATCTATTTTCCCTTCTCATCTTCAATAAATGGTTCTAGAGGAAACGAAACCTCTTATCTGTGCCGCAGTAAAGCCTCTAAAAGGATTCCTTCGCTTCAATGTAGCGTGTGAAATGAACACAGACGAAAGCTCCCCCACAAGGTGGGCTGGATGATCACGTGGCTTCCAAACGTTTCACCGATAAAGAGAGTGAAAAAAATAAATACAGGGGAACCAGTATCAGCCCGATGTGTTCCGACAAGGTACCTCCCCTACCCTCCCCTCCAACCCTATCACTTTGTAAGGCACATATTGGCATTAAGATCTGCCAGGCGGAAGTTAAGAGGCTTATCGATTCGTATTCGATTTAAAAGGGGGGCAAACGACGCCTCAATGAGTGCGTAATGGCCATGACAGTCGATTCGCTTGGACCAAGTATCAAGGGGAAAAAAAACACCACAACAACAAATTCTGATATTTTGCTCTTCACTGTAATGACTACAAAATATTTTCCACTTCTCGTGGTCGTCTTCGCTTGGAACAAGTATAGGGGAAAAAAAAGTTCTTATAATTGTATCTTTAATTTATTGAATGCAAAACTACTTTCGTCAACTACCGCGCAACTGTCTAACTTGGATTATGTATCGGGGGTAGGGTGAAATGTAGAATGATGATAGTTTTGCTCTTCACTGGATCGAATTCAAAACTATTTTCTACAACGGGGGTGGGGGTAGGGGGGGGGGAGCTCCCAAAAACTCAAAAGGCTTGTAGTTTTCGAGTCGATATATAGTCAGCGCAATGCGAAATCTCACGAGTGTTATAGCCGGAACATTTAAGCTAGGTCAATATGACATGTGTTATGACTTATGATTGATAGTTCACTGACAATAACTAGTGACCCTTAAACATTCTCAAACTAAATTTGTCAACCAAAAGCACACTACGTACGTTATTGTTAATATCCATCTAATTTACAATAAATGGCCATTAGTAAAGGTCTCAACTATTATCACTACAACACCAACCTACTAAGCAATCCTTGCATATTTGCCCCCACGGAAAACGGGGGTTGGGGGAGGGGGCTGGTAGCGACACTTGAGTAATTTTTCCTCAGACAAACATAAAGACAGACCAACACGGGGACAGGAAATTTCAAGACCCTCTTTGTTTATATCAGATCCTCTACACATAAAAGTCAAGATCATTGAAACACAACTAAGAAGTCGATTAAAAGTATCCAACGTGTCCCCCTTGAATATAAAGTATTTTATTTTCATGTATTTGAGGTATTTAACGTCCACTTTGTGAACCGACTGAGTATATCAGCACACGACTAATGAACTAACTTATATCTAGAACAAACACAACATCCAGCCCCCACCGTTAATTTATCACTGTTAAATTAGGAGGGGTGGGGGGGGCGGACGACGCCTCATTTCACCAATGACAAATTTTTCGTCCCGGTAAGGAATCGAGCTCGGGACGCTTAGAATATAAAGTAAAGCAGAAGAAAGCAAAGGGCAGATATTCAGGCGGGCCAATAATAATAAAAAAAACTTGAGGTAAAAAATGCTCTTAAATACATCCTAATTTGTTATTTGTTCTTACCTAGCCTTCCCAACGTGTTTCAGTATAAAGCAAATACTGGTTAGAACCGCTCATCAATACAACGCTGGCAATTGGTTTAGAGAGGAGGGTCTAAACCAATTACAAGATTAGAACTTCGTAGGTGCGTGCGCGCGCACAAACACACACACACACACATACACACACACGAGCACGGTTTGCCAAGGGACTTCTCATTGCGGCCGGATATAAATCAGGTGAATCACTGGCAAGGAATTAACACAAATTGGCGTCCATAGGGACTCGTGGATTCCACCTAAAAATATTTACTTGGATTTAGCGAAAACCACGTCTTTCAAAGGTGTCCTTTTGAGGAGGTTTTCACTGGAACGACAGAAAATTAAATTGGTTAACACCAACGACGGACTTTCGAATGTAATTTGCTGTCCTGTGCGAAACTACATGGGAAATGAACATGAAATCTACGTTAAAAATAAAAATATTGAAACAATTTTCCATCACCCACTCACCCTCCGGAGCAGTTCACAAAATGTGCACCAGTTTTCAAGCGGAAGTTACATGTGGAGTTAAAAAATGACGCTTCCTCGCGCATACAACTAATTAAAAACGCGCGTCCGATTGTTGACGCACTGTACCGTTCCCGTGTTGGCGCCGTATGGTAATTATTCACGTGAATAA
The DNA here is from genome assembly GCA_033556935.1 of Timema podura. Taxonomy (NCBI): domain Eukaryota; kingdom Metazoa; phylum Arthropoda; class Insecta; order Phasmatodea; family Timematidae; genus Timema; species Timema podura. The sequence continues at coordinate 52,147,873 of JAVRXN010000011.1, read as the reverse complement.
ATACTGGAACCAAGCCGGCCAACATATTTAGTCGCATATTTCGCTGGATGTCGACGCCAAATCAATGATATTTCGCAAAGGGTGTATTTTGTAGACACTCATCGATGTCAGCCATTGTGAGTCAAAAAACTCTCTAATTAACACATATTTACAGAGCTTCATTGATGTCAGCATCAAGGCCGTAGCCAGCCAATAATTTCGGGGGGAGTTTGGTTGGCACATCCCCCAATCGCCAGAAGTTAGAATAAATTCTAAATGATAAACAGTTCTAGAAGCTATCTGAAGTGTTTTTTATGGCAACATAGCCCCCTAACTGCTGAAGGCTAGGAAAATATCTGAATATTAAACGCCTATAGAAGTTATCTGAAGTGTTTTTTATGGCAACATAACTCCCCAACTGCCGTAGGCTAGGAAAAGATTCTAAATGATAAACAGTTCTAGAAGCTATCTGAATTTTTTTTTTTGCAACATAACACCATAAATGCCAAAGGCTAGAAAATAATTATAAATATTAAACACCTCTAGAAGCTCTCTGAAGTGCTTTTAATGGTAACACGGCCCCCTAATTTGTACTTGTATCTTAATTTTGATATTGTTTAAATTTCGGGGGGCAGGGGGTGAACCCCAACCCCCCGGCTACGGCCTTGGTCAGCATAGTGTATAAAAAGTCTCTAATGAACGCATATTTACAGAGAGCCTCATTGAAGTCAGCACAATGTGTAAAAAAAGTCTCTAATTAACGCATACAGGCCCTCATTGATGTTAGCAATATGGGTCAAGAAATTTAAAAAATAGATTTAATTTAAAATTTAACCTTGATGTTAAACGTAGGTTAGCATAATATTCATATTTTTTTACTGTTGTCTAAATTTGGTATTAGCAAGATTTCTATTTTGTTTTTGAGTTGTGAATTTATGATTTTGGTTTGGTCATGTGAAGGATTACTCCTCTATACTGTTTAAAAATTGACTAAAATAAAATAAATTAAGTAAAAGTACCTCTGTTTTGATTATATTATAAATATTATTACTTGAAGATTATTGGTATATTTTATTATCTTTAGCCCCACTTCAATGGCCGCGTGGTTCAAGGCGTCACTTTTGCAAGAGACTAGACTGCCAATGACGGTGTTTAAATACCAGTCGGGTGTACTGGGGTGTTTTTTCCCTAAACTGTTTTCGACTCTCACTCCACGCAAATTCGGGTGCACTTCCGCAATTCAACCTTCCTCATTCCTAGCACATTAGCGTAATTAGTAAATAGATGTGCAAGCCGATCGGATGGTAAGACACGGTGCTACAACAAATTATCCTTTGGGGGGTAACAATTGTTTCATACAAAAACATAATATATTTTTAAAAGAAAATTTGTTTAAGGGTGATTACCTGAAAGGCGATTTTATGAAATTTTTGTTCCACACTATACTAACATTATTTGAGATAGTAGATGTATGATTGTGTCATGTTTTGTATTTGTTTTTAATACCCTAACTCACTAAAAACGTTAAAAAAAACACATTATAAATGAGAGCCAAAGGTAGCTTGACTTAAAGATTTAGACCAGTTTCACTGTCTTTAGGGAGCGAGGGAGTTTTCTCTTTTTCCTAGGGATTTTGACATTCCAGGACTCCTTCCCTTCTTTTTTTAAATACATATATAATTCAGGATAAAATATTTACATATAGCGCCCCCTTGCATGCAAATTGAGGTTATATACGCATTTTATGTGAGCCCATATGTAACGAGCGGGCTTTTCTAGGGACGTCTCCCTTAAGTGCTACCACTGAGCGCTGTAATTCGGAGGCTGTAAGGGAGGGAGGGGGGGAGAGAAGATAGGCTGGTCGTGTGCGAACGCTGCGAAGCTAAGAGAAGGAATAAAAGGAGAGAGACGGATAAAGGACAGGGGGGGGGAGGAAGAACAAACGAATATAAAAAGTTCAGCCTGGTTGCGTTTTAGGGGTAGCGGATCCCAAAGTAAGACTGCCAAAAGGAGAACCTTAATTAGACAGGTTTTTAGTGTTTTTTTTAATCCTAGCTCTCCACGTCTTACTACCCGTCCGGGCTATCGACATATTTGCACTGATGGGATAAGGATGAGGATTGTATAATTTAGGGGAAGTGTTCCCCACATTCACGTCGAAGGAGTAAAAAAATCTATTTAAGAATGGGTAAAACACCTCAGGACACCCAGTCGTGATTAAAACACCAGCCAAACTGTTACCGGCAAATCAAACGAGACGAGACCGTAACCTATGCCCGTGTGGCCGCAGGTATATGCGAGAGAACTAGTGTACCTTCCCTAGTCTCCTCCACACGCTCCTGACATTTATTTTTATCGACCATAGTTTTAGTTCAGGGGTCGTTCAAAATGTGATAGTCACTATCAAAAAAATATTCATTAAAACTCTTAATTACTGTACGTAGCTGTAAAGAGGTAAATTTGAGTTTGAGTTTATGTTATGGGGCTGGTTATTTACTTAGTTGATATGTCTCGCCACGTAAATAGCAGCCAACTCAGGTTACACGGGTGTGATTTAGGGATGAGGAAGGGAGAGTTTAAATGAAATGTGCCCACATTCGCGTGGAAAGAGAGTGTAAAACCATTTATAAAGAAACTCCCTCAGTACACTCAGCCGGTATTCGAGCACCAACCTCACAGTCACCTACAAACAAGATTATATGAACCCGACATTTAGACCACGTGCCAACCAATAAGGATAGCCAACTCAAAAACATAAAATTATTTTTTACTATTCTGACTATACATAAAAAATGTAAGGATGCTGATAAATTTGACCATCAAATAGCTTAGTTTTTTTAACGACTGCATAGTGCACAGCTTTATAGAT